>QGSO01000154.1:1470411-1971136 GCA_011037825.1 Carya cathayensis
ATTACATCCAAAGATACAATGTTTCCTAATAATACTAGTTATTATTATGTTCGGGCTAGAAGGCATAAAGAAAATGAGCATTGGAATCTAGATACTGCCTCAGTTTGGGATGATCAAGTGTGTTGGTCCACTTTTGTTTTATTGCATCATGCGGGTCTAGCTTCAGTTTTATTTTTTTTATTTTTAAATGACTAAAACTGGATGTTCAAATAGAAAGATAGCTTAATTTTATCTTATGTGGACACAAATAATAATAATACCAAGCAAAATGCAAACTTTTTCAGGCTTTTGATGTCTTGCTCCACAAGTTACAGAAGTATGTACCTTTTGGTGCATCTGTTGCTGATTTATATGCTGGCGCTGGTGTAATTGGATTGTCTTTAGCTGCCACCAGAAAATGCAGGCAAGAACTAATATAGTTGTAAGCCACAGGGTCCAGAGACTTTTTATGTTCAAACTTTTCTTCATTGTACAAATCTTTGTTTTTTAGGTCTGTTAAATGCATTGAGATTAACAAAGAATCAAAGCTATCTTTTGAGAAGACAATTGACCGCCTATCAAACTCTGTAGATAGCAGCATCAGCTGGCATCATGCAGATGCTTCAAAGGTTTGTTCTTAACCATTACATTTTGAATTTACCATCACATATGCCATAAAGTTCCCTCAGAATCTTTTCTTATATATAAAAAAAGTTCCCTCAGAATCTTGTAATGCAGTGACTAGATGTAATTCCACATATATGTAACATTTATGGCGGTAATGATTCTGTTAACATGAGATTTATTGTATAAAACAGACGAATGATTTGGTTCTCGTGTTATAATCCTTGGTGTTTAGCCTGTAATTTAGCTATGGAATGGTCCTGTACTAATTTGACAGTGTACTTACAAGTCAACAGGAACCTCTTTCTTGGATGCTGGGGTCTGATGTAATTGTAGTCGATCCTCCTAGAAAGGGACTGGACATGTCTCTTGTCGATGCATTACAGAATATACCAAAAGTGGAGCATAAATCTAAGTCATCATTCGAAAGGTTCAACCACTTTATAGTTCACTATAAAGACTTTTTATGTCGTAGCACCTGGCAAGTGCTTTTTTTTCCTTTGTTTTAGCACCTGGCAAGTTATTTAACACAGGATGGCCTATATGTCAGCTCCAGTACACACACAAAGATCAAAGATGAAAAGAGACCATGGGTTTTACGTGCAAGGGAAGCTTCAGTTCAGATTGGAAGCAAAACAACTTCAGATGACGATCAAGCACTGCCTGAAACCCTTATTTATATTAGTTGTGGATGGGAAAGTTTTAAAGAGGTGCTTTCTCATTTAAAGTGGTTGCTGCAAAATGCTATAGAAATATGTTATATTCGACTTTATTTTTTACTTTTTACATGTCTTTCTCTTCCTTGATTTTTCTCAAGTTTGAAGAAGTTGACTAGTTTGGTAGCTAATTTTGCAGTAATTTTTAACAGGATTGCAAGTCATTGTTGGCTAGTAAGGTGTGGCATTTGGAAAAAGCCCATGGCTATAATTTCTTTCCTGGCACTCAGAGGTATTAATCCCTCTTTTGGTCTGTTGCTTTTTCTCTCCCAAAATCGTATGGATCATTATCTGAGTTCATCATCTTGAATCTAACATTATATTACTTTATTAAATCATATTACAATCATATACCTTTGCATAACTCCAGGAACTGAACTTGTATTAGGTCTCATTTGGTTACACATAGAGATGAGAAATTTGTGAACAGTAGTGAGGTAATTTGTAAATAGTCGTGAAATATTTTGAGTTAAGATTTTTTGTAGGGTTTTGGGAAAAGAGAAAAAAAGAAAGTTGAATAAAAAATTATAAAGTTAAAAGAAGGTTAGAATATAATTTTTTAATATTATTTTTGTTTTAGGATTTGAAAAAGTTGAATTGTTTTTTGTGTTTTGTTTGGAAAAGTTGTAATGATTAGATAATAATTCGATCAAAAAGTTGAAAATTTGAATATTTGAAATTGAAAAATGTTTGTGTTTGAACAGCGTTTGGATGTTCAAATGAGATAGTTTCAAAGGTTTGTGAAACCAAATCAGGCCTTAGCCACTTTTTGGAATTTAGTTAGAGGGTCAAAAGACAGTCTGTAGTGCAATACACTGACCCTCTAGTGAAACTTAATTTCATTGCTATTATGATCTTTGAATTATAAATTCGGAATCTTGAATTATAATCTTCTTCACTAATAAAATAAAAAAAGTAAAGGATAGTCTTTGAGGGAAGAGGGAAGACACTCGGAAATTCGGAACTTTTGTGGTTTACTATTCTAATGTAGACACTACAGAGTAATTCCTAGAAGAAATATACATTGAATTGCCACAAGTTTGTACTTGATATTCAAACATTGTACTTGTAAAAAAAAAATATTCAAACAATCTTCTATATGGTAGTTCGAATGTAGGATCCTACAAACTGCTTATCTACCTGAAATTGAAAAATGACTGCGGCATGAATTCTCTTTTATCTAGTTTTTTAGGGAGACGAGGTGCACAGGCCTTTTTTTTTTGTTTTTTCCAGTCAATATGTCCATAACAATTGATTCTGGCTATGTTCCCAGCATTGAGGTTTTGGCCGTGTTCCAGAGGGGTCAAAGAGGAGGCCTCAAGAAAAAGAAATTGGGGAAGAAAAAGAAGAAACGTTTGTAAGGACCACTGAGCCATGGATTTAGCATGATGTTTCTTGAAAGTCCTATTGGACTAAGAGAAATTGCACGTAAGAAGAGATAGAAGATGGATGCACTATGGGAGATGGGTAAATTCCCAAAAGGGAAATTCACTATGCACTTGTCATGGTCCATTCCCCTGTATCGTTTCATTCAAAAGGGAATTGTTGTTCATCAAAATAATGATATTTGTATAAAAGGATTGATTACAACAAAATGAATTTGATGAAAGAATCATAGATTTTGGAATTAATTGAAGGAAATGCATGAGGTGATTGGTAGCTTCAAGAAAGCTGCTAATACCAATGGCTGATCGAGACTCAGTAATATTTAAAAAATAAAAGAAAAGAAAAGAAAAGAAAAGAAAAGACTGTGTAACAGACTCAGTTCTCCTTTTCTCCCTCCTTTGGCCTCGCCAAATGAGGAAAGGCGGTCAAAATGTTGTAGGGCCTCAAGTCCTGCCTGGTCAATATCCCTACCACCGGAGTCACCTATGATTGGAGCACCAAAAATATCAGGTCAGTTTTTTAAGTTAGTAAATGACCATCTTGAATACTCGTATGCAAGTTTCATTTTATTTTTGGAAAGAAAAAATTTCAGGAATTAAATGAAGTTTGATGAAAGATGCTAAATTCGAAATACTTAAAACATGGAGTGAGTGTTATTACATTTATTCTTGTGTATTTGAATGGTACTAAAACTTAATAAATGATATTGCGTTTTATTTGACCTATGATAAAAGAATTTAAAAGAATCTTTTTGGGATGAACTCACCCGCCCTCCTGCAAACTTGGGCACAATGAGCAAATGGCGGAGTCCCATCTGCCTGAAAAGCACCATGGCTTTTGCTACGGACATGCTCTCCATCACAGTAAAAGGCGTTGTATTGGTGAGAGGATGCAGATCGACGTACATCTCCATTTGCTCCCTTGCCACTGCCACCTCCTCAATTTTTCCTTCCCTTCCAGCCAGTTCAACCGAGGTAAATTTCTCTCTCACTTCCCACTCTTCTGTTCTCCTTTTCTCCCTCAAGAACCACTTTTTCTTCAGAACTTGGAGAAGATGAGTTCTTAGGATTATTCCATGTAGTTCTGTTGCCTCATCTACGACTGGGAAACCGTTGTGTGTAGTATTTCTGAGGACATCCACAATACGAGCCACCTTTTCTACTCCACACAGGGTGACCACCTGTGGCTTGACGTCAGCAAGCTCCCCAACAGTGAGATTTCGCATAAATGGTTCTGGATTTGCATCCAAGAAAGGCAAGCCTTTCAAGTGCAGTATAATTTCATAGACACTTGGATTGAAACTGTCTCCAACAGTTTTGGCAATTAGGAGGACAATCATTGTTATGGGTAGCAAAAGAAGGTTGTTGGTGAGTTCGAGGAATATCACACAAAGTGAAACAGTCATCCTCATTGAGCCAGCCATGAGCGAGGCTGCCCCAAGCACGGCAAAAAGTCCTTGATCAATATTTGTATAAGACCCCATGGCAATACCTAGCAGACGGCCATAACCTGAGCCCATGAGGATGATTGGGAGGAAGAGTCCGGAAGGCACGGCAATGCCAAAGGTAAACAGTCCTAAGATACAGTAGAGCGCAAAGAAGATTAGAAGGGAGGGGATTTGATATTCTGTAGGAGTGTTCGTGGAGAAGATGTGTCTGACAGCATCATCATTGGTGGTAAGGAGTAGAGTGGCAAGGTCGTTGTAGTAACCGGCCGGGCAGTTAAATTGCTTAAAGTTGCCGGAGCTTCCATTGGTGGGGCATTCCATTTCTGAAAGGGAGGAGTCACAAGGCTGGCATTTGGCTAGAAAAGGGAGACCATATTGGCACGCTGAGGTGAAGACTGCGACAGTGACACTTAGAAAGAGCTTATGTAGTCGTCCCTTCCTGCAACAACACAGACAAAAGCAGCCAATGTCAGTTTGAGTTAAGTCCTCGTGACAGAAATAGTGTAGATTCATAGTCTGACTCGATCAAATTACTCCAATAAACTTGGATCAGCCGAGTCTAGGGGTTGAATGTTGTGGTGTTGAGTTGAGTTGTCTCTAAAACTCACTTCAAGTTTATGGTTTGGCAGGTTTGCAGCAAACTATGTGAACTTAACTCGAGCATTGGCTTTCTTCTGGGGTTTGCATAATAGTAACAAGAATGAGATTAGATATTTATCATGCTTACTGATTGATGAAACTGTAGAGTCTGAGGACCTTGTGAAGTAAATAGTTGTAAAGGCTTCCCAAAACTCCACCAATAATGCCGATCACAACAACTGGGATGATATCCATCACATGATATGTAATGGTAACGTTGCTCACGTCAAACATAATAAGCCCACCTGTTCCGAAGAGTCCACATTCTCCAGAACTGCATCTCTGAATAAAAGCCCTGAGCACCACTGCAACAACTGCTGTGCTGAAAAATGTTCTCCAGAGGAGGGCACTCCTCCACCACGTAGCAACCTCTTCTAGGGAAAATAGGACACCACCCACCGGAGCTCGGAAAGCTGCACAAACACCTGAGGAAGCACCACAGGTGATAAGATCACGGCGGTCCCTGTCGTTGTTAAAGTAGCGAAGCCAGCGCCATTTAAGCCGGTAATTACTAGGCCCTCCTTGGCCCAGCAAAGAAGCAATGCAGGCGCCAATGTGTACTAGAGGTCCTTCCTTTCCTAGATCTAGTCCAGCAGCGACTGCACCAATGCTTCCAAATATCTACTCCAGTGATTTCAGGCCGCTTAGCCAATAATAAACAGGCTTGAGAAAAAAATAAAATAACATACACAAGTGGCATTTAGCATTGCTTCAGAAAAAAATAAAATGGAATTTAACATTGCTCATAAGTCATAACTCTCTGAACTGGATTCTGAATCTCTGATAATGCACATTTGGTATGTATATACATGTCGCTAGATTCGCTAGATCATCCGATAATGCACACCTAAGGATTAGATGTATGTCACCCACTGGATTCTTTTTTGTTTCCCCCAGTCATGTATCACAGGATCTAAGGTTATTATTGCATCAAGTCCATCCTAATCCTTTCTTTAAATGTTCTTCTCTTCCCTGAATAAATCCTATTATATTAATTAAAATGTACATTTCCTTGTCGATCAGGCGTTGACAAATACTGAAAGCCCCAGCCCCCTCCCTCTCTCAACTACAGAATTTCCTTGTCGATCAGGATTAGAATCCATGAAGATTATTTCTTATTGGAGATAAATCCCATCTGAAGAAACTTGTATTCTGGTAGTCATTCTTCCTCCCAAATCAGAATCCTTTGCATCCGCGATTTAAAAAAAAAAAAAAACATACAGGTTCTTACATGTGTAAAAGTCAACCCACCTTGACGATCAATGTTGCAGCGCCAAACATGTTGGGAGTGTCGACTCCATTAAGATAAGCTTTGATTTCGGGTATCCCTGGCCCCGCTGCAGTCGGCGCAAAACAGACGCACAGAACAGCAGCAAACAGAGTCAGAAGAAAATTAGCCGCAGTGAAAAAGATGAACCCCGTCAAATACCTGCACCAAATTCAAAATAGATCATACAATTTCAAGTGTAGAATTACGACATTGATCGCGGGAGCTGTTACGGATAGAAAATGAAAAAGAAACGAGAAGAAATATCATCGAACCTTTCCTTCCGAATCAAGTGAATAACGGCAAGAAGTTTGTAGCCAGCAATGTTCTCAATCGCAAGATTGATGAGGGTAGCAATCAAACCAGTAAGAAGTCCAACAAGGAATGCCAGCGTCCACTTCAAAAATATATACTGCAGCACTTGAACTTTGGTTCTGCTTCTCCAGTCCTGCTTGAATAGATCATTCTCATTGATTCTGCATCAAAGCCACTTCAGAATATCATCTACATGAATATATGTTTCTTGGGGGAAGTAGCAGCAAAAAATGGAGATTACATTTCAAGAAAGCTTGGATCCATCGGAAATGGTATTGCAAATGAAAAAGACTTAAGACCAAACTCATTTATTGCCAAGAGTCCAAGCCTCATTATCCGATGATGTCGGAATGCATGGTGCCCATAAACCTTGATCATATACTTCTTCATATCAATGTCACTGTTCTTATATGTTTATACAGAAACAAAATAAAATGTCTTTTAATAATTATAAAATAAAATAATACCTCAGTGCGTACGACCAAACAAGTATATATGGCCATGTTGATTGCAACTTTAAGTCCCCCCCCCCCCCCCCCCCCCCCNCCGCGAACAGAGACAATTTACTTGTACTGCTCCAATGGAGGAAGAGTCAAGCCAAGTTGCAGATCATGCAAAAACCATCCACGACATGGAAGAAGCAGCAGAAGAAGATAGAGATCCAGAAAGCAACGCTCTAAACCAGCCACTCCTCAAGAGAAGCCGAACTCTTTCCTCCAATCCACTGGCTATGGTTGGAGCCAAAGTTTCCCATGTAGAGAGCTTGGACTATGAGTAATAACAAATAAAACAGTCTTCTTTTCGTCTCTTCCTTCTATCTTTTGTTTTAACCACTTCACTATAGGGGACAATATTGCACTGATCTCCATGCATCCATGCAGTTACAAATTTTACAAATTTGTTTTTCAAAAAATTAAATTGCTATTGATATTTAGAAATAATTAAACAAAATAACATGATTTATTTATAAATAAGATTACTCTTTCATTAGAGGGATGCATAATAATATTAATATTGAGGAAATAAAACGATTATTTAGTGTCAAATCACTGTCAAGATTTCCTCCCATGATATTTATATATATATATATATATGTATATGTATATATACATATACACACGCCACACCAATTGATTCAGAACATATCATGAACATATCCAATAATAATAATAAAAAAAAAAAACAGAAAATCTGCGGACAATGATTTTCTTACATAATCCGGATCAATCCATTTAGCCCATTCGGATATTTTATATTTTTATGACCAATTAAAGATATGATTGCCACATTTTCACATATTTTTGCTGTCTCAAAGTACTCTCAATCTTGTCTTTCTCTCTGACAGATAAGCACCAACAAGAAAACAGCTCAAGTAAATGACACGTGAATGACTACGATCAGTGGAATGGTCAGATTAACAGTGCAAATAAACCGGTCATTGGGGTGTTCAAAACGCCCATCTTATCCACAGATTTTGTAGAGGCATAATTAAAATATTATAATGAATGAAAATAATTATACATATGCTAAAGATGCGGATTTCACAAAGGCATCAACATGCATGGGACCCATCATATCATCGCCTGTTTCTTCTTCTTCAATCACACTCGACCAAATAATTTCAAATCTACCAATTAAAAAGGGGAAATATTCAGTATTTTTTTTTCATTTTTTGTTACTATTTATCAATAATGAGAGATGACGTGTGGTGTTATGAGGCACGTGGCAAACATCAGTATTTCATGATCCACAGACAAGTGAATCACAATAAGATTGTCTTTTTTATATGTAGTTTGAATTCATAAGATAATTTTAAATAAAAATTAAAAATTAAGTAAAAATTATTAAAAAATTATTTTTAATATTATTATTATTTTAGAATTTAAAAATATTAAATTATTTATTATATTTTGTTTAAAAATTTAAAAAAATTGTAATAATGAAATGAAATAAAACATAATTTTTAAATTCAAACGAGCCCTAAATCCCATAAAAAAAAAAAAAAAAAAAAATTGTACAGATTGAAAATGACTTGCACACTCTAAATTTATATATAGAATTACTCATCGATCTCGCGGGTTATATATGTCTCCACAACATTTTATTTGTAATGATCCATTCATGCAGCCATGTTTTTGGTTTAAATTACTCGAAAAGTATTTCAATCGTGGAACAAAGAATAATATATAATAAAAAGTAGAGCAACCATCTATATATAAAACTTAATAATTGAACACGTGAGGAAGAAAACCAACCCCCAATTTCCATAACTTTAATTGGTCAATAAAGTCGCCTCTACCAAATCACAGCAAACCCACTACAATTTTGATCGTTGTTAATTATCACAACTTTTAAGTTCGGTTTGGTTTGAAGTTATCTCAATTCATTTCAACATTTAAATATTATTTAAATATAAATATTTTTTAATTTTTTATCTAATCATTATTTAATTATTACAAATTTTCTAAACTTTCAAATAAAATATAAAAAAATAATTCAACTTTTTTAAATCTCAATGAAAAAATTATATTATAACACTCTTTTAACTTTATAATTTTTTTTTTTAACTTTTTCTTTCTCTTTTTCCAAAACTCTTAAAGTCTTTTAACTTAAATCATTTCACAAATTATCTCACTATTATTCATATATTTTTTTATCTTATCTATATAACCAAACGAGACCTAAGTTCAACCTGATCTACAGTACGTACGTCTAAAATATCATTTCTTAATCTAAGCACATATGGTTTCATGCATTATTTTTTATTTTACTACTATTCACATAATTTTCATCTCATCTCTTTCCCCAAGCATTCCTTAACGGTACTACTCAATATCAAAATCTTAAACATGATTAGGTTAAAATTTCTTTGTGATATTGAAACAACATTAATCACCACCTTATAATATGTGGTTCAATTTGGAGCTTCCAAGAGGATAGGAAAAAAAAATAAAAACTAGATCAATATATATTCCGTCAAGGTCTTGTCACAATTTGAGAGAATCTTTTTCTATTAAAAATATTCTGCACTTAAGGTATGAATTGAAAACATTTTGTAAACGAGAAAGTTAATAACACTTGAGAACCGGCTTCTTTAATTCCCCATATATAGAATCGTGGGATTTTTTTTTTCAAATAACATAAATCTCTTTTATAGTTTCTCAAAAATTTTTAAAAAAAAAATTCCTCCTTAATTAATTGGCCTCCCTAAAATATTTAAAACAAGAAATTCTAACCTACTCTAGAATTTGAAAGAACAACTTAAAAAATTTACAAAACTTGCAAATTTTTAGATGGTGCCAAAAATATTTTTAGATCGAAAAGTATAGAAGTTTTAACTATATATTTTAAACTGTTCTTCTTCAATAATTATTTTCAAAAATTAATGTTTGATTCTTCTTTCAGTCACTCTAACACTCGATTTACTACTTGGTGTTTTAGATTGTTTATATGTAGTTTATAAGACGTGCTGCATGCATACGTATGGCTCACTCTCACGTATGTTTGGCTACATATGTTTGCATGCGTAGGCCAACGTGCATGTTTTCAGCGATGGTGTCTGAAGACTCTGATCTCATTCAGATTCTAAATTGGGCTTCCTTGCTGAAATAAATATATAAATAAATTGGGTTTTTTTTTAAAACCGATTTGGCAGGTATAAAGATGTATGCCTTTTTCTTTGGCCTAATTGCATGGCATGGGTTGCAAATTTGCAGAGATAGAGAAATTAAGAAGGCATGATAATATTGATGCTGCTCGAATTGGACTACTCATCCAACCAAAAACGCCATTCTCGATTGGTAATCAACAAATATTGGCAGCAGTAACACAACCACACACTACAAGAAAAACTGGCTTTATTGGTTGTTATTAGTCTTTTGGTTGTATTAAACTGGTTGTAAAAGTTAGTTTTTCTTGTAGTGACATTCTATAACAATATCATGATAACCGGCGGCCAGCAACCGATCGAGAACAATTATTAATACAGAAACCATACGACCAACATTTATTAGGGCATTGCGGTCAGCAATCCCACACACACAAACAACATGCATGCACCAACAAAAAAGGAAAATTCTAGATCGGACCTCACACACAAATTTCGATCGGACCATGATCGCCACCCTCTTGCTTCATGAAGTTAGCATTAGTTGTTCGAGGGCCTGCTTCTGCTTGATGAGCACCATCATCGCCCGCCTCTTGCCCCACTGGGTTGTCGTTAGATGCTTGAGGGCTTGCTTCTGCTCGACGAGTTCGATTGAAAGTCTGTTTGAATAACCCATATAACATCTCGAGAGAGATACCATGATCGAGCAATTCAGTCGTGATCAGTGGAAATAAGTCGTGTAATGCCCTAATAGTATATAAAGTTAGCATAATCCATCCAACGGGAGGGAAGAGGATCAGTGCTAGTAAAATACTGGTCAGAACACCCGAAATGCCGCAGAGAATCCGAGCGGCAAGGAGGTACCTCGTGTTTCGAACTGGCCGGGTTATCTCCATAAATGCCACGAAGTAAACACATACGGCTGCAATGACAAGTGACATGATTGTACCGTGTGTCTGGAATGGAGCAGTGTCTGAGTTCTGATACTTAAATTGAAGAAGGTTACCTAATACTTGAATGAGAGGTTGGATAGTGGCTAGGAATTTGATGGAGAAACCAGAGAATACTCCAGCTTGGTCGCTGCAAATCAAACCAAGAATGTAGAATTGTTAGTTGTTTCCACCAATATCAGAAAGTTGAATTAAACATTCATTGAAGGCTCATAATCGATTAAAATTGTTTCTTCAGGACTAGTCCACCTTGCTTGCGCTATTTGGCGTTGCCCGTCAGTCGTCAATTCGACTGGTCCGGGGTCGACCAGTGGGGCTCGGCACCAGTACCACTGGATCCAGAGCGCATCATGATCATGATATTAAGTACGAAAACGATCGGTAGAACTTAGAGCAAAGCGAAAAAATGTAAGATCAAGGCAAAGAAATAATTACTAACCCCTCGAGACGAAGATTTGCCAAGTTTACGTCCATTATTTCTCGTATTCTCACTGTGTTGTGTACGTTAGGGACTTGAAGAACGAGGAGGAGATATCTATATCCCTATGAGAGAGGGAAGGAAGAATCCGAAGAAATATACGTACAGAGAATATGGCATGAGAAGTTCTGTTCGTTAATTTATAGAACAGTTTCAGCTTGACTTTGATCGAAGAGAATTGAAAGAAATTAGTGCAGTATCTTTGCTTGTAGACCGTGATCTATCCACTCGTTCGATATCGCACTACAGCCAGACGTGGATCACAATCCACTCCATTTCGCTTTCGAATAAAATATTTTGTTAAAAGTTAAATAAAATAATATTTTAATATTAATTTTATTTTAAAATTTAAAAAAATTAAATTATTTATTATATTTTATATAAGAATTTATAAAAGGTTATATAAAATGAGACCAGATAGTTTGAGTTTAGGTATCCAAACCAATCTTTTTGGCATTTTTTCTGTTATTGAGAAAGAATTCCATGCTGTTAATATAATTTTTTTCTTTTGGAACTG
The DNA here is from genome assembly GCA_011037825.1 of Carya cathayensis. Lineage (NCBI taxonomy): Eukaryota > Viridiplantae > Streptophyta > Magnoliopsida > Fagales > Juglandaceae > Carya > Carya cathayensis. The sequence continues at coordinate 1,482,337 of QGSO01000154.1, forward strand.
CCATGAGAAAAAATTGCACATGGCAGCTGGACATCGCTAGAAATCATTTATAATTGAGTAATGCAAAATATAGCGTTAAAATGCACAAGTAATATCTACTATAAAAAGAATTATTTTTCATATTAATCCCATATTTATCTTTTCTTTTTTTTTAAATGCATAAGACTCGCATATCCTACAAACATAAATGTCATTTCTCTTGATAATTTGGAGACTCCCGCACTTCTAAATTATTAAATTATTATGTGTGTGTGAACTTTAAGGGCATGAGGGACGTACTAACTAGGAAACCACCGTTGCTTTACTTTCCTTTTGCTAAGAGCATTGGCATTAGTTTAGCTAAGTCCAAACTTTGATTAAAAGTTGAGGTTTTGGCTAAAGTCAAAACTATTGGAGATATTAATCCACATTAAACTATCTATTCTAAAGTTAAAATAATAATATAATATTAGGTATTTTAATAGTAATTTTTACAATTATTTTTTATATTTTGCAAATACACTCTATATTTTAATTAATAATTTAATTTTTACTTACAATTATTGTTTTTCAACTAATTTTTTCCTTAACCTAATTATCCAACAAATACACTCCAACTAAAGGAAGAGAAAAAAAAAAAAAAAAAAAGGAAAGGGGAATTGAACAGTAGAGTTGTAGAACTTGGAAAATATTTTTAGACTAAAAAACTGTTTTGGAGATGAAAATTAGAACTTCAAACTTAGAGAATAGTTTGACTATACTGTAACTCAAAAGTGAAGCATTGGAGTTTTCACTACTCCATTTATAATACAGACCATTTTAGTAAAAGTTAGGCAAAATTTAACTAGGCACTAGCATTTCAATGCTCTAAGATGTTTGATGTTTATGTGTAAGCGCCTAAAATTACCTTCCATACCCTCAATTTTTGTAGTTAGGAGAAATGGTTACAAATGCATCTTATAAAAGTAAATTTATGAATTGATATAATTTCATATGATATATCAATGATCTAATTTCATATGGTATTTCATCAAACTACTTTAATTTGTGAGTTGACCTTTATAGAATTTCACCAAAACATTTCTATTTTTGTGGGAATAGTATTGGAGGATGATGAATTTTTACGTTTGCTGAAAGGGACATATACTAATGACTCGCTCAAACAAGAAGCTCTACAACTTTGAATACAATAAAAGGTAGACCTTGTAAACAAAACATGTGCTAATTAACCCACTGAAACTATAAGAAAATTGTTTATTTGTGGCTAGTTATTTTATATAAAAATGATTATTTTTTCTAAAAATAAGTTTATTTTTATTGTAAATAGTCATTTTCGTCACAAATAATACATCACAAATGCACGTCTTTCTTGTAATGAGTCATAATAAATTTACACCTTTATAAGTAGAACGTGCATGAGTCGGCATGCATATATATATTCTTTTCTGCTGCCACTCATGACTTAATTACTCCGAACTTTCCTTCAACATAGGTCATGATCATTCCAAGCTTTCCTTCAACATAAGTGACAACCGATCGAGCGAAGCAATAATATTTATGGGAGAGATCATAGGAAAATTAGCAACGTCCTTGACTTCCTTTTTATTATTTTGATAGAGGGGGGATTTTGAATTAATTGGACTGGCCGATCGAATTTACAGTACCTTTAGGAGACGGCGAGCCAGTAAGGTGATGATGAGCAGTGCAAAATAGATCAGATGAAATTAGAGATCATCTTAAAAAAAGCAAGCTTGCATGCATGCATGCCTTAAATCCTTTTCATTATAAGAAAAACGGCCTTAAATTGATTGCGAATATTATTTTTGCCGCAATAAATTGGCCACAAAATACCGTTTTTCTTGTAGTGTTTTTATTATATATTTTGATAAGAGGGTAATAGAGAAATTAGTGAACAAAACAGACTCAAATTAATTTTCATAAAATATTTGTTTCACAAGTACCACGTAAATAGTACTATGTACGTAATTTGCATGTTATGAACTAATTATAATTAGCAAAGTTCTGCCGTTATAAAGCTTTATTCTAAAGTCTCGTTTGTTTTTATAGATGAAATGAAATTGGTTGAAATAAAAGTTAAAAATTAAATAAAATATTATTAGAATATATTTTTTAATATTATTTTTGTTTTGAGATTTGAATAAGTTGAATTGTTTATTTTATTTTATATAAAAATTTAAAAAATTTATAATAATTAAATGTGATAAAATATAAAATAAAATAAAAAGAGAAAGGGAAAGGGGAATTGAACAGTAGAATTGTAGAACTTGGAAAATATTTTTAGACTAAAAAACTGTTTTGGAGATGAAAATTAGAACTTCAAACTTAGAGAATAGTTTGACTATACTGTAACTCAAAAGTGAAGCATTGGAGTTTTCACTACTCCATTTATAATACAGACCATTTTAGTAAAAGTTAGGCAAAATTTAACTAGGCACTAGCATTTCAATGCTCTAAGATGTTTGATGTTTATGTGTAAGCGCCTAAAATTACCTTCCATACCCTCAATTTTTGTAGCTAGGAGAAATGGTTACAAATACATCTTATAAAAGTAAATTTATGAATTGATATAATTTTATATAATACATTAGATCTAATTTACAATAACAATTATTTTATAATCTAAAGCATTTCATCAAACTACTTTAATTTGTGGGTTGACTTTTATAGAATTTCACCAAAACATTTCTATTTTTGTGGGAATAGTATTGGAGGATGAAGAATTTTTACGTTTGCTGAAAGGGACATATGCTAATTACTCGCTCAAACAAGAAGCTCCACAACTTTGAATACAATAAAAGGTAGATAGACCTTGTAAACAAAACATGCACTAATTAACCCACTGAAACTATAAGAAAATTGTTTATTTGTGGCTAGTTATTTTCTATGAAAATGATTTTTTTTTTTCTAAAACTAAGTTTATTTTTATCGTAAATAGTCATTTTCGTCACAAATAATTTATCACAAATGCTCATTTTTCTTGTAACGAGTCATAAACAGGAGATAGGCAATTTGTCCTCGAATTTACACCTTTATAAGTAGAACGTGCATGAGTCAGCATGCATATATATATTCTTGTCTGCTGCCACTCATGACTTAATTACTCCGAACTTTCCTTCAACATGGGTCATGATCATTCCAAGCTTTCGGCCTTCAACATAATTGACAACCGATCGAGCGAAGCAATAATATTTATGGGAGAGATCATAGGAAAATTAGCAACGTCCTTGACTTCCTTTTTATTATTTTGATAGAGGGGGGATTTTGAATTAATTGGACTGGCCGATCGAATTTACAGTACCTTTAGGAGACGGCGAGCCAGTAAGGTGATGATGAGCAGTGCAAAATAGAGATGAAATTAGAGATCATCTTAAAAAAAGCAAGCTTGCATGCATGCATGCATTAGATCCTTTTTTATTATAAATTTTGATAAGAGGGTAATTGAGAAATTAGTGAACAAAACAGACTCAAACTAATTTTCATAAAATATTTGTTTCACAAGTATCACGTAAATAGTGCTATGTAATTTGCATGTTATGAACTAATTATAATTAGCAAAGTTCTGAGGTTATATAAAGCTTTATTCTAAGGTTTTGTTTGTTTTTATAGATAAAATGAAATTGGTTGAAATAAAAGTTAAAAATTGAATAAAATATTATTAAAATATATTTTTTAATATTATTTTTATTTTAAGATTTGAATAAGTTAAATTGTTTATTTTATTTTATATAAAAATTTAAAAAATTTATAATAATTAAATTAGATGAGATAAAATAAAAAATTTTAAGAAAAGAAGTGGGTCCTAGTTGTGCATAAACAGTACTGTTTTCACGTGTCTATGGAATTAGAAGTCTAGCTTTGTTTTCTTTCGGCAGGACATTTTTTCTTTGTGCGCCTTAATTAAAAGGGTTGGAAAAAAGCAACTTCGGATATGCATGAATGTGCGTGGCGATCGAGACTCGAGAGAGTTGCTTTAACAAAGAAGCTAATTTGTTAACCATATTTCTATTTTTTTAAATAAATAAAAGTTACTTTAACAATGAAAAAGACTTATATCAAGTCTATTTATGCCTTGTTGAATTTTTAAAATAAAACAAAGTTCTTTTGATTTGCTTAAAAAAATAAAAAAGAAGAAGAAGAAGAAGAGTAATGGCCACGGTTTAAGAGCACTTCAGACTAGTGTTTTAACTAGAAAACATCTTCAGAACTTCCTACTGTTCACACACACTCCACACTCCACATTTTTTTTTAATTTTTATTATTTTATATTTTATCAAATATTTAATATATAAATAATGAATAAAAGAATTAAATTAATTTAAAAAAAAATAAATTCAAAAAAAATATTAAAAAATTGAAAAAAAATAGAGTGTGGAGTGTTGGGAGGTTGTGTAGCATTCCTCGAATATCCCAGCACAGGAAATATACGTATTTCATATTGGTCAAATACCAATCGTACTAATGCATTTCGGTTAATACCGGCTAGTTTTTAACGTACCAATTGAAATTAATGATTTTTATAATTAATATAAAATTTTCAATTTTTTAATAATTTTCTCTCAAATTCTCACATTTGAAAATTATTTTCTTAACTTTTTTTAATTTCATTGTTTTGATGGCTAAAAATCAAATCCATACTCTTATTTTCGTTATGAAGATGAGCATTTATTTTTTAAAATGGTCGAATTGAGAATTTAGAAGTATGAAAAAATCTAGTTACAAGTACAACTGCGTACTAATATGTACATCAATCTAATGTGATTGGTCAAAAAGTAAATTTTATTAAAAACAGTACTAATTTAAATTTTGAATATGAAGAAATTAGTATTGATATGTAGATTAGTACGCGATTTTACTTGTACGTAACAAAACTCTTTTATAAATATGTGTTTTAACTTTTTAAAACTTGTATTGTATTATTTTAAAATATAATTTATACATATATAATTAATTTATTATATATAAACTATTCTAAAACAATATTAATATTAAAATATTTCATTCTAATACTTTAATCAAAACGGCAGCCAAAATTCAATATTACATGGATAGCGCAAGGGACATGGAAATGATGAATAAAATTTTTCAGCTTGCAATTATAAAGAATGCGTACTGAGCCATTTGGAAATAAAGCACCTGTTCCTATTCCTGTTCCGATTCCAAATGGGTACAAAATGCTAACATTATACAGCATGTCTCAATGAATCGAGAATAAAGTATTAATATCTATCTCTTAGAATATATATATATATATATATATATATATATATATATATATATATGAGAAATGATATTTGCAGTCGTGGTTGTGCAAGCGGCGTGCAGTCACTTTGAAAAAAGTGAATTAATATGGGACCTACATGAAAAAAAAAAAACTAACTTTTTAATCGTGGACCTCACTCTTTTTCAAAACGATTGCGCGACGTTTACACATTATACGACTGTATGTAACATTGCTCTATATATATATATATATATATATATGTTTTCTTTCCCCAGCTTATATTTGGGTTAGGCAACAACATAAACAAGTCAAGAAAAAAATTTGAGACCTTTTAAAACATATAAGTTGATTCTTTTATGGTCAAATAATATAGAGCAGGATTTTAGTTGGACTGAAATTGGACGTGACAATAATTACAGAGCAAACAAGAAGTTGGTCAAAAAGTTATTGAAGAAAATGGCACTTCAAGAAAATTATACAATTGTGACAAGTTATTTTCTATAAAAATGATTATTTTTTATCAAAATGAGTCTGTTCTGATTGCAAATAATTATTTTTACTGTATATAATTTGTCACAAATGTTTATTTTTCTTGTAGTGTGGTCAAAAGTCGCTAGAATTTTCAATATATATTTCAAACGCAGGAAATAAAGCACCATGCATGTTTAAATTCCAAACAGATCCAAAAGGCAAAAAAAACAATACTAAAAAATCCTAATAACCGTCACTATCAGCTATTGACATATACCCAAACAATGCATGCACACAGCTGATCCTTTGTCAGCACAAGTACTAGTGAACACAAATGTAAAGAAAGCAATCAGTTAAGAGTAAAGGAAACAAGTGAAGGAATTATGTGGTTATTTCTTGGGTTGAGATTTAGATCAGAAAACATGAATTGTTGGGACATTTTCTAAAAAAAAGTAAAAATGTGAGCAATGTTAGTTGAAATAGTTATATATATATATATATATAGAAAGCAATCCAGACAGTAGTTATGCATAATGTCACAATACGGACACCCAAAAGGGTCACTTTTTGGTCCAACAGCAGACCACAATTTTAGTTGTCTTTATTTTATGAGAGCGAGGGAGTGGTTGAGGACCAAACCAATACTCACGTTTTGGATAAAAATAACCTAAGCATTTCTGTTAAGAAAGGGATTTATCAAAGCCAATTGAACAGTCTTTTTATTTTGTCAAAGGAGAGTGGAGCCCCATGTCCCTCTTTTACTGACCTGTGTGAATTGTGATTAGGTAGGTTAGGGGTCATTCAAAAGTACATCTCTAAACTCATAGCTGCTGTAATAATCCAAAAATGTCCATGAAAAGTAGTAGTCATGATAAAATTAGGCCATAATCACTCCTTGATTGGGCAGTCCCTTTAAAACAGACTGTCTCGATGTTCTATTTTTGGTTTGGCAAATCCAATCCTAAACTCTTATTTGAAGTATCTGAACTTCTTCAAACTCGTGATCATGTGATCCAAGTTTTTATACAGCTATAGAATTAATCTTCCTTCTGCATTATAAACAGCTTGAAATTACTAGTTTATCATGTCTTTTCAGCCAAGTTTTTGCATAAATTTTCACTTGGGCTTTTCATTAGCTGACAGTACTGTCATAGACTAATGGCAAGGTTGTCAAATGTCATTGCAGCATTGCTGTTTTTTTTCCCTTCCATTTTCCCTTTTATAATCGACTTTTCTTGACAACCAAAAGGTAGAAGTTAGACGAATGTTAGCATGCCAATGAATAATCCTGAATAGGATCAAAATTTCTTGCAATTATTTTATCTGAATATTTTCTAAAATTCAGCAAGAAATAGATACAGTATGTGGACTTTATCATTAACTATGCCACTTTTATTGGTAGGAACAAAAAATTGGAGTTGAAAAAGCTCAAAGATATTTTATTTTAACCTGTTGAGCATCCATAAAATAATAATAATAATAATAATACACAATCACAGCCTCGGATGATCCTAGTCCTACATGGGGCACCAGCCTCACCACTTACATTAGAAGACAAATGCCATTGTCACTGAGCCAGACTTAAGAGTTGCTGGAACCAGTGGAGAATTAAGTGATTTAATTATTTATGAGGCTGTCAATAAGTAGAGTACAGGTAAGAGTACTAGACCCACTGGCGTACATAACAGCATCCATCATCATTCCAATTCTCAAAGTAGAACATCTATGAGAACTGATTAGATTATAATCTCACAAGGAACATTCACATATTGGTCGAACGGGAACATTTAAGATATTAGCAAAGAGCATCTCTCTCTCTCTCTCTCTCTCTCTCTCTCACACACACACACACAAAGAGAAATCACACTGCTATAGTTTTGTATTTTGAACTCACAAAAATTTCTATTCATGCTCAGTGTCTTTATACAACTCGAGAGACCTAATTTTAGGCATTCAAAAATATGTAACTGAAAAGGAAATTTACAATCACAATTAATAGCAATATTTACAGAAATAAAAAATTGATCCTAAAATCATGAGAGGCACAAAATCTAGTGATGTTTATGGTGGTAGCTAGGCTTGAGTTGGCACTTGCTTAATTTCTTCAGTTTCCTTGATACGCCTCCGCTAGAACGGGCTACCATCAGATAGACCGATCTTGTTTCGTAGGTAGTCTGTCCTTTGTCTTGAAAGTGGCTTGGTGAGTAAATCTGCGAGCTGGTCAATGGTGTGAACATGCTAAACATGAAGAATTTTTTTCTCAACCAAATCTTGCACAAAGTGAATGTCTATCTGGATGTGCTTCATCCTTGAATGCTGGACAGAATTAAAACTTAGCTGTGTTGCACCTAAGTTATCACACAAAAGTATAGGTGGTCGTGGTAATGTAAACTTCATTTCTTGGAATAAAGATAGCAGCCACATGGACTCTGCTGCAGCCATTGCTAAAGCCCTATTCTCAGCTTCGGTTGATGACCGTGTAATGGCACATTGCTTTTTAGAGCTCCATGAAATGGGTGTGTGACCAGGGAAGAGGAGATAAGCTGAAGTTGATTTTCAATCATCCAAACTACTAGCCCAATCAACATCTGAAAAACATGTGAGTGCTAGGCTTGATGTTTTTCTGATATTTATGCCATGAAAGATAGTGTTCTTCAAGTAACGCAGCAGTCTTTTAGTGGCGGTCCAGTGGGTCTATGTGGGACTATGCATAAAGTGTGAGAGTTCATTCATTGCAAAACTTATATTAGGTCGAGTTAAGGACAGGTATTGCAATGCGCCAATCACTCTATGATATTCAATTGAATCAACTGATGAGGAACCATCTGCCAGCTGTAGAGAAACCGAGGTAGAGAGAGGAGTTGTAACATCCTTAGCTCCATCCATACTTGTTTTAGCTAGTATATCTTGGATATACTTATGCTGAGTTAGAAACAAGCCGTCTTTGGTAAGAATGACCTATTCAATTGAATCAACTGATGAGGAACCATCTGCCAGCTGTAGAGAAACTGAGGTAGAGAGAGGAGTTGTGACATCCTTAGCTCCATCCATACTTGTTTTAGCTAGTATATCTTGGATATACTTATGCTGAGTTAGAAACAAGCCGTCTTTGGTAAGAATGACCTCAATCGAGGAAAAAATGTATGGACCCCAAATCTTTGATAGATAATTTCTGTCCAAGTTGATCAATAACGCTTACAACAAATGTTGAATTGTTTCTAGTGAGAATCAAATCATCGACATAAATTAAGCAATAGGCAAGTATGGAACCATCATGAAACACAAACAGAGAAGAGTCAGATTTAGCATCAATGAAACCAAATTCTACAAGTGCCTTTTTGAGAGCAGAATACCAAGCACGAGGTGCTTGTTTTAGCCCATATATTGCCTTTGTAAAACAACAAACATGATTTGGTTTTTCCGGACTCCTAAAACCAGGTGGTTGCTTCATATGCACTTTTTCCGTGAGATGCCCATGAAGAAATGCATTATTGACATCTAATTATCTTAGAGACCAACCTTACATAACAGCAAGGGTTAAAACAGTGCGTATGGTGACTGGTTTTATGACAGAACTAAATGTCTCTTTGTAATCTAGTCCGGGTCTTTGATTGAACCCTTTGGCCACGAGTCTGGTCTTGAATCGATCAACAAATCCATCAGCATGCCTCTTAATGCGAAACACCCACTTACAGCCAACAATATTACAATTAGTGGGAGGTGGTACTAGTTGCCATGTATTGTGAAGCATAAACGAAGTCAATTAAGAGGACATGGCATCATGCCATCTGGAATCAATGAGTACTTCAGTAACACTCGTGGGTTCTAGGGAGAGTGGAAGAGGGTGCTTAGTGACTACAAAAGATCTTTTAAGCTTATAGATATTATTCATGGATCGGATAGTCATTCCGTGGGTGTGAACTTCATTATTCTCAGAGACAGTAGGTTCATGCACTTCTAATGGAGAAACATGGCTCGAACCCAAGGTAGGAGGAGAGAGGGTACTTACCTGGAGAGGAGGCGGTTCAAGGGATGAGCCATTCGCAGACGAAGGTGAGACTTCAGCGGCCGATAGAGGTGAGATGGGCATGGGATTGTTAGGGTTTGATTTTTGAAAAGGGAAATTCCCTTCGTGGAATATGACATGCCAAGAGTGAAAAACCTTTCGGGTAGTGGGCTCAAGGCAGAGATATGCATTTTGGGAGAGAGAGTAACCCACGAATGTGCATGGTTGGGCCTTGGGCTCAAGTTTATGTTTACTATAAGGCCTAGTTAATGGATAACATAGGCAGCCAAATTGCTTGAGCTTGAGGTAATTCAGAATTTGTTTGAACAATTTTTCAAACGGAGATTAATTGTTCAAAGTCGAGGTGGGCATTCGATTTATGAGATAGGCAGCGGTTTGAAATGCGTTTGGCCAATATGAGAGAGGCATGTGAGCATCCGTGAGTAAGGTGAGACTAGTCTCAACAAGATGGCGATGTCATCTTTCAGACATACTATTTTGTTGTGGAGTGTGGGGAGCGGTTGTTTAATGACTAATCCCATGAACGGAAATGTAAGATTTGAGGCCAATCTATTCCCCACCATTATCAGAATAAAGACTTTTAATTTTTGTGTTAAACTTACTTTCCACAAGATTTCAGAATTGCGGAAAAAATTGTTGCAACATTGGATTTATGAGTCATAGGATAAAGCCAAATGTACTTGGTATAGTGGTCAACAAAAATAACATAATGTTTTAAGCCATCAATACCAATTTCATGAGATGGGCCCAAACATCCGTGTAAATCAATTCCATTCGAGCGGTGTTAGTAAGACCATGAGTATTAAAAGGTTGACGATGTGCTTTATTTTGAGAACATGAAGTATAAAGAGATAAAAGGCCATTCTTATTGGTGGGTAAAGAAAAAGCATGAATTAAATGGTGGACCAATTTTGATGATGGATGACCAAGTCTTTTGCGCCATCCATTGGTGGTAGTATGTTCATGAACATAGGAAACGGAATTTTTGGAGTTTGGTGGTAGATGCTCTGGAAATGGGTACACTTCATCTTCATACTCGCCTTTGAGTAATGTCTTCCCAGTGATCTGATCCTTCACCAAAAAATAAGTAGGATGAAATTCAAGGTAAACATTATTATGATTGGTAAAGTGGTGAACGGAAATAAGATTTTTTTGAACTGTAAGAACACAAAGGGTATCACGTAAATGAAAGATATGATTAGACGATGTAAGGGATAATGAACCAATATGAGACACGGGCAAACTTGATCCATCACCAATTATTACTTCATCAGTACCACCATATTCAAAAATAATCGACAAATTAGAAAGATCGGTGGTCATATTGTGAGATGCCGCTGAGTCAACTAGCCACTTTTGATTTTTTGCCTGTGAGGATGCTACACAGTTTGCAGTGAATTCAGCGGAAGACATTTTTGGCCGTATGGCCCACTTGATCACACCATTGGTACTTAGGCTTATATTTCCTCTTGCCCGAATATGAGGGCCCATTTCTGTGGTGCCCATTGTTGTTGTAAGTCTTGTTAGAGAAAGACTTAATGCTCGGTTTATGCCGTCCAAGGGCACCTCCTTGCCGATGAGAGTAATGAGCAGTGGGAACAAATGTTGCTGCCAATTGATTCTTCAGTCATCGAAGGTAACTTTCATGACCTAAAAGAAGATCATGTATTTCCTCAAATTTTAGAGAGGTCTCACAAGCACGAATGGGTGCCGCAATTTCTCTAAATTCGAGACCCAATCCATTGAAAATGTAGAGTGTTAAATCATCATCCAAAACCAAATGATCGATGATTACGAGTTCGTCGGGAATTACTTTGATTGCTTGAAGGAACTCAGTGACGGTGCGATTTCCACGAGTGCTCAAGGTCAAATATTCCTTGAGTTGCATCGCATGCGTCTGTGATTTTCTCACATATAAACGGGTAAGTGTTGTCCAAGCCTCATGGGATGTTTTGTATGAAGCAAGAAGTGGGGTAATAGTGGTGGAGGTGGAGGCAAGAATGGCGTGAATGATGAGTTTGTCTTGACAAACCCAGTGGGAGTTCGCAACTTTGGAGGTAGCTGAGTTCATTGCATCAATGGCAGGGCATTTTTTTACACCAGTGACAAAGTCAATAAGATCATAACCAGTGAGCAATGCTTCAAATTGAGCCCTCCACTGAGGGAAGGTAGAAGGGGTGAGTTTTTCGTTGATGGTGGTCGCGGCGTTGATGGTGATGATGGGTGAATCAGTGGTGGATGCAGAGATGTCAGCCATATCGTAGGAAGCAAGAAAAGAAAGCTACTCGATAGAGGTCTGGCTCTCTGGATACCATAAAGAGAAATCACACTGCTATGGTTTTGTATTTTGAACTCACTAAAATTTCTATTCATCCTCAGTGTCTTTATACAACTCGAGAAGCCTAATTTTAGGCTTTCAAAAATATGAAACTGAAAAGGAATTTTACAATCACAATTAATAGCAATATTTACATAAATAAAAGACTGATTCTAAAATCATGAGAGGCACAAAATCTGGTGATGTTTATGGTGGCAGCTAGGCTTGAATGGGCACTTATTTGATTTCTTTAGTTTCCTTAATAACACATTGACATTCAGATATAAATAAATGAGACGGAAACAAATTAATGCAATTCAATAAACATTTACCCAACAACGAAAATGAGTAAAGTCAGGTGCGGATCAACAGTTTTTATAGCAACACTGTGTGGAAGAGTTCTCAACCCACTAAGGCTACGTTTGAATGTTGAGTTGAGCTGAGTTCTTTATGAGTAATAGTGAGTTGAGATGATTGAGTGAGTTTTGTGGAACCCACTTAAGATGAGTTTAAAGTGTGTTTGGATGTTAAGATGAGTATAGGTATATTTATTAGAAGTTGTAAAATAATTGGGTCCCACCATTAAATAGTATTGTCCATTTGACACCTTTGTCCCACTTCCGGCGCCAAGCCTGCAAAAAGAAAAAAAATCAAAGGTAAAAAATGGAAGCTACTCTTACAACCAAAGTAGGTTCACGTGGGTTTTTCAGGTGGGGTCCAGGAATAATCTGAACTTTGTCAGGTGTGGAGCCCAGCTAATAATCTCACATTTGAACCGTACTCAAAAGATGATGAATCGAGTGGCAGACCCACGTTTTACTTTAGGGGGGCCATACCCTCCCCCAACCCCCCAAAACTTTTTGAAAACACAATATATCTCCTAGATTCTATACATGATTATATAGATATAGAAAATGCCCCCCCCCCCCCCCACCCAAAAAAAAATTATAATTTTCACATGCTCTCTAAAATTTCAATATATCTAGAAATGTCCCTCTCCAATTTTTTTTTCTTATAGTCCCAAAATTTTGTTTAATTTTTATATGTTATTTATTTTCAAGGATGTGACCCCTCCAAAATTAAAAATAAAATTAAGTTTAAGAGAAATAATAAGCTTATTAATATGGATCCCAAGTTTTTTTATATATACAATATTGGGCTTCTTCATATAGAATCCAAAATGAAAATACGAGAAAAATTATTTAAAATTGATGATCTACATGAAAAATGGTTGAGAAATTTTATTCTCTAGACTTCATTAAGCAAGAAACAAGTTTATTTAAACTCTCAATTATAGCATTATATATTTAATGTGATACGAAAATATCTAGATTTTGCATAAAATTTGATAAAGTAGCTTACATACTAGAACAAAATATGACATTCTAAAAGATCCCTTGATAGTTTATATGAATAAAATAAATTCTAAATATTTTATTACAAAAATAATAATAGATGAATATTATTTCATGAAATATTATTGTTAGAATCTAAAACAAATATTAAGTTATGTTTAGAATTTTATTTCTAAATGTATGTAACAAATTACCAAGATATGATTTTATATGTAGTTATGTTTTGATAATTTTTCAATCTCTTTTTAATTTACATAAGAAAAATGATGTTGGCAATTTTAGGATGTGCAAATCTCGCTCACTCCGTTTGAAAAAAGTAGGTAAATCTAATACCCACATAAAAAAATTATTTTTTAATAGTGGACCTTACTTTTTTTTCCAAATGGAGTGCGTAGAACTTACACACCTCACGACTATATCTAACATTACTCTTTATATAAATGTATCACATAATAAAAAAAATTTGGTCCCCCCTCAACACAATTATTGGTTCCGCCACTAGATGAATCGTGCGTTTGAATGTTTAAAACAATTTAAAAATGAAGTGCACTCAGTTGAGTTGTGCATCCAAACAAGGCCTAATTCTATGACTATGAACCTGAGCCAAAAAATAGACACAAAACTCATAAAATCCCAAACCATACCCTAGCACCTCACAAATTGAACCCACCCAATCAGGTAAAGTCACGCAATGTTGTTCCTTACCTTTGACTAGTGTTATTCGGTGCTTGTAGAGAAAGATTCCACGATCCAACCAACATGGAGAGCAAGCAAGAGAGACTGATTCAGAGCAAGAGAGAGTTCTGAGGTTGAGAGTCGAGAGTCGAGAGTGCACACTGCACGCATACATTATGGCGTTTGGGTAGTGGAGTGTTTTGAGAATTTTTATTTATTTATTATTTGATTATTATTTAATATTTTATTTTTTTATTACTATTAACATACATCGGCTCATTATCCAAACGCAACCTCAATTAAACTTTATACTGAGAGAGAAGATGGAGGGAGGCATATAATGAGCAAGTTATATACAATTATATACTTTGGCGAAAATGACTTCGTTTTGTGTAACAATTATGTTAAATAACCAAGTATATTAGGAGCGGGCTGGGTAAGACGATTAATTCCGTTTCCAATTTAAACTATAAATGGGTCAAGTCGGGTTGGAAAACGGTATAAATAGTTAATCGGCTTTTTGTTTAGCCCTATGGTACTGTTTGGTTTTAGACATATTTTATAACCAAATCGGTATAGATCAGTTTTGACAATTGAATAATCAATACTAGACCGATTTTACTAACATAATTTTATTGAAATTGGAACTTTCGATTTTATCAATGTAATTTTAATGATGAAAACCTCACAAAATTTTCTAGAGCAAAGAAAGATAGTAAGATTTATGTCCAATTATTTACGAAACTAAAAATACATATTTAATACATATGATCAAATGTGTAGAAATATATTTATCAAAAGTAGGTTTACATTGATAATTTAATATTAATGTTCATGTTTAAGATTAAAATTTTATATTATATTAATGTTAATATTAAATGTTATAAGATTAAAATTTATATATTATATCTAATGTTATAACTTCTATTAAAATTTATAAAATTAGTTTTATATTATATCAAATGTTATATTAATTTTATGTTACTAGATTATCATATATGAATAATAAGATTTTAAAATTTGATGTTATATTAATTAGTAATTTAGCATATAATATATCTAATATAAAGATTATATATAATATAAAAATCATATAAAAATATTTTATATATAGTATAAAAAATAAAAGAAAATTATATATATGAACCAGTCCGGTGTTATAAAAAGCAAAATTGAAACCGGATCGATTTTAAACCAATTTTGTAAAATTGGAACCAGTATTAGAATGGACCATATACGGATTTTGCAAAATTGAAATTGATACCGGTACAGATTGGTTCACCAATTTTTCAAATTTTTTTTTCAGCCCTACTTAGACCAATCTTTTAGCCTTGATCAGGTTTGTTGTAGTAATTAAGTTAATATTTGGTGTATAATTAATTATATGCATGTTAATATGTACGTGTGTGTGTGAAATATTGCCATATGAATATTTTATGGAAGACACCATATGAATAATATTAATTCATGGTGTGATATTATGAATAAATCATATTAATATACATACAAGAATATTATAAATACATTCTAAGTATGATAAAATTCTAATACAAACGTAAACATGTTATATCATGAAATGCAATCCTTAAGCATGCATTAAGGCTAATTAATATAAGAAAAAATCTATTTATCATTTTTTTTTATCATTATCCTCTCAACATCTTTTTATGTGACATTAAATGATAGGCCTACAAATAAAACATAATAATAATATACAATCATTTAATACCACGTAATAAGATGATAAGAGGATGATGATAAAAAGAATATTGATGAGTAGCATTACTCTTCGGATAAAGGCCAAGAGCATGATGATTGACTCCTACTTTGTTTTATGTTCCATGTGCATGTTCTTTTCACGATTGCTGCTTCAAATTATGAACTTCAATTCACTATTCAGCATTTGATTTGGGGCTTTAAATACTATAAAATTACCTGCCATATATTTCGGACATTGATAACCTTCTTATATATACATCTGAAAAACCATACGTTACTTTTATGTATAAATAACAATACGAGGGATAATGCATGCACCATGCATGTCAATCAAAGAACAGGATTTCCTCAATGCCACGTACATGCATGGACCAAAAGCCTCTCGAACTCGAAAGGTACTGAATGTTTCTATAAATTAAAGGCAAGTTGAATGCTGCAGTTAATTAGGGAATGTCTCCTTCTTCAGGAAGATCCCAGTTATCTTCATCATCATCTTCCTTCTTCTTTGTCTTGGCTTCGGCCTGCTTGTCCTGCGGTGGAGCTCTCAATTGGGGGCGCCTGGTTAAAGAACGAAACAGATGAGCAGTAAATAGTCATTGTTAAGGAAGATACCTAACAGATCAAGAGAGTACTCTTCGTATATAACAGCTTGTAGTTTAATCACAGCTTAGCAAAGTCGTCTATCCTGTAGTGATTGCCACAAGCTTCACATGTCCCCAGTCTTAATGAAGAACTTGAACTTTGTATTCAATGAAAGATGTATGGATCACTCAAAAAATCCTCAACATGATATTAAAGCCAACTATCACAGATTCAGCAAAAACTAACCGCAAATATTAATAAAATTGAACCTAAAATGACCAAAATTTACATCAGCTCATCAAAAACCATTCGCAAACCTAATGGAAAAAATAAGAAGAAAGGAAATATATGATTCAGAGATAAAACCAAGCCCCTGAATTAGATAAGTCAACGCTGGACTGATCCTACACCAGATAATTGTTTCGGGTCTCAATTTATGATAATTGCCAATCAAAATTGTAGTTTTCTTTCCTCCTCTTCCATGCCTCTAAACTTTCCTACAGAGAAAACGGCGAGAGAAAAAATAAAAAACCAGAGACCTCCTTTTGTTGCGTTTAGCGGCCTCACGTGTCCTCTGCTTCTTCTCGTCCTGCTTGTTTTCGAAGAACCTCCTGCGCTTACACTCTTGAATAACACCGGCCCTCATGACCTCCCTGCGAAACCGATTAAGTAGCCTCTCCTCTGGCTCGTTGTCGTCCACTATCACCTGCACATTGTACGCAGATTTAAAGTAGAGGGTGTTGGCATGGGCCAGAGTGGGACATATCACAGAGGCCGAAGAAGAAGAAGAAGAAGAAGAAAGTGGGCCCTCTTGGGACACGAGTGGGACAGGCCAGTCTCCGGGTTTCTGGGTCTGAAAACGAGTGAGCTGGGGTCGTGGGGGTGGGTATTTTGAGGGGAATAAGAAAGAGAGGAAGTTACATAGAGAAGAGGATGAGGACCATGAGGTAGCCATGGATGATTGAGTTCGATGTCTCTGAGAGTCTAGATTGTGGGCCTTTGATTTTAGTCTTATCAGGTAAGGAGCTACGAATACAGTGCTTTGGGAATTGGGTCTGGCTGTGTGAGGTAGACCCGGTTGGATTGGATCAGGGTTCAAGGGCTTGGGCTTAGAGGGTCTTGGAGTTTGTATATGAAAGTTCTGGATTGGACTTCTGGAAACGAAAGATTTTACTATCTTAGCATATGATAAATGTTGAAAATAATATATAAATTAATAGTGCAGGACAAATACAAAATATTTTTGTATTGGGATTGTTACATTTTCTAAAATTATTTAATTACACAATTATTTAATATTTATATATATATATTTATATATATATATATGATAAGAGGGTTAGAGGTATGAAAATTCGATCTCCAAACACCTTTCATTAGAAAGAAAGACAAATGCCATCAGCCTGCAAGACCATCAACAGTTTGCTCTTATCAAGTACTCATGGGCAATTAAGGCAAAGATTTGCTGGCTAAAGGCAATCTTGAGCTGCATCCATTCCATACTTCGTTTAGGAAAACAAAAATTGTTTGGAAGTTGAGTCAAATAAGTTTTAGATTGTTGATAATTGACCATGAAGTTGCAGCTTTGAACAAATGCAGCCCAGCGACCCAAAGCAACTCATTTCAAGAGATTCTTGGAGCTTTATTGGGCAGGCCTTGCTTGGGAAGAAGTATTTATGGTAACAAAATCTCGTACAAAGAGCAGTCTATTTTACCATTTCAATTCCAAGTTCTGAAATCCAGATTCTTACTTTTGACATCTCTGCAGTAACTTCAAGTCCTGTCATTGTCGAAAAGCCTAATGTCATTTCCAACATCTTTCCTACATTCTCTCCAATGTCATGATTTGCTACTCATTTGCCATCAATATAGGACAAAGCTGGTTAATAAACCGCCCCCCCCCCCTTCCCAAAAAAAGTAAATGAATAAAAAAAGAAAGAAAAAGCTAGACATCACTCAGGAATTTATGGCTGGCATCTGCCATGATCTGCAGCTCTATTCTGTATCCAAGAAAACTTTTGGGCCAATGAGAGTATAAAGTCCCCCTTAGCTCACCAAGAGGCAACAAAAAGAAGTTGTTGCAACCATTCTTACGATTGTTAGTGAAGCCATGCACCCAGAAATAGAAGCTTTGTAAATCCAGCAGGGTGTACATCCGAGGCCTGATTTGTTCAATTCAAACGGCTCTGATTATTTCACAAATCGCATTCTCTAATGGAGACAACATCCTCCAAATCATTCCAATATGAATGATTAATGTAATCTCATTGGAAGATTAGAACAGTTGGTCGTTGAAAGTGGATTTTGGGGTATGACGTATGTGGGAGCTATGCCACTACAGTTTTCTGCATGAGTGACTCATATATGCACAACCACTCGATACCATTGGTTGCACATACACACCTTAATGATTATTATAATCCTCTAATCTTGTTTTCTTCTTTTTCCTTTATGGGTTATGTGAAAACTCTCCATTTCGTCGATTGGAATAGCTGTTTTATCATCATTGTGTATTTATATATGCATTGTCTTTTGTACTGTTGCAACTTTTTTTACAACTATTTTCAAGGGCCATTATCTTCAACTTGTTTATTTGTATATCATTATAAGTGTCGTGTATGTACTTGCACACAAAAATCAGAAACAAATACATGATGCTGCGTTATAAATGATTAATAAAAAGAAGAAAAAAGAATCTGAATTGATGTTTTAAAGAGTCTTTCATCAAATTTTGATATGGACAAGTGCTAACTTAGTTAATAGTGATCTAATACTACTTCATTTAATTAATGGGCAGATACTAAGTGCTGCCTATTGTACTAATTAATAATCTAATACTACTTCATTTAAACAATGCACAATCATATGTGCCAAATAAAAAAACCATAGTTGTTGAGGGTATTTTAAAAGAAAACTGCTTGTCTACTACAAACATAAAAAGATTATACAAAATAAACCTACAAAGTGATGCAGCTTCATAGAATTCGTTAAATCTGTTTTATAATAAAAGTAATTTTACAATTTGACGTATCACATCAAGCTCCATCAATTTGTGGGTTTACTTTTGTGTAATTTCTTTATTACTAAAGTATTTTCTTTTTAAAAAGATGTGGGTCCAATCATATTACACATATATAATAGAACCCATATACATTGATATCAACAAGTCTATCTTAGCGTAAATACGGTGAGATCCTTTTGTGATATGGTATTCTATTGATACACTTTATACATTATTCAACATTTTTGGACATGCTTTTAATTGTTATAATTAATTATAATATATAGATCATTCTTTCAATCTATTGGTAATTATGGTCGTGATAGTTGATGCTCATGTGAACATCTATCAACAAAATGACAACACATACGACGGGTTAAAGTCGTATCAAGTTGAGTTCAAATTGTATGCGAGTCAATTTTAAAACGACTTGTTTAACTAAGTAGAGGTTAGATCCCTTAAGCCTAATTCTTTAATTTCGTGTTAATTTCACGGCCGAGAACTCATGAGAAGTATTTTTCTTCATCTCAAATTTTGTCACGCGATACCATTGTACTTGTTATGCAACATATTTTAAGTGAATACTATTTAAGTACTTGTTGATATATGAAATTGCTTAAAATGTGTCACATCAATAAATAAAAAGATTAGGATAAAAATTAAAATTACTGATCAACTAACACTTTATAGGGTATGTTTGGGTGTTAGTTGAGTTAAAATATTTTATTGGATTTTGAGAGAGGAGAGACAAAAAAGTTGAAAATATTAGAAACTTAAAAAATTGTTTAAATATAATTTTTGTTTTAAATTTAAAAAAGTTGTATTGTTTTTTATATTTTGTTTTGAAAATTTGGAAAAATTGTAATGATTAGATTAAAAATTTTAATACATGAAATTAAAAAGTATTTTGTGTTTTAATGATGTTTAGAAAAAAAAAATTATATATGAAAAGTACAGCTTTTGAGATCAAAATCTCTCATCTCATTTAAGTTCCCGAACAACCCTTCGGTGCATATTTGTATTATAGGGTTAAGTTTTCCAAGCATCGATCGCTTTCCTAATTGAAGGGACCGAAAGCTTGCTAGCTAGGCTAATGTATTGTAGCCAATCCCCTTCTTGATTTTCTTTATAGACAGTATAGACTCATCTTTTGGCTTAATAGATTCGGGTTTTATCTTATGCTACATGTGTCAAACACAAGTGCTAAACCAACTCCATCATAACAGTGAAACTTGGGTTATATAATATATATGTAAACCGAAGATAAACAAGGATATAAGGCAAATCCACCACCACAAAATTAAAAATAAAATAAAATAAAATAAAAGGAAAAACAAAAAAAGGCAAATCCACCACACTAGTCATGAGTGGAAAGACAACGAAACCTTTATATCAATGGTGCATATATAAGTGAAAAACAAGAACATTAAAAAAAGAAAAGCTCATTCATTAATGGCATTCCACTTCCAAGGTTAGGGCGTGGCATTTTCTCTGTAATTGGTGATTAGGACAAAATTGTGATCAGTAGCTCTAAGGGATACTCCTCCAATTTGTACATTCTGAATAGGACAGAAGTAATGTCCCAATGACTATATTATAGAGCAAAAGCAATCTTCTAGGGTTTGCAATTACTTGGCCACCTTCTTTGGTTGCTCATTGATCAAGATCGACCAACTACCCCTTCTTGTGTAACCCTTTTTCAAATGGCAACCTAAAGTTTTTTAGAATAAAATGAAGAGGTTTCAACTAGGGACCTAATAATTCGATAAAAAAAATTAGGGATCTAATTCGATTGCATCATGATCATTGAACCTTTTCTTCTGTATCTGTATGAATATATATTATTACATCCAATTCCTTCCCGATATCTCGCAATGGAATTCCATATGGATGTGATTAATTACATTCCAATTCTAGGGTTTGCAATTACTTGTCCACCTTCTTTGGTTGCACATTGATCGAGATTGACCAACTACCCCTTCTTGTGTAACCCTTTTTCAAAAGGCAACCTAAAGTTTTTTAGAATAAAATGAAGAGGTTTCAACTAGGGACCTAATAATTTGATGAAAAAAATTAGGGATCTAATTCGACTGCATCATGATCATTGAACTTTTTCTTCTGTATCTGTATGAATATATATTATTACATTCCAATTTCTTCCCGATATCTAGCAATGGAATTCCATATGGTGTGATTAATTAGCACATGCATATTGGTAATTCATATGTACTAAATCAGAAGTTTGATTTAAGGGAGGGTTAGGGTGCGCTTAGATATTAGACTCAACTGAAATCAATTCAGTTTAGTCTAATTTTAAACTCAGTCTAACATCTAAATACATAACTCTCAAATTACTAAATTCATCTCAACTCAAAACCTCTTTATAAGCGAGACCTACAACCTTTTCCAACTTTTCATAAATATATCTAAATTCATTTTAACATCCAAATATTTCTAAATTCATCTTAGGTGGGCTCCACAAAACTCACACAATCATCTCAACTAACTACTATTCATAAAAAATTCAACTCATCTCAATTCAGTTGAACATCTAAACGGAGCCTTAAAATTCATTTTGAAGTTGGAAAGATATTGAGAATCTCCTGTAACTTTTTGTTCTAAGCACTTTTTACAATTCGAAGAGAATTAAACACAATATCTTAAGTTTTGTTTGTAGATTCCACCACTTTTAAATCTCACGATATTTAGAACAAAAGATTATAAAGGGAATAAAAGAGAGCTTGTGAGGATGCCACTAATATTGCCATTAAGCATGTGGGCAAGCCCCTCCCGGATCGGTGCCCAACCACGTACTCAAAAGGGATATATCTCCACTATATTTTGGATGAGTAATCTTTTTTCACAAATGGGGTGTAATATTTGATAATAATTCTTGTTTTATGTGCTTTGGGGGATCGGATTGTGATCAATTTTTAGCATCCATGATTTCTTAATATTATCCAATTAGTGTGGCCATACAACTTTACCTTATGAAGCTCAATGCAAAGTGGGTATCACTCGCTTGTGTGTGTGTGTGTGTGTGAGAGAGAGAGAGAGAGAGAGAGAGAGAGAGAGAGAGAGAGAGAGATTTTCTAGGAGACCCTTCGCTATTAATCAATTAAACTGCCAAAAGTAAAATATGAAATATCCTCTTGATGAGTATGCTTGAATATTTATATAAATATGCTCCAAAAAAAAATATTTATATAAATAAAAAAAATTATTTTAAATATGACTGCATAAAAAATTCATATATAATAAAATGGAAAGTTTCAATTGATTTAAAGCTTGCGTCCTGCACCCTCTAACCTGTAATAAATTCTTATAACGTATAAATAAATAAATAAGAGATAAAAATTAAGCTGCATCATCATCTAGGGCCTCTACTCTCTCTCGTGAAGGAAGAAAAATAAGCAATTAACCAGCAGGTTCACTGCCTTTGTCAAGAGATTGTCTTTTCTGATGTTAATGCCATGGTGTTGTGCAAGGATCGATGCAACACAGCCAAAGAAAAACAAAAAAATTACTCGAAATAAGAGAGAATTGTCTCTCATTGAATTAATCAACAGTTCCTAATTTTGGTCTTTGTCATTCAAGGTTTTAATTTATGAATATTGTAGACAGTCATTCATTCATTTAAATCTTTATCTGAACTTTAGTAGATAAATTAAAATATAGGACATAATAGTGCAAATAATAAATCAAATATTATTATAATATAAAAAATTTTATTTACAGTCATTTTTACGTATTCTTTATATACTTTATTAATGTGATTGATTGCGTCATTTTTTTTAATAAAAAATAATTTATTTAACCAATTATATCAATATACATAAAGAATACATAAAATTGATCGTATATAACATAACTTAATTAATATTAGAGAACGATGAAGTAAGGCAAAAATGAATATGAATATGAATATGCATACATAAATAGCAAACATGTAATATTTAAAAGTTAAAAATGATATTTAGAATGTAAAGAAATATATTTTGTTGAGACCAAATGAGGTGATCCATAACAGTAGTTTTCGATCTAGTGTTGTGTTATGGCGTGGGTGGTGACGTTAACGGTGAATTAAAAAAAGTATGAATTTTGATTCTAAAGACAAAACGAGCACTAAAATATGCAAAAATAAAAAAGGAGCCCGGCAAATGGGTTGGCTCTTCAGCGTGCATAGTGCATACAAGCTCTTTATTTCCTTCCTACATTGTTCACTGCTTCACAGTCCCACCAAAAATCTCTCTGCGCTTTAATGGCATATCTTTCTCTATTACTACAGTTGCCTCTCTTCCTTTCTCTCTCAAAGTTCTCCTAAGCTTTTCTGGGGTTCCCTTTTACAAGTGCCAGAACCAGATCCTCTCCTCCTTGTAGCTTTCATTGCTATATAACCGTCCTGTACCTTTACTGCTTCTCTTTGACTTGACTTTGACTTCCCTGACACACCTCTCTCTCTCTCTCTCTCTCTCTCTCGCCCCCCGTGTCTCTACTGTATATGTACGTGTGTGTACAATCTTGTGTACTACGTTTTGATCGTTTCTGGAGCCCTTTTTGCCTCCGTCTTCGGTTGTTCATGTATGTACATATGCTCGTCTTCTGCATCTTGATATACCCATATCATAAATTTATCTATTTTGTCTCAATCTCCTCTCTCTGTGCATGCTCCTTTTTTTCCTTTCTGAATCTTGGTCAGATTGATTTTGCATCTGTTCTAATTTAAGTGGTTAGTTCTTTTTATCTTGAATTCTAAACTGGATTTTTTTTTTTTTTTCTAAGGTTGATATTTTAATTCCCTCAGCTCCATGAACCATGAAAAAAAAAATTATGGCATAGATTGATCACCTCGGTGTATACACAACAAATATTGAATTCCGTATACAGTTGGTCTTAATATCTCTCTAGGGGTCCATAAAATTTCCCGGAGAATTTTGTTTATTTGTTTTTACCTTGATGAATCCTCGCGAGAAATTGCTTTTCTGCGATGAATGCTATTTTGTGAAAGGTGGATAGATAAATTGAACTCTGTCTTGTGGTCTCAGTATGCCGTCCAACTCGGATTTTTAGCCAAAATTTATGATTATGCGTATTGATTTTTGTATTGCTGGTTATCATTCCCTTCAATTTATTAT
This sequence comes from Carya cathayensis, assembly GCA_011037825.1. Taxonomy (NCBI): domain Eukaryota; kingdom Viridiplantae; phylum Streptophyta; class Magnoliopsida; order Fagales; family Juglandaceae; genus Carya; species Carya cathayensis. The sequence goes on from QGSO01000154.1 coordinate 1,506,840, forward strand.
TATTTCTTTCAATTACAGAGAGTTTATACAGTAAAAGAAGTTCTGATCCATGTTCAAAACGAAAGGTACAGAGGGCGAGGAAGAAAGAGAGGATTTGTGTACAAAAGATAGTGAGCTTGGCAGAAAGAAACGGATTCTTGCTATGGACTCTGGTAATAGCTTTTGCATTAGTACTCCTTGTTCCCCACCGGTAAGGATTGGAGAGTACAACACCAATCGTGGAGCTGGTCCACACTGGGATGGTGTCTCGCCGAGTGTGATCAGATTTGGCGGTTCGTCTGGTGGTGAACCTCAGGATGCAGATTATTCAGTTGCTACGCTGAGTGATGAGTTAGAGGCTCTGATCTTGGCCAGGGTTCCTAGATCAGAATACTGGAGGTTTTCTTTTGTGAACAAGAGGTTTTTAAATCTTGTGAAGAGTGGTGAGGTACATAAGATTAGGAGGGCAATTGGGTGCAAAGAATCGACTGTGTTTATGTCTGCAAGTGGGGAGACTAGTTGGTGGGCATTTGACCGGGAATTTAGGTCTTGTAGGAAACTCCCTATCTTACCATCAGACTTGTGTTTCAAGTCTGGTGACAAGGAGTCACTCTGTGCTGGGAATCATCTGATTGTTTCAGGCAAAGAGTATGATGGTGTTGTCATTTGGAGGTATGAATTGGCATCAAGCAGATGGTTCAAGGGTCCTTCTATGATCAGTCCAAGGTGTTTGTTTGCATCCGCCACCTGCGGTGCCTATGCTTTTGTAGCTGGTGGCATTGGAATGGAGAATAACTGGAATGTCCTGAGCTCAGCAGAGAAATATAATCCAGAGAGAAAATCATGGGAACCCCTTCCAAGGATGCACAGGAGCCGAAAGCTTTGCTCCGGTTGTTACATGGATAACAAATTCTATGTGATTGGAGGGATGGACGAGGAGGCCAGAGGTCTGACTTGTGGGGAAGCATTTGATGAGCAGAAAAACACATGGGAATTGATCCCAGACATGTTAAAAGATACCCCGGTCTCAGCTTCCCAATCTCCCCCTCTTGTTGCAGTTAACAACAATGCGCTCTACTCACTCGAAGCTTCTTCGAATGAGCTGAAGGTATACTTGAAGGGAACCAATTCATGGAAGAACTTAGGACCAGTCCCAGTTAGAGCTGATTTTACAAGAGGATGGGGGGTCGCATTTAAGTCTCTGGGTGATGAGCTGCTTGTCATAGGTGCATCTTCGGTTTCTAATGCAGGCCATGGCATGACTGTATACACTTGCTGCCCGGATCCAAGGGCAGAGGAATTGCAGTGGAGGCCTCGGTCTCTTGACTGTGGCACTAACCAGCTTGGCCACTTCATTTTAAATTGCTCGGTCATGGTAGCCTGATTGTTCAAATTTGAAGCAGTGGTTCTAGAGTCTTTGTTACCTACTGAAGACAGTTTTTTATTTTCTAAATAAATAAAAAAAGTGTTCTGTGTCCCTTCAAACTTTGTGATGATGAAGGTGATTTAACCGAGCTTTCTGATTTTATCTCTCTCATATAGTTTGTGCCAATCTCCTTTAGCTCTTGGTGCTCATCAAGTAATGCTTTGTTGAAGACAGTTTTCCTCTCTCAGTTCAGAGTTTTGCATGAAGTTGTGTAATGTTTTTTTTTTCTAAGCCACAGAGAAAGTATCGGCTATTTTTCACCCAAAAAAAGAAAAAGAAAGTATTGAGCTTTTTCACTTGATTTTCCGTGTCTGTCAACAATCTGAGAATCAACCCAGTGTTTATCAACTTAATTGAGAACATTTCTTGGTACTTTTTTATGACCTTTTTGTTTTACTGTTCACAGATGCTCTGAATCGCATCCAAAGAGCAACTTTCTCCATGACCATTTATTATCCTACAGGCTACCGTTTTACATGGCTTTATGTTTGAATGTGCACCATTTCGTGATTGACTGTGACACGGCTCATTGCACTTCTCTCCAGGACCATTGCCTATTTAAGTGTTGTGTTGTAGACTTGTAGTCTCCAGATAATGGTCCTGATCACATAGCAGAAGCTTATGTTTTTTCAGATGATGGTTGCCTAAGCTAGGATGCACATGCTAAGTAGGATTATTTCTTTTACTTTTGGTGACCCACTCAGAAGGCCTTTCGACCTGTCTCCTACCTTTATTTGATTGCCTCCTTTAGTTTAATCTGTTTTTCCTTCCGACTAAAGCAAGTAGAAGTTGTGGTTCGCAGTTTCTTATTTGTCAGAATACAACCAAAGCACTCAAGTTTCCATGAAAAATTTATTTTTCTTTTTCAAAAGGTGCCAATCTTTCTAGTTTCATGAACCGGAATTAAAATCAGAAAATCTCTCCGGCAACAAAATGAAAAGTTTGTCTCTTGAGTGTGTTTGGAAACACAAAATTTTGGAATTCAGTTCATTTCAACCTGATTTCTTGGGTATGAATTTGAGAAAGAAAAACAACAGAATTCATTCCCTTTTAGTTCAAGTAACATGAAAGAGGACACCAGGTCATGGTTTTGCCTATGAATTCCACTAGTCCTCTCAGCAGAGAGCTCTAAGGTCCAATGATCCAAGAACCTAAGGGAAATTGTATTACATTATTGAACGAGGATGATTACTTCAACCTGATGGCTCTTTCCGCTAGGCTTTCAAGATGTTAGAGCAGTGGCAGAGTGATTTGTCATAAAAAGCAATTGGATGTAACAAAGGAGGGAGGATCCATGCACCAAACCCATGCTTAAAAAGGTTAAAAACCCACCCACTAAAGTCACTTTGTAAGAGGCACAAACTCTAATGCAAATCTAGGACATCGTACAAAAGCAGAGCAACCCCGGAAGATTAGCAGAGGCAGTAAAGTGCTGGACAGAAACAAATAAACAAACAGATTTCAGAGAGGCATGGGGGTTGATGTTAGGTATGCGTTTATGGGAAAAAGGAGATATTGCCTTCGAAAGCCAAATGAAGGTCTAGCAAAAGGACGAAAAGAAGTATAGTTTTATCAAATAAACATCAGCTGGCCTACCCACAAAATGGAAAATATAAACTGGCCATTAGGATTTGAATTTCGTGCAAAATAGAGAATTTTACATCATTCATTCAAATGGCATTCTCAAAAGAGATCAAATTTACCTGTACCAAGTGTTTGACCTTGCAGACTTCACTCAAAACAGCTAAAACCCGAATGTCCCATCATAAAGACAGTCGTTATGCTTGCTTTTGTAGTTGTCCAAGAGCAGAAACTGCATTCTTGTGCATCACTCTAGTGCATTTTTGGATTTGAAATTACAAAATCCTACTAGGAATCACTACTTTTTATTAACCTTTTAAAAGGGGAGAAAAAACATTTTTTTTTTAATAAAGGTAACAAAACATATCTTGACAGTACTGGTACTCTTCTCCAATCAAAATTCAAGACCCCCCTATGTGAACGTTTGCTTGTAACTCCATCAAGCCAGCTTCCTTGATTCACGCTGCCCAATTGATGGCAACAAACTCCTAACAAATGCACTAAGAACAGAGATTGTCGAATGTAATGAATGCATGCCCTTGACTAAAAACGTGCCCCGGAAGGGGGTCTTTTAAGTTGGATAATGACGGACAAGTATTTTAGAACTCTTTTATGTCTCATTTCACAAATTTTTTTTTATTTGAATGTTTTTTTTTTCAAAAAATTAGGACAGCACCTCCATTTATTAATAAAAAAATCCTCACTCCAGGGGAGGATGTCTCATTTCACAATTAACCAATGTAAATACATCATTTTTGAAGGGGATAAAATATGTTGGGCCTAATGGGGCTTTCCAAGCCCAACCAAGGTTTTATTAGGAGAGAAAAAAGAAATAAGAAATAAGAAGACAAAATATTGATGAAGAAAAGTGCGTCAAGAGAAAAATAAGATATGTAACATAAATAAGAGGAAATATGATGTAAAAAAAGGAAAGACATAGGATAAAATCACGGGACCAGATGACTTCAAATGAGACTTTTGTTAGACTGCTACTTCGACTTCTCCTTTAACTTCTTTAACTTCACGACCAGAGCTTCAACGAGAAAATGTATCCACCAGAAAATTGATATCTAATCTTCATTTTACAACGAGGATAAGAAATCGTGAGAACTTGTAAAACAAAAATATTATAGTAGATTTCACCGCCCCAAACGCCCGTGAACGTAGGCATTATGCTTGAACTAAGTAAATTTATGTGTCTCTGTCTCTTTTATCTTCCCTTACATTTATTTCTTATTCATTGCCACGGATATATGCATGAACGCCGTACAGCCGCATCGGACCACCGTCGGGGATTCCATACCATACTGATCGAGGCCTAAATCATCGCAACGGGTTAGGAATGACTATTTCTCCCATTCAGGTCTATTGTGTGATTTTGGGGCATTAAAATTTTCATTAAAATTAAAATTCATTTTTATAAAACACTTCACTCCCGAAAAATTTTGTATGTTCCAAATATTTTATATATAGCTTGAAAATCCGATTGTGTTTAAGCACTTCAGTTTTATATTTAATTTTAGAGCCTATTTGGGGTTGCGGTGGAAAGTTTAAAAAGTACTTTAAAATGGTTTAAAGTACTTAAATAATAAAATTTACCTGTTTGGTAATTTTATATTAAAGTACTTTTAAATTAAAAAAAAGCTAAAAAAGTATGTTTCAACAAAAGCATCAAAGTGATGCTTTTTGTCAGAAGCACTTTGCAAAAAGTAAGTCATATTTTTCCGTGACATGTATATTACGAAAAAATTCTCACTATTTTACCGCAACAACAACTTTGCCCTTCCCCTTCCCCCCCCCCCCTCTCTCTCTCTTTCTCTCTCGGACTCTGAAGACTTTCACGCCTTCAACTTTTAGATGGAACTGAAAATTTTCAAATGACAGTTTGTTTTCAACCTTTTTTTTTAAATTTTTTTTATAACACTGAATCTCAGAGAGTTAATAAATTTAGAATTTGTAAATAATAACATGACTGAAGAGATTCTTGAAAAGATAGGAAACCTCGTGAACCTCAGCTTGAGCGTGATTATATTGATCTTTCACTTATACATGGTTGAAGTTATTTTCATTCAATTATAATTACTGAAAAATCTATTAAACTATTTTCGTTGTTATTTTATTATAATAGTTTATTTCTATAAAGAATATACCCTTTTGTGTCATTTTTACCTCAAAAAGTACTTTTTAAATTCGTTTTCAAACAAATCTAATATATTTGAAAGTGCTTTAAACATACGGATCCCAAACAGTAAATAGATTTTTAATAGTAGAGCTTATTACGTTAAGCTCTAAGTTATAAGCCTTAAGTTATAAGCTTTGAAAGCAATATTTTCTACCACAACCCCAAACATGCACTTAGACGTGTAAACAACTTTAAATGGGTTATAGGATTTAGGCTTTTGGGCCTACTCACTTGACTCTTTCTTTCGGCATGGTCCAGGTTTTATGGGTCGGATCATGGATTCAGTATGATTTACTAATGTTATTTTTCGCCCCGACAGAATTTATTCAAGGAAGGCTGAGGGAATTTCTCAAAGAACAAAGCAGGAGAGAAAAGAGAGAGCCAAACCAAACGTAACAAAGTCTTCTCGCTCCCCTCTCTGGTCTCAGGTGCAAGGAAAAGAAAAAAAACAGCGAACAAGCTTCCACTTCCGACACTGCGTAAGAATCTATACCTATATATTCTCGCTCCCTTCAACTCTCCCTCTCAATTCCTTTGAAGTTCAAAATTTCTCCGTCTTTCGTTTCATTTCCATCGTTTTTCCCAATCTGATAACCCATACCGGCATAAATTTTGCTTTCACAATATGTACGTTCTTTCGTAGGTTTCATTGTATGGTTTAACAAAATCCTGCTATCCGTGTCATGAATTAGGGTTTTCTCAAACCATTGTTTGGCCGCACATCTACTGCTTCACTTGCAAAATCAGGGGATTTTCAAGTTTTTGGGTACTTACCCTTCTGTCTGGTACTTGAAATTCGCGAAGATTTTGATGCATCTGATCTTGATTGATTTTGGGGGTTTATTGGAATCAGTTCGAGCTCTTTATTGATTGTGTTTTGGGTTTTGGTCAAGTAATTTCAGCTATGAATAAGGGAATTTAGGATTTTTCTGGGTGGACTAAGTTGATTAGCTAGCGATGTCTGTTAACAATAATAACCCGCCCAAGAGCATGGGGGCCTCTTCCTCGCCTTTTGGCAATGCCGGTATGCCCACAAACCCTGCGTTTGCGCAATCACAAGCCCAAATTGCGGCTGGCTTTCCTAGTCAGTATCAGCTGTCCCAAGCGCAGGCTATTGCACAGGCTCAGTCGAAAGCTCAAGCGGCTCACGCCCAAGCTCAAGCGGCTCATGCTCAAGCACAAGCACAAGTCGCGCACGCGCACTTCCAGGCTCAGTTACAAGCTCAAGGGCTTTCGCTCAACCAGAGCCATACAGCGGGCATTGGTAATTTTGGGGCATCATCACCCTCCATGTCTACACCTGGTAATTCAAGTGCTAAGCGGATGCCGCCAAAAACTCCGATCCGCCCTCTTGGCGTTTCCCCTACCAACATGGTGTCCCCTTTGAAAACAATGGAACTGTCATCTGCGGCGCGGAGAAAGAAACAGAAGCTTCCCGAGAAGCAGCTTCAAGATAAAGTGGCAGCGATTCTTCCCGAGTCTGCTCTGTACACCCAGCTTCTTGAGTTTGAGGCCCGCGTTGATGCTGCTCTGGTAAGAAAGAAAGTTGACATTCAAGAGGCTCTTAAAAATCCTACCTATGTGCAGAAAACCCTCCGTATTTATGTTTTCAACACTCATGCAAACCAGATTCGCACCATTCCAAAGAAGCCAAATGCCGAGCCCCCTACCTGGACGCTTAAGATAGTTGGAAGGATTTTGGAAGATGGGGTGGATCCGGATCAGCCTGGAGTGGTCCAAAAGTCGAACCCTTCATACCCAAAGTTCTCGTCTTTTTTCAAGAGAGTAACCATTTCGTTGGACCAGAGACTATATCCTGACAATCATATCATTATGTGGGAGAATGCTCGATCGCCCGCCCCTCACGAGGGGTTTGAGGTGAAGAGGAAAGGGGATAAAGAATTTACTGTGAATATACGGTTGGAAATGAAGTACGAGCCTGAGAAATTCAAGCTTTCACCAGCTTTGATGGAAGTTCTTGGTATTGAAGTTGATACCCGCCCAAGAATTATAGCTGCAATCTGGCATTATGTAAAGGCTAGGAAATTGCAGAATCCAGGTGACCCATCTTTCTTTAATTGCGATCCACCTCTTCAAAGAGTTTTTGGGGAAGAAAGGATGAAATTCACTATGGTTTCTCAGAAGATATCACAGCATTTGTTCCCCCCACAACCTATACATCTGGAGCATAAGATCAAGCTTTTGGGGAATACCCCTGCCGGAACTGCATGTTATGATGTGTTGGTTGATGTGCCCATTCCTATTCTGAGGGAATTGTATGCTCTTTTGGCCAACGCAGAGAAGAACAAAGAAGTTGACACCTGTGATGAAGCAATATGTACTGCTATAAGAAAAATTCATGAGCACCGTCGGAGACGGTCATTCTTCCTTGGTTTCAGTCAATCACCTGTGGAATTTATCGATGCATTAATCGAATCACAAAGCAGGGATTTGAAGATTGTAGCTGGAGAAGCAAATCGTAGTGCTGAAAAAGAGCGCCATTCAGAATTCTTCAACCAACCATGGTAAGCTCACCCAAATTGAATTTTTGCTTCTGTCAGATGGATGCAATACTCGTGTCAACCCCGAGGAACATTGGAACTGAGTAGTAACTGACGTCGCCTCAATGATGTGAGGGATGATATGTGATATCTTTCCGATGCTATGTTCAAATTACAGTTCTAGTGCATGTAGTACAAGTTTACTCAATATTATTTTAGCTTTAATCCAATAATCACACGCTCTCATCTCCGTATATGTGAATCTGTGATTAAGTGTCAAGTGTTTGTTATTTTCTGTGATAATTTTGTTATCTTAGGTGAGATTGCACTCATTTCTGACTTGTTTGTTAATGCTTACAGGGTTGAGGATGCAGTTATCCGGTATTTGAATCGCAAGCCAGTTGCAGGAAGCGACGTTCCTGGAAGCACGTGAGGAGGAGATTGCGTAGTTGTTGACAGACCCTGTGTTTATCATTCTTTTTGCTCGACAGCCAAAGATCGCTTTGACTTATATTACAGAAGTACCGCATATATAATTTGCTCTATTGTTGGTTGGAGCTTGCTTACGAAAATAGACTATTCTCCGTAGCTTGTTTTGCACTAATTATCCGTGTACCTGTGCTGCTGATTAGGCTTAATGAACAGATACAAATTTAGAAATTATGCGTTACTTTCTGCTTTGGACCTTCAGTTTTGGTTTATTTTACACCATCGATACCTTATGTCACGAATTTTAGGGTCTTAGGATTAATGATGGGAAATGCGTTGTTGATATACGGATCTGTCTGGACTCTGAATGTCAACTGGTTTTTACTTGTCAAAAGAAAATGTCAACTGGATAAATAATGATGTCTCGTGGAGTGGAAATATATTGTGGAGTGCCGTGGGGCCAATTTGTTGTGCTGGTTATGTGAAAAACTTTTTTCTTAAATGCCTGCTGCTTCATGCCGCCCCGTAGACTTGAAGTTTGATGATGCAAATAGGGAAAAAGTAAAAGTCCTTTTAAAAGGGTTTGGGGCATTCCGAGAATCGAACTCGGGACCTCTCGCACCCAAAGCTAGAATCATACCACTAGACCAAATGCCCTTTCGTACTTAGTGCTCTAGTTTTTAGTTAAAGACCAGTAAAAAGTCAAACTTGCTTCAATTGTCTTTTGTCTCCTATGTCATTGAGAAAAATGATAGGGAATCAAAAATTCAAAATCTTGTCTTTCACCTTCAACTTATTAAAATAAGTTTTAACTTCAAACAAAATGCCGTGACTATAAGAGATTTACACCCTTCAATAATATGTTGATACGTCTACATTCTAAGAGGAGGATAATAGAATTGCCGTTACCTAAGTATCACCCAAACAATCTCTCACCCCATCGTTCTCTCTCTTTCTCCCCTCTCTCGCTAACGCCAAATGTCTACTCTCTCTCTCTCTCGCAATCAATTGAAGTTCACTTTCTCTCACCCCTTAATCACTCTCTTTGTTATTGAAGCATTATTCCTCTCCCCTGCAATCACTCTCTCTCTCTCTCTCTCTCTCCTTAAGCCTCTCTCTCTCCTCAAGTATGAAGCTTAGATTTTCTCCCCCACCTCATTTTTGCAACAGGCTTGCAGGGAAAGGAGTTCCTTATGCTTGCCAACAAGATTGAGGAAATGGAAAGTAAAATTTTAAATCTCACTACTATCATTTTAGCTGCAACTCACAAAACAAAAACCTATCTTAAGTTTGAGGCTATCATTTATAAGAGAAAAATAGAGAAAATTTTCTTTTTCTTTAACAATATATTCTGAAGCTCTTCCACTGAACTACAAAATAACAGTAATCATGTCCCCTTCCACTTTTCTCAAACTAATCGTTTCTTGATTTGGATATGGTAAACTAGAAAAGATTCTTTTTTTTATTATTATTCCTTTTCAATTCTATGTGCTCAAATGAGAATTTCAATACTTGATTTGAAAACCAAGCCAAAATGTGAGAGCTTGTACCTTCTAGACTAGGTGGGCAGATAGGTTTCTTTCCCCAACTGGTTATTCTTTTGGATGTCGAGTTGGATCTTCGTAACTTGGATAGTCATTAGGTATCAAATGCTCAACTAGGTGGGGCACTTAAGTAACTTATTGAGGTCAGGATACCACTGAATTAAGGGCTGAGAGAAAATGATGAGCGATGGCTTGCAAGGAGAGAGATTGAGTGGTGAGAGAAAGTGGGCTTCGGTAGGCTTAAGGAGAGAGAGAGAGAGGAGAGAGAGATTTTTTCATTAGTGAGAGGGAGAGATGGGAGAAAGAGAGGATGATAAGGATGGGAGATTGTATGAGTTCTATTTACATGTAGACAATTCTATTTTTCTCTCTCTTGAAATGCCAACATGTCAACGTATTATTAGAGGGTGTAAATTGCTTTTATTCACACGTCCGGCCCCTAACCTCTCTCTATTAAAATTTATTGTTCTCTGGATATAAAAGAATGCACAAGTAAATTGTTGTGTGATTCTTTTGTGCATAAGTAATTTGTGTTCTCTTTACTCTTTTATTCATTGGCAATTGATCAATTTTCACTTTTTGCTACATTCTAGTAATATAAATAATCATGTTGCAATCATGGAAAGAGAAAAAAAAAAAAAAGAGAGAGAGAAAACACCCTCTATAAAATTACACTAGATTGATAAATTAAAATTAATTGTCCTTGATTCTTATAATAAAATAATATCATCCATCAGTTAGAATGGATTTCTCATTATTATTTAACTCATTTAATAAATCTACTATGACATGATCTATTTTTTTAACATGCATTGAACTATGATAACATATATAGTGAGACTCATTTTTTTTACTAAATGGTTTGTATGAAATTTATCTATTTAAAAATTGTATATAGTATTACTGAAAAATTATACATGAAAGTTATATAAACAATGATGTTATCTTGTAATTAAAGCGAGTTGGGTGCGAGTACAATAAATCTTGAGTTTCGTACTCTCGAGTTACCGTGAAGCTTATTTTTTTAAAAAAATGCTAATATATCATCTAAATTTATATATTCATTTTAACCATATATGTATTTATTTATTTTTTATTTAATGATTAAACGAATGACTTTTAATATATTAATACTTTTTTAATTTTTAAAAATATTTAAATAAGTAAAAAAATATTAAAAAGAAAAATTAAACAATCAAATTTGTGATAGGCGGCAGCCTAGCACTACTCCACTTTTAAAGCCAGAAACAGTCACGGATAGATGGAAAGCAAAAGCGAAATGGCGGGAAACGAGGAGCCCAAGTTAATTTCAGCTTCACCACCATTACCGTCTGCTTCGTATTCGACAGCGAAGATGGTGGAACAGAAAAATCAGCAACCAGAAGAGACGTGCTGGAGGAAGCAAGTGGACCAGAACCTGAAGCGGCTCCACTCGCTCCTCTTCGGCGCCGATCTCGCCCTCGAGCGGCGTGATCCCTCTGCGGCTTTGATCCTCGGGCTCCGCCTTCTCGGCTTCCTCGACTCTCAATCTCGCTCCGATTTCGATGAGGCTTTCATCAACCCCATCCGCCGTGAAGCCGCTGCGAAGGTCGACGCGGCTCGCCGTTCCCTCATTCCAGAATCTGATCGGTACCGATATATTCTTAACTTACCGATCGAATGCTATGGAATTAATTGAGCTTAGAATTCTCATTGGAAAAAGCTTCGTGATCGGAGCTTGATTTTTAGTTGAAGTTAAGCTCGGAAGGAGCCAGTACCATTTCTTTTTTCTCCTGAGCAAATAACCAGTTACTTTTGTTTACTTTTGTTATTAGGTGTTTAAGCTCATAAAGTGTCAACTAATAGAACTAATAAATATGGAACGAAGCTAATTTTGTATATTATTTTCAATTTACTTTTGGTGTATTGGGTAAATGTACACTGGAAACCAACAAATGACCCTATGATCGAATGCAACACGAATGTGTATGTAATTATTAGAAGCTGGGATGTCTAGGACCCTAGTTTTGAATATAATGCTTATAGATGGATTAAGGTTTACAACTAGGGCAATTGCTCTTGAGTTTTTACAAGGAATATGGTTTTGTGTCTCGGATACTCTTCTACTTGCTTATTGCATGTTGTGATGACTGTCCGTTGTGTTTGTCCAGTCGAGCATTTGAGCAAGCAAAGAGCACTCCAGGTTCTGTGTTTCGAACAATCGAAGAGATCGACATTGAGAAGATCAAGCAGTCCAAGTACTTTCGGGCTCTTCTTCGGCATTCTAATGGAAAAGCAGTGAATGAATTGGTACTAGCAGATTCTAGGTGTTTATATGATTCTTATAGACTAAAGCCTTTTGCATATCAGCCATTTTCCTTTTAAAATTTTTGCATTCTCTGTTTAGGGAGATCATGTGGAGAGGCACAAGAAGTTGAGTAGCAAGGCTTCAAAATTCATGACAGAAGCAAATTCGAAATCCAACATGATGAGGGCTAGTAATGGCTTATACAAGAATTTTTTAAGCTCCAAAAGCAACAACCCTGATGACTGCATTATTGTGGAAAAGCCTCATTCACATAACATCCACACAAAAGGTCATGGCTTCTCACCTTCACCAAAAGTTGAAGAGGAAGAAAGAGTTTATGGAAGTAACGTAGGGGCAAAACGTGCACATAGGGAAATTATTTCGCCTGTGGTAGATAATTCAAAGTCTCCATCTGGCAATGAAGAAGCTAGCCCCGATGCTTCTGGCAACGGGTTTGTTACAGCTCGAGCAATATTGGTATGCTCTAGACAACACATTCCCTGATATATCTGTTGTTACTAAATCAGACCTTGAACGATAAGTGGGGAACTCTTATTTAAATATGGAATCATCTAAAACATTTCAAGATGTGTTTCTTCAGATTTGTACACATATGAATAGGAAAGTTTGTTTTGAGAGATTAGAGTTATGAGTAGTTTCTAGATAATCTTGCTTTGGAAGTGACTTCTTAAGAAAGAATATCTGATCTTGTCGGAAGTATACCTTATGAGTTATTGTCTTTTCTTTCCCTTGCATATTGTTCGTATGAAGCAATGTTGATCATATTGTCTCTCCTTTGTTACAGAAAATGGATGCAAGGCAAAGACAGGGGTTAGCAGGATCACCAAGTGCTTCTGTCTCCCCCCAAAGTGATAGCAATTGTGCCAATAGAGGTTATGGTGGGAAATCATATGGTTTTTCACGCCGTGGTGTCCGTGGCAGTTTTGTTCCCCCTATCAAATCCAGTGGGGGCAATGTCGGGAATGTGACTTCACGAATTGCTGGAAAGTGTGATGATTCATTAGATGACTCAACAAAGAGATGGTGAGTGGTTAACCATGATATTAAAAATGCAGTCTAAAGTTTGTCCTTATGTATACTCAAAATCTCTACATGCTTCAGGTTGTTAAGTTGTTGGTAAGTGGTCTCCAATGGTTGCTTGAAGCATCTGTTTGTTTTTAGTGGAATAAGGTACAGTAAGCCAATGGCTTTGTGTTCCAATAAAGCCATATAAGGTGGTTTTAGGATCAACTCCCACAATTCTATTTCGGATTCATCCATAAGGAATGCCCTCTTGTTGGCTTTCTGGTCTTTTTATTTGCACCTAATAAAGGTTTTAGCAATTGCTCTTATTGGAAGCAGGTGATGTCCTAGTTTTTTAAATTGTTTGGTGCAGGGTATTCTGAAGTTACTTTCTTAGGAGCTATGTCTCTCTCTCACTCTCTCCCCTCTGGTTTTTGAATTAGAGTAGTTTGTTTTTGTCGTTTGTACTGAACATTGATGTGGCAATGTGCTTCTTTCTTTAGTTTAGAGATGCTATGTGGCCCTGATGGTGAGCTTCCAGAAAAATTAAGGAATTTGGAACCTCGTCTTATTGAACATGTCAGTAATGAGATTATGGACAGGGATCCTAATGTTCGTTGGGATGATATCGGTAATTTCAATTCTTCAAACTCCCTTTTGCATTTCAATTTTATGGATATTGCCATCTGTGAACAGATTCTGATTTACTCTCATATCCTGACAATGCTGTAGCTGGTTTGGAGCATGCTAAAAAATGCGTGACCGAGATGGTCATATGGCCTCTATTACGTCCTGACATATTTAAAGGTTGTCGTTCTCCTGGAAGAGGTCTTCTTCTTTTTGGTCCACCTGTAAGTGCTGAATCCTCCTAAACAGGTGCGTTTATAAATATTGCTGGTTTATAATCTATCTGAGTAGCTGCCATATTTTTAGGGAACGGGAAAAACAATGATTGGGAAAGCCATAGCTGGAGAGGCGAAAGCAACATTTTTCTACATATCTGCCAGTTCATTAACTAGCAAGTGGGTATGTTTATCTCAGTCAACTTTAGCTTGGTCATGGTTCCATGTTTTTTGGGAATGCCATGATAAACATAACTTGAGATTAGTAATTGGATTGTAATCATAAACTTTATTTTCCATCATTATTTCTTGAGTTATTTAGAAGATCAATGTTGAAATCCTTTTCTTTAGACCTGCATTCTCCTTTCTAGAGGATACTTTTGAATATCTAACATTTTGACTGGTGATTGTAGATCGGTGAGGGTGAAAAGCTAGTGAGGGCCCTTTTTGGAGTAGCCTGTTGTCGTCAGCCAGCTGTGATTTTTGTTGATGAAATTGATTCACTTCTTTCTCAGGTCAGGCATGTTCTTTTCCTCATGACAAACATGAAATCATGGTGTAAGCCACCCCTATCCTATGGACGCTGCATCATATTTCTTGCACAGACCTGCAAAAATTGTAAAAGTTCTCCCATCTAGGTGAATAAAATTGCTTAGTTGCTTTTTGCTAAATCTTGGACCTCTGGAAGGTGCTTCCCAGATACATGGAGGTTCATCGCATTCAATTTATCAGTGTATACTTGGGGATTGCAGTTATGGTTCCCTGAATGACCAATACAAGTTTATGATTACATTTTGTATGGTTGCAGCGTAAGTCAGAAGGTGAACACGAATCAAGTAGACGACTTAAGACCCAGTTCCTCATTGAAATGGAAGGCTTTGACAGTGGCAGTGAGCAAATTCTGCTCATAGGTAGATTGTTGAGCAACCAAATTCAATTATTTCATTTATGTATTTTATAGATTAAGTGAAGGTTTCTTAAAATCTGTAGTTTACATGTGCGGAAGTTAGTTTATTTATGCAAGATTTAACTTCAATTCCATATTTTATTTTTCTGACGCGTGCAAAGTTATATTAGCTTGCTAGTTGTTTTCTTTTTGCAATGCTCACAAAGCAAAACAAACTGTACGAGCTATATAAGCTGTCCCCGTAATACCCTGTTTTGGGGATTAATTGTATCATTTCCTATTGGGTGGGGTTTAATTTTATTGGTTTATGTCCCATATTACATTGGCTTGGACTCTCTTTGAATCATATGCTACTATCAATAGTTGTCTTTTTAGACTAACCATTTCTTAATACTATATACCATAAATTTTTCTATGGAGCGTGATATATCATTATTACTGGTTGGTACGTTTTCCAGGAGCAACAAATCGACCCCAAGAACTTGATGAAGCAGCACGGAGGCGGCTCACCAAGAGACTTTATATCCCCCTACCTTCGTCAGGTGCGGTGTTCAAAGCTTAGCTAATTTACTAACGATTATAATGCCGTGATTTAGTGGCTAACCAGCTGAAATTGATGATGAAGAAGCAAGAGCCTGGATCATACGCAATCTCTTAGAGAAGGACGGACTATTCAAGCTTTCAAAAGAGGAAATTGATATGATTTGTAATTTGACTGAAGGTATCTTTAATGTTCTATATGCTGTACGAGGATAAATTCATTAGCTTCTGTGCAGTAGTCTGACTATTGCTTTGAAGTTTTGAATCTGGGTTTTGTGTGAAGTTTCATTGCTTGAAAATTTTCTTTTACAGGGTATTCAGGATCAGACATGAAAAACCTAGTGAAGGATGCATCTATGGGTCCGCTTAGAGAGGCTCTGAGACAAGGCATAGAAATTACAAAACTAAAAAAGGAGGATATGCGGCCAGTAACGCTTCAGGTAAGAAAATACACCATCTATAGACTATAACTCACAAAACCTTTCTTATATTTCTTTAACTTAATTTTCTTTTTTGAGATTCTTTTACTCATTTCTGTAGGACTTCGAGAACGCATTGCAAGAGGTAAGGCCCTCAGTTTCCTTGAATGAACTTAGTACTTATGATGAGTGGAACAAGCAATTTGGAAGTTTATCACTCTAGGAATGAGTTTTATTAATGCAAAGTGACAAGGAAAATCCCCGCTTGTGAGAAGCAGTCGGTGATCATTAAATCAACATCCATCAGCTTGTATCCTGAAACGAGTAGTTCCCAGTCTAATCCTGAGTCTGAGATCCGATCTATTCCCGTAGTTGTTTACTTGATCACAATAATGGTAGTAATTTTGCTTCATCGCAGCACCAAGTGGGTCATCGGTTTAGCTACATTTAGTTTCTCGTTAATATAGTTCATCAGAAGAAAGAAAGAAAAAATAGAGTTATTTGTCGACTTCTAGGCGCCATTATTCGTATTTTGTGAACTGCCCCCCATTTCCCGATTTCGAACTCTCGTTTTCAGCCTTTCTAGAGTGTCAAGTATCAACTCCCCCAGTTCCCAACACCCCTTTATTTCCTCTAAAGAAATAAAAGTATAGCATGTGAAGTAATCTTTACAAACAAGCCATATGCAATGCTCTGACTAGATCTGGAATATACTAAACACTGTTCATGTCTTCACAAGCGCACACGTTCTCCAATTGAATGAGCACGTGGTTTTGGATTATATTGAATAACCCCATAACCACGATTGACGATAATGATAACCATAGCTCGCGTTACTGCTTATGGTTTATACAAAGATTACTTTATGATAGTTTTGTACATATTCAACACCCGTGTATTTATAATACAAATGAGGCAGCGTGGCATGTTACACCCCACAACAAATCAGAATTATAATAACCATTGACTAATGACTATTACTATTTTATTCCTTTTTTTTTTTTTTTTTGGGAGTTTCTTAAGCCTACCTCAGCGTGGCCCTCTCTTGCGAACCAGAACCTTTAACCCGCCAGCCATGTGAGCTGTCAGGCGTGGTACAAAGACCGGCCTGTCTGAACTGACGGGTCTAATTTCGAACCGCCTAAGAATGGAAGCCACAACGTACTTCATCTGAATGAAAGCCATCTCCTTCCCAAGACAAACCCTTGGACCGGCCTGAAAAATTGGAAACTTGTAGGGGCACACCTTTTTCAGTGCCCCTCTCTCCTTGTCCGGTTCGATAAGCCACCTATCCGGCTTGAACTCGAACTGGTCCTTTCCCCACAGTGCTTCCATTCTTCCCATACCGTAAGGGAAGTAAGTCAACCTATCTCCTGCATTGATAGGAGTACCATCGGGCAACAAGTCGTTGACAATGGCATGCTTGGAGTCCCAGGCCACCGGTGGGTAGAGCCTCATGGACTCACAAAGACATGCCTTCAACAACACCAACTCCTTCAATGATTCATAACCCAGCACATCCTCCCTCACATACTCTATTTCCTTCAATAGTTCTTTCTCTGTATCTGGATGGCAGGAAAGCAACCAGAAGAGCCATGTCATGGCTGCTGAAGTTGTGTCCCTCCCTGCCATGATGAAGCTTATCACCATATCTCTTATAACCTCATCTTCGTAGCCTGCTGATATGAACCGAGATAGGAGATCATCTTCGCTGCGAACCTCACCTTGATTAATCTTTTTCTTCCTATTTTGAATTATACCAGTCACGTAGGCATGAACTTCTCTGACAGCATCCTTTAGCCTTCGCTCAGATCCTACTCCAAGCCATCTTTTAATCTTCCAAATAATGAAAAGAGGCGCAGCTCCACGCCTTGCACATACCTCTGACGCCATGTCAAAAGCCCTTGCTAGTGGTGGAATGGGTAGGGAAGGATCTAAGCAAAAACGATCTATTCCCAAGGAAATTTTGCAAACAATATTGAAGGCGAGTCGTCTCAGCAACTCTTGCAAGTCGACCACTTCATTTGTGGAGGCCAGCGACTCTAGCAGGGGCAACAACTGGTGTTCCACTTCTTCCTCCAAGGCATTCATGACAAATTCTCGCAGGGACTTGGCGCTGAACTCATGGCTGGCCAACTTCCGCTGGCTGTGCCAAAGTTCTCCATCCACATTGAATATTCCACAGCCAAGAAAGTCCCCAAGGATTTCGGTGAATGGCTTGCCTTTGGGGAAATTGTTAAAGTTCGTCTTGAGCATATACTCTACATTCTCTGGATTTGCCGTGACTATGGTCCGTGGTGCACCAAACCGGTGCACCACAATTGTGTTGGTTGCTGACTCCGTGAGTAACTCGGTATACCAGTCTAAGAGGTGATTGCGGTGCTCGTAGAAGGAAATCAAGCACCCAATGATAGGATAGTTTGGCGGGCCATGGCCTGAAGTTTTTCGAATTCGCCGGAGGTCACGTAAAATAACGTGAAACAAGTAGAGAAGAATTGGGAACAATAAGAAGAGTGCCATGATAGCGAGGAGATACTAAAACAAAAGGGTGTAAATGGTGCCAATGTATGCTTTTGAACTTTGTAAGCAAGCCTTTAGTAAGCCTAAGGTCCTGATTTATTTATTTAATAAGGGTGGGGCTTCAAATCCAAGTTTTTTATTTGAAGAACTGAGTCATATGCCATTTAGTCTTAAAATTAACGTACTGTGAGAATGTGAAAGCTGAATGGTTATAACTACCGAACGATTAGCTTATTTTTGTTATTATTATATTGACAACCTATTGTTTTATGTGCCTTCACATTTAAATATTAACTGTGGCTGGTCCTTTTATAGAAAACAAAAAAACGAAAACTGTGGGTGTTCGTTGATGGTGGGTAGTTATTCAAAGTAATAAGAAAAATAATGATATGCGCAGTTGATACCATTCGGCGCTAACTGCTTATATACAGTCCAATTATGAAAAGAACGTGCTATCCTTGACTCTACCATCTCCATGTGATTTTTCCCATCTTTATTTTGGTTTTCCCTCGTAAAAAGTCTGTTCTAGAAAATGCTGTCGCACACATGGACTTGACGCTAGGGGCAATTAGCAAGGACCTGTCCCCCCCACCCAAAGGGATTGACTACAGTTTGGGAGGCTCTTTGGTACGCACGTAAGAGGGGGTAGATTCCTTTCACTACTGACGCATTATTGATGTGTAATACTATAAAGTCTCGTGTAAGATTTGTGACCACCCGACTCCACGTATGGGCATGAAGAAATTGAGATGTCGAGGTGATGATAATATGAGTCACACATTTCAACGATAAGTATTAAATGTGTACACATATAAAAAGTGTACAACAAAAACATAATAGATAAATTAAATAAATCAATTAAATACCAGAATTTTAAATACAAGTTTATCAAAATAAAAGTATTATAAAAAAGTATACAATTATCTATAGAAATAAAGTAAAAAGCTAAATACATAGACAAAATGGGAACAAATCCCATAATCCAAAAAGCGACCACATGTCACTCATTCGGTAGAGCTGATCCTTTAGGCTCAAAGTCTTCATCTGCATCAAAATCTACGGTTTCATAAACCAGAACCGCAGGGTGTCAAATACCGTCAGATTGTGAATCTCAGTAAGTAATAAACTAAACAACCCAAGAAATGAAAATACATTCATGCAACCAACAAAATGCATGCATATGACGAAATATGCATGAAACCCAAAAATCATTATTTCCCAAAAATAATTATTTCCAACAGATGCCAAAATCTCATTTTGGCCTAAAGACCAAATCCATTAAATAACATATGCAATTTTCTCAAAAAATGACCCAATATAAAAATCTACAATTTTTCCAGAAAATGGTTCACATATCCATCTATTAAAAACCACAACTTTTCCAGAAAATGGCTTATTAACCAATTAACATTGTAGGCGGAAATCACATGCGTGACTCTACCACCATCCCTATAGCTCCCACTGTAGGCGGGAATCGCAGGCGAAACTACCACCATCCCTGCTTACCACTATCTTTACTGCATGCACCGTAGGTGAGACTCTACCACCGTCCCTATTTACTACCATCTCTACAGTTCCTTTATCATCTCTTTCAATCTATCAGAGCACTGTAGGTGGGAATCACAGGCGGGACTCTACCACCATCCATACTACGTGCACCGTAGGCAGGACTACCACTATCCATACAGCTCCCACTATAGGTAGGAATCGCAGGCGGGACTACTACCATCCCTATCGTATGTACCGTAAGTGGGACTCTACCATCATCCCTTATTACCATCATCCCTATAGTCTCTTTTCGGATGATCAATGAGGTGCAAAATGTGGTGACACAGCAATTTAACAGTGCAATCTAGGCTAAGGCCTTAGGTCTCAAAATACTCAATTTTGAACGGAGATAAATGAAGACTTGGAATGGTTAGGGCAAGGCTTAGAGATATTGGTGAAGCTAGTGGTGGTGATGGTTGGCCGTAGATGGTGGCGTGAATGGCGATTGGAGGCCAAAAAACTCAAATCGGGAAATGCAATGGATGGGTTTCACCGGTGGCGGATTGGAGTTGGGGAAGGATGGGTTAGGTAGTTGGGAAGCCAGTGATGAAATAGTGAAGAGGTGGTGTGGAGTAAAAAAGAGCAGTGGCTTGGAGCCACGCGTGGAGGCTAACGACGACGAGGGAGGAGCTGAAAATGGGTGGGTGAGGTCCCCGGCCGGAGGGTAAGAAGATGGAGTGGGCAGTGATGGATACGCCGGCGCGTGGTTGCGAGTTAGAGGGGACGAAGAAAATGGACGGAAATGAAAGAGGGGGACGTCACGCACTAGAGGAGCAGAGGAAAAAAGAAGAAGAAAAAAGAAAGAAGGGAAAAGAAAAAATAAGAGAAATGAAAAAAAAATAAAAAAAAAGGAAAGAAATGAGGTCTAATCCATACAACTTGAGTCACAAAATTGATCAAACGAAAATAATTTCAAAACAATAACTTAAATTAAAAACACAATAACTAAATAAAATAAAATAGTAAATCCAACAATAAAATAATTTAAAACAATAAGCAATTTAAATAATATAATAATAATTATTAACAAGGAAGATACATTGAAATAAATTTCACAACAATAACAATTATATAACAAAACTCTTATAAATTTTAAAATAAGAGGATCAATATTAAAATAAATTAAATAATTATTTATGTAAAATACACGTAAATATGGGGTATTACAAGATTTTTGTAAAAAAAAAAAAAATCTCCCTAATAAAGAATAGTTTTCTATATATGTATTTTTCTTAAAATGAGGTTCATTTTTTTATAAGAGCTTGCATGAAACTTGTCCATTCGAGACTTGTATAAATCATTTTTTATCATAGATAGAGTTGTTGGAGATTTTTTGAGGCAGTCATATTCAAGGACCCAGATCTCAAAAATTGGATACCAAATAACAAGATCCTTACAACAGAGAGAAGATATTACATATTTTTACCTTATTCAGGAATGACTAGTATGCATGAAAATATCAGGTCTTAAAAATCTGTATAATCTGTGGGATGGGGATATAGTCATGACTCATATACTCGCCCCACCCCTGTTTTAGCCCTTACTCTTAGATAGTTTTAAGTGGTGTCCGATCAGCACTCTCTCGCTCTCTCCAAACAGTTGAGCATGTCTTTTCCATATTACGTCCAAGAGAATTTAGCATGTGATGAAATCCGTCTCATTAAATTTAAAAGAGTAGCTGACCCTACTGCCCACAGGACTCCACCGCATACCAATACTAAGAGCATCCTGATTAGCTAAAATTAAAGGAAATTTTTTATTTTTTTTATAAACATGAGATGAATTTTTATATTAAAATAATTACTTTTTTATTATATAATAATAAAACAATATAAGATAAATTTTATTTTGACTATTCACATCAAATCTCTATATTAAATTATTTATTTATTATATAGTAATAAAATAATTAATAATTAAAAAAATATTTAATATTTTTTAATTATATATTATTTTATTTTATTTTATCACTTCTTATCATTTTATAATTTATTTTATTTGAGTTGTATGGTAGAGTTTTCGTGAAAATAATAGTTGGAGTTGAGTGAGATGATAAATGGAAAGATGGAGAGAGAAAAATAATAGATAAAATAAACATTTGGTAAAATAAACATTTGGTGAAAATTATTTTATAAAATTAACTTATTTTTATCATTTTTTTTTTTTTTTTTTTTTTTTGTGATAGAAGCGCTTGTAATATAAATATCTCAGAAGAACAGCTGACAGCCAATGAAGCCCTATCAGCCTATCATCTTGTAGTGCCCTCTGAAAATAATTGTATAGGCCTTGAAATTAAATGCTCAGATTTTAATTGTTCGCAAAAAACAAAGTAGGTCTCACCCAATGTCTGCAATCCTTCAAATAGAGTCTTGTATGAGTTCCTTGTTTTTTCCCGTTCCGGACCACATGCTGTGGCCTACTCCCCTAATAACACAAAACCTGATCAACTCCGATCCAAGAAAGGAAAAATATGGGAATCGACCATTTGTCGTTTGATTATATAGAGAAAATAAAATGAGATATTTTTTAAAATTTTAAATAAAATATTAATATAATATAATTTTTTAATATTATTTTCGTTTTGAGTTTTAAAAAAATTGAATTATTTATTATATTTTATATGAAAATTTATAAAAATTATAATGATGCAATGAGATGAGATGTTTTCGATAAACAATCAAATAAAACTACTTTTTTCTGAGTAGAGGTCTGAAATCAAATGTGAATGATTGGAGCTTAGTCACAATAATACACAACTTAAACTACTTAACTGAGCTGGAGATACGTAGGAATAATCATACCCACTCAACACATTTAAGAAAATTACCTAAATAGTCTATATCGAACCTTTTATTTCGAATGAAAATATAAGGGTCCGACATAGCTATCACCAGTACTGTTGTCACGCATAGGGCAAATCATGGAGTCTTTTATTGGAAAATTTCTCAGAATGATCAATGCCATGCCAACGTAGAGGCAGACAGGCATAGGTGGTTGAAAGTACCGTGGGAAAGTGACATGGGAATAATTCATCTAGTGGGTCTGAGTGTGGAAACTTATATCAAGTTGGAGAAAAAATATTGTTAGCCACAACAATTGATTAGGGAAGACAATTAGAGATAACGTTTGTCATTTGAGTCTAGAAACCACTGTCCTCTTGTTCACACACCCAGTCAAGACCAAATCTAATTAAATACATAATCATCATTGGGGAAACGTTGAATAAAAAGGCATTCTGCTTCTTTAAAAAAATAAATAATAGATCCACCATTAAAAAAAGGAAAAGAAATCAACATAATTGGGCGATAGTTACCCTTTAATCAACCAGCTAATTGGTCAGTAACAGTGTGAATTATTGGTGGATAACGCGTTGCTTTGGGTAAGCGTCCAGTTCTCAACCTATTCTGAGTCCTGATCGTTGAAAACAACCTGTCAAATGGGTAAAGGCTTGGGGTGAAATCCATGTAAAGAAGCCCGACTTACATCAGTCTTTAACGTGAGAATGACCTTCCTTTATCAGACACAAGACTTGGGCCCAGTTTGACAGATCATGTAATAAATGATAAGCCAGCCCTTTGGGCCCGTAAAAGTTATGGCTGCCAGCAAATAAAAGCTAGGCCGATGAGAGTTATGCACCGCCACTTGCACACCAAGAATTTTTTGAAGACATGCTACATCCAGCAACACACTTTACATATTTTAAAATTATTTTAAATAAGGTAATTGCTATGGCAGCTCAAAACTTATGGCCTATCTTCCAGTTGGACGTGAAATCAGCATTCCTCCATGGAGATTTGCAAGAAGAGATATTTATCGATCAACCTCCTGGTTATGTAAAGCTTGACAATGAGCATAAAGTGTATAAGTTAAAGAAAGCTCTTTATTTATTTTATTTATTCTATTATTGTTAAATTTTTTGAGTTGTTCTACTTAATACACCACACACTTTTTAAAGAAAATATGAAAAAAAAAAAAATAAGTGTAATGTATGATGTATGAGAATGATAAATAGAATTATTTTTTCCAAAAGGATAAAGTAAAAATAGCATGGACGTTCTCAGATTATTTTTATTATTTTTGGACGTAGAAGCGGAAGGAAAACAAAGCAAGTCAACTTAACCAAGAGAAAGAGAAAGGAAATCTTATTCTTTTGTCCAGCCAGAATAGCGATTCAAACGTGGTTTGGACTTTGCACTACATATTTGAGTGCCCAACTCGAACTTGAACTCGATGCCATGAGGTGTTCAGTATCCCTCTCAAGTTCCAAATGTCTTCCACCTTTTCAGGTTGGACATTTGCAGCTATGTCCACCTGCCAAGCAATGAAAGGAGATTCGTGGTCAAGCGCAAAGCATAGGCCAAATAAGTGCATAGAATGTTGTGAAAAAACACCAAACCCACACACAACAATTATGAGACAGACAGTAAAATAAATGCAGAAACATAAAAATCAAGTGCCACACACGACCCAGTATTTAACGTGGTTTGGCAAAGTACCTGTCCACAAAGCTGCAGGAGATTTTATTCTAGAGGAGATTACAATTACACATAGTGGGTTACAAGAACTTCACTCTACTAACAAATCTCAACTCTCTCTCTAGGGCTTTCTCTCTCTAGATTGCTCTACACTGTTTGCCACTCACTATTCTCTCAATCTCTCTACTCAATCTATACCTTATGAACATAAACATAACATATCTATAGCAAACAGAGCCAGAAAACCCTAATACGGTGAAACTAGGTTAATCGCTCGAATGGAGTGTCGAGCGTGCCTTGAACGAACAACCAATCCAACATAGGCTTGAGTGGTTTGTCGAGCGAATTCTCTGTCTAACGTTCACTCGAGCTCACCATTAAGCGCACTTTGAGCGAACTCACTGCTTGAGCTTCGCTCGAACACCTTGTCAAGCAAGAGTTGATCGAACTCTCGGCCTGACATTAGGATCCATAACCCACCATAGAATTGTTCATTTAGAATGACTTTGTTTGGGGGGAGGGGGGGAAGGGGGCAACTACTCCTTCGTGGTGAGCAGGATGAGGGAAGGTTTCAAACTTTAAACACCCCAGTTTATGTCAACTTACTGAACAATCGTACCAGGTCAACAGCATATACAATTATCATCACCCCCTTTGATTAGGGCTTCTTCAGTGGAATGCATCTTAACATATAGAACAGATTTATGGGGTCACATATCAATAGTGCACATATAACCTTCACAGGATGTGATAATTCAACCAGACTTGCTAATATTAGTCTCAGAAGAAAAATACCGCTTTCGCAACGATCTCTGTGCTGTGCGCAACATCAACGGTGACCTCAAAAAGCACCCATGCCCACTTGTCACTGCTTGGATCATCCACAATGTATGGGATGCCAATCTTCTGGTATCTGAAGGCTTCCATCCAGGTCTTTCCACCATCAACAGACACATCTACTCTCTCAATGCCACGGCCACCTCCTGCTACTGCATATCCACTAACTTTTACCTGCAAAATATATATATGTTATCGGAGGACCCGAGTACTTTGACTGACAGACTTATTATGTAAACGAGTCTAACTCCAACATCCACCTCGTGCACAGAGAGAGTATACCAACTCTGACATCAAAGTATACAAGCAGGAACTACAACAGAAATTTTCCCCCTTTCTTTCCATACAGTAAAGAAGATCTCCCCAACGCCTACATATATAACTAGAGAAGTTTCAATCCAATTTTAAAATCTGCCCCTAAAAGATTATGGATGGGTAGAGAAGAGTTGTACAGCCCTACTTAGTTGAAAGGAATCATACATCGTTTAATAAAACAGAAGAAAAGGGAAAAGCACCTCGAAATCATTTTGAATGTTTCAATCTTCATAATCATTTATAAAGCTAATGAGCCACACAGTTTAATAATCTATGCTTAACGACAAGTTGAGCAGAAATCTTAATATGCATGCCCCAGGAAAGTGGATGAAATGGGCTAGGAATGCTACAAATCAGATGTTTCTGCATGTCATAATTGAAAATAATCAACAAATTCTATATATGTCAGCACGATAAGAACTAACCTTTCCAGGCTTTATTGCATGCACATCCTCTAAAGAACATATTGCACTCTGTCAATCAGCAAATTTGCAAGTGTTAGTAGGCAGTCATTGTGCACACTCGAATAAGACAAAAGGGAAAGAAAAGCTACATCTTCCTTCTATCTGATTATCAAAAGCTAATAAGATACAAACAACATGTACCAGACATTTGAAATTAGCTGTATATTACAGTAAATCAATATTCAATTTGAAAAAGAAAAAAAATTGCACATAAAAAATAAAAGTAATGCTTCTCTAATATATAACATGGCGTTTAAGAGTCAAGTAATGCAGAAAAAAGGAGTCACGTTATGATATAACCTGAACAGGGAAATCCATTTGCGGTTTCCTGGTTGACCAATTAATGTTGTCCCAATCTACTGAAGGTGGAAACATTTTGTAGTCTTTTTGCATAAAGAAGCCCTGCAAAGTGTGTAAACTCAGTCATTCCTTCACATATTGAAGGAGAACTTACAACAAAACTCAAAGCAAATACCAAAAAGTACTTCCAACCTGGCATTCTTCAGCAATTAGATTAATAGAATCGAGCCATTTAACAGAACGGGCGCCAATAACACCCGGGACAATCACACGTAATGGATACCCATGATCCCTGTTAAGAGGCTTTGGCACGATAACAAGAAAGTAAACTCACGTGCAAACGAAAAATTAATACATTATATTGCAAAAATCTAAGTTATTGGAAGACATACAGGCAAAAAGAAACAGATGATGTTAAAAAATGTAATACAGACAGAAGCATATGAATCTCAACAACTTGAGATAGATCCATTGTCACACATACTTTTACAAGATATATAGGGAAATCTATTCAGATCCATCCTTCAGTTGGATCCCATTTATCATTTAGTAATAGTATAAATATACAAGTGAGTGACTGGTTAAACTTGAAGGCACTAACAGACAAAAAATACATGGAAATTAGTCTTGAGCTAAAAAAACAGATTTTTCTGCGCTGAGAATCTGAGGAAAGCATACATAAAAATATCTATAAATCTATTAAAAATAAAACAATAAAATGGAGGCGACAACCCAGGAACATCCAATTAGTTCAATAGAAAGCATGGCTGACTAATATAGAAAGGCCGCAAAGTTTACAAATCGATAAGCATAGAAATTACTTCCTCAAGGAAAATTCACTAACCTCTCCATTCATCTCATAAGCAAGTAAAACATCTGCTAGAGGGTTTGTGGCCTGACTTAGTGGAATTGATGCCTTGTAGGGGCCTCCATTTTCTTCCTAATGTTTTCCAATGTCCACAAAGCATTACATCAGTTAAATATCCCTCATAAAATTTAATATGTCAAATTTCCACATTAAACATCAAATTAGGTAAAAAGTATACAAAAGAAAAAGCTTGATATTATCTAAAAAACCAAGTTTGTTACCTTACACTTGTCAATGCTTACAAATTCAACATGTTTCCCACCTGATTGAGTGGTACTTGACAACTTAGGTATTCCAACCAGTTCAAGAACATCAGCCAACTTGGCCCCACCCCAGACAGCTGAAAGGGACTTCAAAGAATAAGAGGTTATACTTAAAGAGCTAAAAACTCTCTAACAGTGGCTGATGGATATAATATATATAAATATATTTATATATTGATAGGTAAAGTGACCGTTGAATATTTAAATATGAAAATTCAGACATTTTATATATATGAAAGACACTCAAAAGTACTTTTGATACCTTGAACTCATTTGTGTACGAGCAATATACTAGACCTACAAAGTATGTGTTTCTGCCTGCCAGACTGATTACAAAATTTTAAAGCAAAAGCCTTAAAAAAACTATGTTTCTGCCTGCCAGACTGAAACCTGCATCCATCTCAACTCTTCCTATGTCCCAACAAAAATTTTAAATATCACCGAGCATGAATATACCATATTACTTCAATTGTATCCTCGAGGCTAAAATGCAAAATCTTGTTTCAGCACAATTCCAACTAAAATTTTGTCCTTGTCAAGATTCTTAACTCTAGCATGTTGTCAATTTTTAGCCATTCTGCAGCATCACCCCATCCTCTTGTATGCCAAAGCATCCCTGAAAAGACTTTTTTACTCCAATATATTGTTCTGGACCCCCGTTTGAACATCTTTGGGATTAACTCCATCTCTTTAGTGTGTGATGGGAAGGGGTAAGAGGCTTCACACAATTGCAACCTCACATACACCTATATCAAAAGAAACAGTGGATCAACAATGGTGAATACAAACCATTTCCCACGGCAGAAACATCCCAGCCAACTCCCTTAACTTTTCTGGTTTTGCTCATGGCAGTCCTTCTATTACCTGCACACTGTGTCACCCATATAAGCCAGATCAATGAGTTAGTAGGATAGTCAAGAGCATAGCAAAGTCTCTCAATGCTACAACTTAGGGCAATAGGTTCCATTCTGACCAAACACAAGAAAAACCAACAGCATGTGTCAGATACCTGTAAAGTGGCAGCGACGTTATACTTTGGAAGCATCCTGTTACATATGGTAAAGTAAATTCCTTGCTCAAGTACCATTCTGATTTATGCTAACATATATATTCATACGACCAGCTTTCTATTACACAATGCTGAAACATCAAAATGTAATTTGCCATCCCAGCACTCACCTAATATCTTTCATAAACAGCTCGTTGGGGTTTTCAATCAACCCAGATATAGAGACACAATATCTGCTTTGCAAAATAGGTTCTCGAATCAGTTAAAATTGATTCGCATCAAACAATTCCACTATCTTATATCTTGAGAGAATAAACCAGGACAGGAAATGTGACCTTTCTAAGTCATCGACGATGGGGATTGGGCCATGATTTCTCTTGTAGAACAAATCCACAGAAGTCACATAAGAGGAAATCAAGGCCGAACGAGGTGGCTCAGCATTGAAGGGTTCCTGTACCAGAAACATTAGTACTGAATAAATAATAATAAATAAATAACTCGTTGGCAACAAATTGTCAAAGACCCAACCATTAATTCAAATGCCCTAGAACTGTTAGATATTAATTTGGTTAAGCTTTTAATTCTTAAGATCATAACATTCCACCTTGCTTCCGAATCCGACATCCACAACGGCCAACTCTATCGACGCTGACCCAGTGGTAGCCCTTTTTCTTTTGGTGGCTTCTAACATCTATCAGTATTTAATGACTTAACACCATGCTCATATATGGTAGTACCAAGGCATTTTAATCCAGCCTATAGGTCACCCCCTTCATAACTTAAACTTGTGACGTGGTCATACTCTGATACCAATTGTTAAAGACCCATCATTGATCCAAAAGTCCTAAAACTATTGGATATTAATTTGGTTAAGCTTTTAACACTCAGGATCATGACACAAAGTTCCACCGATTCCCGTATTACCGTCCCATAGGACCAAGGAAAAAATTTTCCATATTCCAGCAGATGTTTATCATAAAATGATAGAAGAGATATTTATATTTGCTATAAATCACATGAAGAACCCAGATGGACAGTGTGAATGTGTATGCAGTTTCGAAGATTATTAAGTTATTCCACATTGAAAAATCCAAACTTAAAACGGAAAGGTAAAGATAAACGGATAGCCTTGCTTGCCTTGGCGTTGATTTTAAGGCAAGGGTGGCGAGGTGGTTCTTTCGAGTAATCGGAGGGCCCTTTCACTCCCGGCATTTTATTAGTTCCTCCTTCCTTCCTTCCTTGGAATCCTCAAAAGATCGGGTTCTTTTCTTCTCTGTACACAGAGAGAGAGAGAGAGAGAGAGAGAGAGAGAGAGAGAGAGACGCACAGGAGTACAGGACTCACAACAGGACCGAGATAATCCACGACGGCTAATCTGCAAATTGGGTTCTTGATTCGTTTTGCGGTGGAATCTGCGGGCGAATCGCGCGATTGTGGCCTGTGAGCTGTTTTGTCACTTCCGGTTATCCCGAGTGGTTGGAATGTTCGGATCGTCGTGTCCGTTTTGGTCTCATCGAAGGACTACTAGCTGACATTGACACGCTACAAAATCATCCACGCCGTTCGTTTTTCCCTGAACTTTTCATTCTTGTTGTTTTAACATTATGCTTTCTTATTCTTTTTTAATGTTCAATAATTTTGTATTACGTTTATGCTTATAAAAGTTCATATGCTTTCTTGTTCTTTTTTAATGTTCATTAATTTTGTATTACTTTTACAATTCTGCTACATGTAGTCGGGTTATACAGTCGGGGTACAGTCGTTGACGCCACGTAGGCTTATTTTTGTTAAAAAAAAAAAAGTCACGAAAAGCGGGAAGGAAAGGGAAATGGTAACACAGAAAGGGAAGGAAGGGCAAAGACAGAGATGGGATCATGGGAGGAAGGAAGGGAGAAACACACGGGCTTCGAGTGTTCAGAATCAGAGAGGAAAATGGGGGAAACTATTAACCACATTTGAAATGACAAGTACACGGTAAAGGGGATACCTCACCAGGCTTGAAGCGGTGTTCGACTGGACTCGGCAATGGAAACTCACGAATTGAATGGTGCCGTGTTCCTAGACTTGTGGTGCTGCAGCCTCCACTGGTTGCGGTGGCAGGCTTGCCAAGGAGAGAGAGAGTTACTGAGAAAGAGAGCTGAAACTGTATGCACAAAGAGAGAGGGAGACAGCGACAGAGAGACGAGGATTGAGATGGGCGTCGTGGAGGGGTCACGCATGCTCCGATGGCCTTCTTTGGTCACCGCGGTCAGCCTTATACCGAGACACTGTGAGACGCCGACAGAGAGTTAGAGCGAGAGAGAGGGCTAGAGAGTGAACGAGATGGAGATGTAGTAACTAGCCGGTGTCGGAAACCGAGAGCGGCGTCGCTGGACGTTCCACAATGAGCGACGGTGCAGAGTAGAGAAAGAGAAGGAGGGTGTCGGACTAGGGAAACAGAGGCTTGGTTGCGGCGGAGCTTTGTGGCGCACAGCGGTGCAGCGGAGTTTCACGATGTGGTTTTTGAGCAATATTAAAGACTCCTTCACGGATTGGTGTCGTTCCGTGCATTCTATTTGCCAGTCATATTCAGTCTGGTTTTTGAACAATATTAAAGACTCCTTCACGGAGGCCCCATAGCTGCCGTCCCACCGAATGAAAGGATTTCACGGAGGGCCCTTTTGGCTCAAGGAACATGAGGGAAGAAGCTTTCTCCAAAGCCTCCGAAGTGCTCAGAAACCCGCATATTGCTCCAACTGTACCTGAAGAAGAAAAAGAATTGTAATAACCCCCTAAGCATCCATCATCATACATGTAGAGGCAATTGCCCCTACGGTAATAAAGTGAAAGACCGCATTGCGCACTAGACTGAGAAGATCTCTCTCCTGAAGCATCCATCATCATACATCTTTCTCCTTCTCCAAGAATCACTGTCTTCGACAAAGGAATGGAATCACAGAGGAAGGGAATCAGAGAATGAGAAGATCAGAGGAGAGAGGAGAAGATGAGTGGAGACGAAAGAGGCTAGTGTTTGGGCGAAGTGGAGTTGTGGTTGGAAGGATAGGTTTCGTAATCGTGTGTTGCAAACGCACCGTTTCATTAATCATTAAGACACGTAGGACCCGACTACGAGCCGCTTACCCCAACCGACTGCATTAAGCAATTTTCTTACTTTTATGCTTATAAAAGTTCATATTTTTCATATGAAAAAATATAAAGACGACCGACCTTCGTCCCTGTCGTTGCATCGTGTCCTATGTGGCACATTACAAAACAACGTCATTTTGTATTTTAATTTCCAAATGAAGAAGACGCAATATATTCAAAATCCTCGTTCCATTCCAAGACAAAAGTTGATTAATCTTCTCCATCCCCATCGTCTTCCCCACGAACCCAACCTCCAATCCCCCCATCAAAACTCGCATCCCCCCACAAAACTAGCCTCCATCCCCATCGAAACCCCCTTCTCCGACCCCGTCGTCTTTCCCACGAAGCCACAACCCAGTCAGCCAACATCTTCTCCTCGAACCCATGAACCATTGTCAACTCTTATGCGACTTTGGGGGTTTTTAGCATGAAAAAGTTATTATGTATCCCATTCCAACCATTGTCTCTTCTGTATCCTAATTTCAGTAAAAAAGTTCTTATGCCACTTTGGGGGTTTCACAATTATTCTACAATTAGTGTCGATGAGCTCAATTTCTGAAACACCAAAATTAGAACCTCCAGTTGAAATGAAAACAATAAACTAAAATGGGAAAAAAGGTTCTTACACTGTGGAAGTATTCCCAATAGGTCATAATGCCAATCAACGATTAGTGGAAATAGTCACTGAGTTGATTAAGAAGTGGGTCTTTATTTCTCTACTTTTTGTTTGTTTGGCTGATAATTTCCATATCCAAAACTTTTGGTTATAATTCTAAGTATTATTGATCTCTGTAAATTTGAAAATAACAACAAAATTGTTTACTCCAAAGATCATAACTTTTCATTTTCTCTTTTTATTTTGTTCTTTTTGTTGCTGACAAATGTAGTAGAAACAAACAAATTTTGGTTGTCCAAGTTTACCTATGTTAAGGAGGTCTTGCAGAAGAGAAGAAGAAATCATGTACATGAGAGTTCGTTCGTTAAGGGACGAGAGAGAGAAAGAGGAGGCCATTTCAAACTTTTTTTTTTAATAATATTTCTGCAGCTAGGACGCACGCCGGTTGTTCCTAGAATTGTTGTTTTCATATTTATTTTTTGATAAATGATACTAGTGCAGATCCAAATTGATATGGGATATCATTTACTTTTTCCAAAATCATTCATAATAATATCAGTTATTTTCTTTCAAATCATATATTTATGATTATTCTTATCTTGTTAGTAAATATTTTGTTCCAAGTTTGAAAGTGATTCTTAGTTTGATTTTAACCAAATTTTTGGTAGGATTCATCTTTATTTATATATTAATTTATCATAAAATAATTTAGATTTTTTCATTTTTGAAAACTTTTTATAATTTCAAATTTTGTAGATATTTGAGTCCGACTTGTGAACTTCATAAAATAATTTTAAATTTTATTATTAATCAATATTATTAAGAGTTTTTCTATATTTTTGACAAATCTCTTATCTTCTCTCTGTGAATTATCTGTAGAAACTAGTCATCAAATTAATCTAAATTATGTGCGGTTTCAATTGGTATAAGAGCTTCAAAATCTTTCCTGGGGTGATATCTTGTCAGATTTCATTGTTGGTGGTCGTGGTTGTTGTAGGCATGTTCCGAACTAAGAAGTCCTGCACCGTGATCGTAGCTTTCAGGATGTGATGATTGAGGATTTGCATAAGTAAGTTGCAGAGTTAACCTGGTGTCTAATGACACAGGATATCGATGATCGTGAGATTAAAAATCATTATTCTGATTCCAGTTTTGAGAACCCATATCACAATCGTGCGCTATTCTGGGAGCATCGTGATCAGGAGGAGCGTCATAGGGATCTCAATTTTAGAGTTGATTTACCAAAATTTCCCAATACTCTTCATGATGAAGGTTTCATTGATTTATTGCACGAGGTTGAGTGGATTTACTACTTCGAGGAAGAAGAGTTTGAGGATAGACATTCTTTCATAAGATGGAACTCCATACCAATCTACGATACTTATTCTGATAAAAGTAACCTAGTGGATGAGGTAACTATTTTTATTGAAAATATAGAAAATTCGGAAAAAGAAAATGGTGATGAAGCTTTGAAGTTTGAAGATCATGAAACAACTTTTGAGACAATTAACTATGTTGATTTTCTTGAAGTTGAGGATTGTTTTTCAAATTCTCCTATGCAAAATAGTTTTTTTTTTTAAATATGAGATGTGGTAAAGAAACTTAATTTTGGAGTTATTTTGAGCCGATCAAATCAACTTTAGTTTTTCCATGACCATCAGGAAAATACAACAAAAAGAAAGAAAGATTGGTCTAATTAGACATCCAAAAGATCGAGGTAAAAAAGTTTAAAATTCGAAGACGAATTCTC
Organism: Carya cathayensis; assembly: GCA_011037825.1. NCBI lineage: Eukaryota > Viridiplantae > Streptophyta > Magnoliopsida > Fagales > Juglandaceae > Carya > Carya cathayensis. Next base: position 1,540,591 of record QGSO01000154.1, read on the forward strand.
TCCAACCCGGTGAAAATGGTGCAAATCTAAATTGATATGGAATATCATTTATTTTCTCCAAAATCATTCAGAATAATATCAATTATTTTCTTTCAAATCATATATATATGCTCATTTTTACCTTGTTAGTAAATCTTTGGTTTCAAGTTTGGAAGTGATTCTGAATTTGATTTTGACTAAATTTTTTGTTGGATTCCTCTTTATTTATATATTAATTTATCATAAAATAATTTAGATTTTTTCATTTTTAGAAAAATTTTCCAAATTTTAAATTTTGCAGCTATTTAATTCCAGCTTATGGGTTTCATAAAATAATTTCAAATTTTATTATTAATCAATATTATTCAAAGTTTTTTCTTTGTATTTTAGGCAAATCTCTTATCTTTTCCATGTGAATTATATGTTGAAACTAGCCTGCAGAATAATCACTATTCTGTCCAACATCAAATACAAATATAAAGAGATTACATAAAAATAAACTCACAAATTGATGTGATTTCACATGATGCATTAGATTTACAATCTGATGTGTTGCATCAATTTACTTCGGTTTGTGAATTTATTTTTTTGCAATTCTTTTGTGATTAAAGTATTTCTATTATTTGTTTTGTTGATAAAATTAGTATTACAAGTAATCCAACAATTGCAAAAGTTGAGAGAGAAAGAAAATGCAATAAAAGTTTTTTTTTGGGTCCATAAAAAAAATGTAGTAAAAGTTAATAGATATAATTGAGAAAAACAAGTTACATCCATCTAAGTGTTGAAGAGCAAAAACTAGGCTAGATGGGGGGTGGGGCTTTGGCTCCTCCCTCCCTCCCTCCTCCCTTATGTTTATATCAAACAGTGTGTAGTGATTTTTTTTCATAGTTTTTGTTGTGTTTTCTGTCCAAAATGTGGAGAAATGTTGATCTACTATTCTCCGGAGCCCAATGACCATCACGCGCCTTACTACATGATTTCCAAACCGTTGATCCTTCAGACGGATGAAAAATTTAGTTAAACGGAGTAGCGCGTGAGTCACACGCACAGGTCAAAGTGCACGTGAGTTACACGCACCACCGCATCGGGAAGCTCTTGCTGCCGCCACACGCTGCATTTCTGAGACCAGAGCTCTCGATTTCTTCAGACCTGACCGTCCGCTACACTTTTAGGGTGGCGCGTGTCCATCACCCACCACCACAATCTATTTAATTTTGTATTTTTTTCCTACAAGGCTGAAAATGCATAACTACAGTTTTTCAAGCTGTAATTTGTCATTTTCATACCTATATTTTTTAATTTTGTTATTTATTTTTGTTTAGGTATAAAAAGAAAAAAAAAACATATAGTCTTTTGGACATTTTGTCCATAGAGTGAAAGTCATCTCCTCCTCTAGAGGGTGGGGGATGAAATTTCTACTTTAGGCAAAGTGTTGTCTTATAGATGATTTGTCTGTAGAAAGTTATAGAAATTAAGACCATACCACTCACAAACTAATTTGTGTACTGTGAGTAAGGGTGAACAAATAAACCACTGGCCCGAGCCGGCCGATTTAACTAACCCGACCCAACCCAAAAAACCCGAACCGTTCCAATATTCTTCGGAAGCAGAAATGGCCGTACTCGTTTCTGACTTAATCGAAAATTACCCGTTACCCGTTTCTCTCGCTCTCTCCTCCTTGCTCATAAACCCTAGCAGGCAAGCATTGTCGAATACATATGATCTGAAACCAAATAGAAGTCACTTCAAAACAAATTCGCAAGATCTCAAATAAACACAAAACAAATGAGCCTACGTATTTCGATGACCGTTAGCGATAGCGAGAAAGCCATGGATGATCTGAATCAAGGTTTTTTTTTTTTTTTTAATAAACTACAGAAACTCTAATGGGTCAAACGGACACTCAAAGCTAGGGGTGCTACCCCCCCCGGGGGCGAGGCCACCCTCATCCCGTCCCCGCCCATGCGGAGGGGGGGGGGGGGCTTTTTTTTCCCCGACCCCCGCAAGGACGGGGCGGGGTACCCCATCCGGTAGCGGGGTGCGGGGGAGCCCCTCCCCCCGTCCGGCCCCCCGGCTTTGGTGATTGGCCCTTGGCCCATTGAAATATTTTGGGTCATTTTGAGCCCAAATAAGTTTTTTGGGCTCAAAATAACTCAGAAACACAATCCAAATTTGTTTATAGACGAAAAATTTAACTACAACTATATTTCTATATTAAAAAAAATAAGAATACAAATACAAATATTAATTACTAAATTCCAAGTTCAAAAACTTCAACGGTCAACCTTATAGTTTTATAATATTAGCCTATTAATTATTAAGTAACTAAGGCATGCACTAAGCTATTACAATGATAGAAATTACAAAATCATGTCAACTAATAAACAATTACAAAATTACAAAGACATAAAAATAATAAATACTACAAATTGTACCATTAATAATTAACATTACAACTAATTATAAATTAACATAATCATAACATTTGGAAATTTGATCAATTTTTGGTAGCGATGAGTTTACTGAGACATTCCATTGTGTTGAGATATGGGCATACAAATTGAAGATCATAAATCCTGCAATAATAATAAATTAAAAATAAAACGAATTAAAATTATCAATATAAAGTTTTAACTTATAAAGTAAGGGATCAATTCTGCAAACCATGAGCAATGGTGGGTGTAGAGTCTAATATAAAAGAATTCATACTACAGCGGAGGATGTAGCTGTAGACGTCGTCCCAGCACCAGGTAATGCAGGCATTACTACAACAATTAAAAGTAGAAATTAACATAAATTAATTTTAAATAAATAAATAAATAAAAATAATATAATTGAATTCATAGGCAATTACCAGATCCAAGTGCATCATCACCCTCATCGTCGGCGTTGACATGATCATAATCAATAACATCCGGAATATGAATTGAACTCCCTGTGATCCAATTTGAGGTGCAAATCAAAGACTCAACAGTGTCAGGATCTAATGAGCTCCGGAATGGATCCAATACGCGCCCTCCAGTGCTAAAGGCCGACTCTGATGCTACGGTACTAATAGGGATGGCCAAAATACTGCGGGCTATTTGTGCAAGGACGAGATACTTGAGGGCATGTATCTTCCACCAAGTCAGGATATCAAAGTCTCGTACATATGATTCAAGATCTAGACCAAAGTATCTGTCTATCTCTGACTTAGCCTCTGTAGTACTTATCGTGAATGAGTTCCCTTCCATCCTAAAACTATGATTAAAAGAATTTTGTCCTAATTCTATAACTTAAGTTGAAAGAAAAATCGACTCCTTAATCTCATCTATGTTCAATAAATACTGTAAAATTCTAATATTTATGTGTTTATATATATATATATATATTTTTTTTTTGTCATTTTCGACTTCTATTTGATTGATCATATATTGGTCTTTTAAAAAAGTATCACTTTTTTTTTTAAAAGAACTTTAATTTCTATCTATCCAAACAATATCTTTCAATCTAAAAAAAAAAATCTATATTTCTAAATTTCAATAACCATTTATCTATGAAAAATACAACAATCAAAATGACTTTTACAAACATCATTACCCTAAAAATCATATTTAAACAAATTTTCAACTCTATGATATTCGATCTACTTATCTAATTTAAAACCTCAATACAAACATATTTATTAACAAAATTATTCAAATCTTCCTATTTATTTTTACCAATTAATCCAATTAAAGAATAATGCCCAAGAAATTTTCAAAATTTCTCTCATCCATAAATATAATATTGATCCTTAATTAGAGTCTAAAGTTTTGATAAAAATTATAAAAACCTTTGATCTGAAGAACTTCATGGGCATTAATTAATTAGACTTCATTATATATATTTTATCATATTTTATAAATGTCAAATGATGTATACAAATCTCAAATAAACAAAATTTTCACAATTCTTTTATAAAAAGGTATATTTTATTAGAAATATTAATATTTTAGTTTTTTCAAAAATCAAGCTTTTAGAAATTAATTGAAGATCGTATTTTTTATTTTTTTTCAATTTGACTAATGAACTACAACAATTGAAAAAAACAACTGAAAAAAAAACCGTTAAAAAAAAAAAACAATAGTGGTAGAGACAAGTTTGCTGATTATGGGTTCTTCAACTTCTTCCATTAAAATCAAAATCAACCACACGAACAAAATCAAAATCAAATTCAAACAAAATCAAAATCAACAATCGGATCCTTCACACTCCATAGCACAAAATCAAAACACACGAATAATCATCACAGATTCACACACATGCACATTCAATCATCCACAGCACACAATTCCAAATCCCATCCTCCATATCCATTAATCTCATCCTCCACTAAATAAACAAAAAATTTAAATGTAAAAAAAAAAAAGGAAAAAAAATAGAGAGATGTACCGGCCGGCGAGGTAGATGCGAACTTGCGGTGGGCCGGTGGCGACGGGGAGGTGCGGCGATGATAGGAGGGAGGGGGGGTGCGGCGACGATGGGAGAGGGGGGAAGAAAAAGAACTCGGGAGGGGGAGGGGGAGTGGNAGTTCTTTTTCTTCCCCCCTCTCCCATCGTCGCCGCACCCCCCCTCCCTGGGGGGGGTTTAGGGCAACCGGCACCCAAAACGGCGTCGTTTTGGATTTGCTGGTTTTAAAAAAATAAACCTTCAGGTGCCAAAACGACACCGTTTTGGACCTGAAGGGATTTTTTTATATATAATATATATAATTATTAATTATATATATATTGTCGGGGCTGGGCGGGGCGGGGGTCCACCCCATCCCGGCCCCGCCCAGGGCCCTACATACGGGCAGGGTAAACCCCGCCCCGTGTTGCCGGGCGGTGTAATTCGCCCCGCCGCACGGGGGCGGGGCGGGGTGGGGTGGCAGCGGGGCACCCTACTCAAAGCCCCACAAACACCATGAATAAAATATAAGGTACCTGCCATGAAACAACCCACATCTCGCCCTCATCGTCCCAACTGTACAACCGAATATTACCATCGTAATCAACTGTCAATCTTCTATGTAGCAATTGCCTGTAGTCGGCTGACGAAAATGTAAATTTATCGAAAGAACTAAAGTTCCTGAAGGAGTCAAGTACTGCAATTCTACTATTGTTGTAAGCGAACCTTCCGGCTTGCTAGGGCAAAACCCATGGTTCAGGCCAGTAAATACTGGAAACCTTAGCCCACTCATAAAGAAGGCAGAGGACGTTATCATTATCGAAAAGAAGCTTGTAGAAGCTAGAGGAATAGTTGGTCTGGGTTCGGCTTGAAAGCGAAGAAGGAGAAGGTGATTTGGGTTTGGGTATTTGAAGAGAGAATGTGAAACGAACCACGTCTTATTGCATACCAAATAATTAAAACGGAAAACCCGAAACAAAATGGGTCGGGTAATGGGTAACGGTTCGGGAAAGCCATATTCGGTAGTGTAAACAAACGGGTTGGGTCGGAATACTACTAATCCGGGTAAGGTCGAGTCGAGTGAACAACCCTAACTATGGGAGTCCCAATTGTAAGTAGTTAACTTGTAATTATATTAGTTAGTAACTGTAACTTCACTTTCATGAATGAATGAAATCTATTTCTTTTTAAAAAAAAAAGTGAGAGAAATCAACAAATGGCTAAAATAGATAAGGAAATATAACAATCTTTGTTTTTCCTTGTTTGTATTTTTGCCCTTTTTCCTTATCCACATGGCATTTATGTGACATATTTGACAATAGTTTTGAAAATAAAGTGAAATAATGTTATTCTAGGATATATTCTTTTCTATGCACTACCATTTGGAAAAACAAATAAATAAATTGGAGTAAGATTGGGATGGAGTTTTGATTCAAGATTGCATATACGTGTCTTCTTTTCTAATTTTTACTTTTGACAAAATTCTTTTCGATAATATTAAATATTTTAAAATCTACTTCATGTCAATATCTGACACTTTAATTTGAGAATTTAGAATTCCAATAAATACTTTACGAGCTCGTTTGGATTTAAAAAGTATTTCATCTGATCTAATTTTATCATTATAATTTTTTTAAATTTTCACATAAAATATATTAAATCATTCAAAATTTTTAAATCTCAAAACAATAATAATATTAACAAATAATATTTTAACAATATTTTATTTAATTTTCAACTTTCATATAAAATCATTTCATTTCATCTCATTTCATTTTTTAATACAACAATATTTGATAGACATATAGTTTGATGTGTTCATTAATGACTCTTATCATAAGTAATTTCACGTGCGATAAAATAAAGCACAAACTCGCCCTATTCCTTGTTTTAATGGCTTTCAAGTCTCAATACACCAAACCAACCTCTGCATGTTACCGCCAAAACCACCGTTCTTCACCAAACACATGGGCCTACGCCTTGTTCCTCTTCCACCACCAATATCAAAGACTCCTCACCTTTCTCTCCTGGCGGACAATTGCAACTCAATGCGCCAACTCAAACAGGTCCATGCCCAAATGATCGTCTCCGCTCGCATCCGCGACACATTCGCAGCCAGCCGATTACTCTCCTTCTGCGCCCTATCCGAGTCCGGAGATATCGGGTATGCTATTAGGATATTCGAAAACACGCAGGCCCCGAATGGGTTCATGTGGAATACGCTGATTAGAGGTCATGCTAGTGGGTCGGACCCTTGTGAGGCTGTGTTTCTTTACGTAAAGATGAGGAGGCTTGGTGTAGTACCGAGTAAGCACACGTTCCCGTTTCTTCTCAAAGCTTGTTCCAGGATTTTCTCGCTTGGATTTTGCAAACAGGTTCATACCCAAGTTGTGAAATCTGGATTAGACTTGGAATTACATGTGGTAAATGGGTTGGTGAGGGCGTACTCTGTTTCGAGTAGTTTGGGTGATGCCCGGCTGTTGTTTGCGGAATCTCCTGATAGGAACTTGAGTATTTGGACGACAATGATTTGTGGTTATGCACAGAACTTTTGTTCGAAGGAGGCGTTGGTGCTTTTTGATCAAATGGTTGTTGAGGGTTTTGAACCGAACAGTGTGACTCTGGCCTCTGTGTTGTCTGCTTGTGCTCAATCCGGTTGTTTAGAATTGGGAGAAAGAATTCATGCATATATAAAGGAGAGGGAGATTGAGGTGGGAGTGATTCTTAGCACGGCATTGCTGCATATGTATGCAAAGAATGGAGCAATTTCAGTAGCTCAGGATTTGTTTGATAGCATGTGTGAAAAGAATGTTGCAACTTGGAATGCAATGATTTGTGGACTGGCAAGTCATGGACATGCCGAAGAAGCGCTTAGCCTCTTTTGGAAGCTAGAGAAGGAGAAGGTTGTGCCAAATGATATTACTTTCGTAGGGGTTCTATCTGCCTGTTGCCATGCTGGCTTGATTGATATCGGACATGAGATCTTTCTTTCAATGAAAAGGGTGTATGGCATTGAGCCAAAGATCGAACATTATGGGTGCATGGTGGATCTTCTTGGGAAAGGTGGGAAGCTGACAGAGGCAGAGAAGTTGATAAAAGAAATGGTTTGGAAGCCTGATGTGGTGATTTTGGGAGCTTTGTTGGCAGCCTGTAACATTCATGGAAATACCGAGGTTGCTGAAAGAGTGGTAAAAGAAATTATTGTTTTGGAACATCATAATCAGGGGGTTTATGTTGTTTTATCTAATATGTATGCAGAGGCTGGACAGTGGGAGGATGTTCTGAAACTGAGAAAGGTGATGAAAGAAGGGAGCATAAAGAAAACGCCTGGGTGGAGCCTGGTGGATGGTGATGCTACTGTATATAAATATCCATCACAAGATACCCATTTGGCAGACGGACGTCACGGACATTTGGAAAAAAAAAAATAACGTGTAAAATGATCCCAATGCGTTTTGACTTGCATTCTGATCCCGTTGGAGTTAGAGGAAACACAAAGTGTGCTTGGGTGTCGATATACATGGACTCTAGACACGCCCTTCCACTAACTTTCAAGGCCTTGGTATCACCGTACCACTCATCAAGGACGCCATCTCATCGGCCATAAGGTGCCTCCTGCAACAACTCGTTCTCACCTCCAGAGCTTCAAACCTCATTCGTTCATTATTTTGCTTGTACTGGATGTTCATCATGTGCCCCATTTCCATGCATGCGGAAGAAGAGATCTCATTGACAGTCTCAACACGAATAATTCAAATGCACATCCTAGTGTTGTCGTGTCCTTCTTCAACAGACGAGCATCTTCAAGGCGGCTTCTTTCTCGACTTAAAAATATGAGAACAAAACTATTAAATTCTAATTTCTGGTGTATTTCTATTCTATGCACAAGTTTGTCTTGTAGCTTTTGTTCAGTTTTTCCATTCCATTCAGTATTGTTTAATATTAGTTAATTTTATTGTGCCCATTAATAAATTCGCTTCCTCTTTTTTCATAGCCCTTCTCCATTTGGGTTTGCATTTGATGCATTAAAGAAGTATATCGGGGAAGGCTTTCATTGACATACTATACTGATACATGACAAAATAACAACGGTTATATTAATGTCTTAATTTGCACAACAGATCAGAAAGGAGGAAAGAATGATTCCCGATCCATGTTAGTGATTCGAGCTTCGATATAGTGCTTTTCGCATTCATTCATAAAATATATAATAAATAAGTAAATAAAAATAAATATAGAAAATCACAAGGATTTAAGTAGTTTGGTATAAAAGTCAATGTCCATGAGTTGTTTGGGGGCGAAATACATTATGATAAGTGATTTTACAATCTTTCATGACTCACACATCTTATAATACAATGGAGGAATTTAGAGGAGATCTTTTGGAGTCACTGTGTGTGGTGGAGTCTAGGTGTAGGGAGCTTTTATAGAGAGATTTTGTATAGAAAGCTTGGGGAGAGTTTTTCATATTTGTGGGAGGTTTTTTCCTTATATAGAGGTCTATTTTCTTAGAATGATTGAATCCAATTTACCATATGAAACATTTTTCTTTTAGAAGTCCGAGTTTCTTTCTTTTTAAAAATCTAAGACAACTTATCTGATCTCTTTTTAACTTAACTCGATTTTGGATTATCTTAAAGTAAACTGATGATTTGACCCTCCAATTACATGTCGGTTACACTCTGATCGATCGACGGACTACATTGATAGCTCCCCTCAGATACCTTTTAACACAGGATAGTAATAGAGTTACTATCCATTTACCACTTTATAACGTAGTTGAAGTTTTTTATTTTTTTTATCATTTTCTTTTAAGTATTTTTTAACATCTTTAATCAATAAGAAAAATTTTTAAAAATATATAATTTTACTTATAGTCATTTTCTTAACTATTAGGTAAAATTAAAAATTAAAAAAAATTAAATATAAAAAAATAGTAAATAAATAATAAGAAAATAGTAACCCTATCTTTATGCTTTTAACACAAGAGGTCGCTCTGGCCTGTTAAGCTGGTCTATTTAAGTAGCAGCACAGCTGCAATTTATTGCAATTTGGACCCCAAGTGTCAGAAACTTGTTTTAGGGTACGGGTGAGAACCTCTGACTATTGTTTGACCCATAACCCACCATTGCCAACCAATCTCGTCGCACGTTCTACGCGTAACAAATTCATAATACAAAGTCAATTCCTAAAAATTGTGACAAACAAAAAATAATTCCTTAAAAAGCATGCCACTAATACATATACAACTCATGTTACTTCCATAAAGTCAATGTTATATGGTCCTTCTCTTCTTTCTGTACCAATGAAGATGCAGCCGGAAATCCTTTTTCTCACACTTTTGTTCTTCGGATTGGCATCCGCAGGTAATGTCAACTATACAGATCAATCTTCAATCGGAAATAACTAATAATTGCAGAGAAAGGTATCCTTTTTTTAATTTTTGGGTATAACGTAGTTTGTAATCTTATTTACAGATCTTCTTCAGAATCCAGATTTTGAATCTCCGCCGGCAAACTTGCCTGAAAATTTCAACTCCCCATTTGTCCTGTCGAGCCAAAATAACACTATTCCGGGATGGACATTTGAAGGCACTGTTCTGTATGTAAAAGCTAGCCAAAACGTATCATTACCAGGGAGTGGACATGCCATACAGTTGGGTCAAGATGGCGAAATCAACCAGACATTCATTGCTAATGGTGATATCATGGATTACGTGCTTACCTTCACGCTCGCCTCCGTTGGTCAGAATTGTTCAGCCAATACCGATATAGCATTAGCAGTATCAGCGCCAGACAGTAGCAGGGTGTTTTCTTTGAAGCAACTTCACGGGAAGGAAACATGGGAGAGCTATGGTCACTACTTGGGCAGTTGGGGCGACGGGGAGAATGTCAATCTTGTGTTTCAAAGCCAGACATCAGAATCGTATCCCAACTCCACATGTTGGCCTGTGATTGACACGATTCTTCTTAAGAGCGTGGGAACACTTCCCGAAGCCAAAGGTAAGCAAGCACATTTCTAATCAATTTCAGTCAGAATTTCAATCTATAATTGTGGATAATGGGATTCTAATTATGGGAATAATAAAAAGCTTAGGAAGACTAGTTCAGTTTTTCCTAACAATTTTCTGACGGGGGAAATTCAAGTATTGTCCCTCTATGTTGCCGAGTATATTGTGTTGAATTGTTCATCTCTTTACTCCAAAATACCTTTTGAGTAGAATATATTGGCTTAAGTAGTTTTAGACTGTTCAATAAAATGCAATATGAGGATCATTCTCAAGTTGAAAAAAGTTGCATTGTCACAAATGTAACATTCTTGTTTTCAATCTCTGGTTGGACACAGACAACCTATTGCCGAATGGAGGATTCGAAACTGGCCCTGATTTCCTCAGTAACTCTTCCGAGGGAGTTCTGCTTGATGAAAATCCTAGTCTGGTTCACTCGCCATTACGAGTATGGTCTGTGCTAGGAACTGTCAAATACATAGACTCCGAACACTTCTTTGTCCCACAAGGCAATGCTGCAGTGGAAATTGTCTCAGGAGTTTCAGCTGGCATACAAACAGCAGCAACACTAAAAGAAGGCTCTACCTATAACTTGGAGTTCACATTGGGAGATGCCAATGACACTTGCGTGGGAGATTTCATAGTAGAAGCTCAAACAGGATCAACTGCCCAAAATTTCTCGTTGGCGAGCAGCAACTGCCCAAAATTTCTCGTTGGCGAGCAGCGGGATCGGCTCAGCCAAGAATTTCTCCATGACGTTCAAGGCAGGTCCAAGTCCAACTCTAAGAGCATTGGCATTGGCTTCATCAAAGCCATCTTCAAAATTTGATGAAAAAGTACAAGTCTTCCATAAATCCAAACCTTCCTATCTATAATCCCACATTGGATTAACCATTTGATTCATCAAAATAATAATATAATATTATTATTTTAATAATAATATAATTTTTTTTTTCATATTTTAAAATTAAACTAACTATATGTCCATTAATAATTTAATATGATATTTAAACTATTGATTTTCAACTAATTTTTTTCCTCAACCTAATTACCAACAAACACATTTTGCCTACCCTTCTTCTACCTAACAATCATATATATAATAATTTAAGGAACCAACAAACACATACAATTTGTTCATCTAACAATTATATTATGTCAATATTTTATCTAACTAATATTGAGCTCCTTATATTTTATCTAACTAATATTTTATCCAACAAACACATACATATATATTGAGCTCCTTGCTCTAGTAATTTGATCTCAAAAGAAGTGAGTAAAAAAATCCAACCTGTTTATACTGCAGTATAATGTACTACTGCTGGTCATGGATATTTAACGAAGTGTAGTTTATTTTTGTATTAGTGCAATACTCTAATAATTTGATCTCAAAATACTCCATGTGAATAAACATCACAAATAACACATGCTTCCTGGAAGCTAGAATGGAGACAACCAACATCTATATCTATAATTTAGAATTGTATAAATAAAATCTGCTAGAGTTCATTCAGAAAGCATCATCCATAGATTTTTCATTGAAATTCAGCCTCAAGTCATCAATCCAACCACATAACAATGACACTAATTCACAATGAATAAATGACACAATAAACAACTTCCATTCAGATTTTCCCATCCATAAACAGAACCAATACAGAGTTTCTCAATACCTACAGCTTCTAGCCACAGTTCACTTCCAAAATACTTTAACAAACAACCTCCAAAATACAAGCAACTTCACATAATTTTGATATCCACAAACACTTTAACAAATTCACTCGGATTCACACAGCTTCTACCACAAACAATTCCAAAATACATTATACTAAACAAACAAAGTTTGAACCCTGTATACATTATACATTATACTCCGTTTCCCCATGTAACCCTGTATACAATGACTTCAGATTGTAGCCATAAGTTTGAAAAAACAGAAAAGAAAAGAGGCTAAGTAGAGATGCACACCTTGAAATTAAATGTGGGCTTTATACCAGCATCGATCCCTGTAAAAATTTTAAAATTCCCCCCTCAGTTTTGATTTTAACTGATGCCAGTTCATGTATAAGAAAGAATACCTTTCACTACTTCATTAGCTAGGGTAGGCAAATATATTCCTGCATATGACTCTCCAGCAATAAAAAATGGATTGGGGAGGGGTCCCACATCCCTTTGAAAAACAGTAACACTACTAATCGAAAAATGCTAAAATAGTAACACAAATCAAAGATGGAAACACGACTTAGGCAATCCTTCTTATCTTTTGAGTCTCCACGATACCCAGAAACCATAAACATATAAAAACTCCGATCTGATTTTCTCAAACGATCAAACAAGTAAGCTATAACAAATAACACAGAGAATAAAAAGGAACATAAATACATGAGCAACTCCAAAAACAACGAATCCATTAAAAGGGAAAAGAGAGAGAACGAAAAATTAAACGATGAAACTGAAATGATACCGTGCTCGTATACAAAGCCGTCGAAGCTGGAACAACCTGGTCCGCCGTTAAGCCATAGAACCACCGGATCCTTTGTCGAGTTCCTTTCGGATTCCACGAAATAGTAAAACAGATTCTTACCATGACTTTGATCGATCGTCACATACCTTCAAACACCCACATAAATAAAAGAACAATAAAACCCAACAAAGATCCAACCCAGAGTATGCGAAGATGTTTCTGTTGAAGAATCTGTAGGAATTTATCGATCGGCGTTAGAGCTTCAAAACGATAGAAAGAGGGAAAGGGGGAGAGAAAACATACGGGTTGAAAAGGAGATGAAGCTCGCGTGAAAATCCGAGAGATACACACCTTTCTTCTCTGATGAAATCGGTTCTGCGTGAAGAATCCGAGAGATTTCGTTTCCGTCGCTGGCAAAAAGTGAAAATGAGAGGCACGAAGGAGAGAAAACGCGGGGAGGAAACAGGAGAGAGGGAAAATACACCCAACGGTTGGGTATTAAACGAGGAATAAAATAAGTTAAAGATGAATGTGCAGTTCCCCTTCAAATTTGAAAGAAACGGAAGAATTACTGTTTGTCAAAACTTGAGATTTTATGTTTACCGAAACCAATGCAGCAATATTTTGTAGACGTTCATCAATTTATGCATTTGCATTGGCTTTTGATGAAGCCAATGCCAATGCTCTCTTTAACTTATTTTATTCCTCGTTTAATACCCAACCGTTGGGTGTATTTTCCCTCTCTCCTGTTTCCTTCCCGCGTTTTCTCTCCTTCGTGCCTCTCATTTTCACTTTTTGCCAGCGACGGAAACGAAATCTCTCGGATTCTTCACGCAGAACCGATTTCATCAGAGAAGAAAGGTGTGTATCTCTCGGATTTTCACGCGAGCTTCATCTCCTTTTCAACCCGTATGTTTTCTCTCCCCCTTTCCCTCTTTCTATCGTTTTGAAGCTCTAACGCCGATCGATAAATTCCTACAGATTCTTCAACAGAAACATCTTCGCATACTCTGGGTTGGATCTTTGTTGGGTTTTATTGTTCTTTTATTTATGTGGGTGTTTGAAGGTATGTGACGATCGATCAAAGTCATGGTAAGAATCTGTTTTACTATTTCGTGGAATCCGAAAGGAACTCGACAAAGGATCCGGTGGTTCTATGGCTTAACGGCGGACCAGGTTGTTCCAGCTTCGACGGCTTTGTATACGAGCACGGTATCATTTCAGTTTCATCGTTTAATTTTTCGTTCTCTCTCTTTTCCCTTTTAATGGATTCGTTGTTTTTGGAGTTGCTCATGTATTTATGTTCCTTTTTATTCTCTGTGTTATTTGTTATAGCTTACTTGTTTGATCGTTTGAGAAAATCAGATCGGAGTTTTTATATGTTTATGGTTTCTGGGTATCGTGGAGACTCAAAAGATAAGAAGGATTGCCTAAGTCGTGTTTCCATCTTTGATTTGTGTTACTATTTTAGCATTTTTCGATTAGTAGTGTTACTGTTTTTCAAAGGGATGTGGGACCCCTCCCCAATCCATTTTTTATTGCTGGAGAGTCATATGCAGGAATATATTTGCCTACCCTAGCTAATGAAGTAGTGAAAGGTATTCTTTCTTATACATGAACTGGCATCAGTTAAAATCAAAACTGAGGGGGGAATTTTAAAATTTTTACAGGGATCGATGCTGGTATAAAGCCCACATTTAATTTCAAGGTGTGCATCTCTACTTAGCCTCTTTTCTTTTCTGTTTTTTCAAACTTATGGCTACAATCTGAAGTCATTGTATACAGGGTTACATGGGGAAACGGAGTATAATGTATAATGTATACAGGGTTCAAACTTTGTTTGTTTAGTATAATGTATTTTGGAATTGTTTGTGGTAGAAGCTGTGTGAATCCGAGTGAATTTGTTAAAGTGTTTGTGGATATCAAAATTATGTGAAGTTGCTTGTATTTTGGAGGTTGTTTGTTAAAGTATTTTGGAAGTGAACTGTGGCTAGAAGCTGTAGGTATTGAGAAACTCTGTATTGGTTCTGTTTATGGATGGGAAAATCTGAATGGAAGTTGTTTATTGTGTCATTTATTCATTGTGAATTAGTGTCATTGTTATGTGGTTGGATTGATGACTTGAGGCTGAATTTCAATGAAAAATCTATGGATGATGCTTTCTGAATGAACTCTAGCAGATTTTATTTATACAATTCTAAATTATAGATATAGATGTTGGTTGTCTCCATTCTAGCTTCCAGGAAGCATGTGTTATTTGTGATGTTTATTCACATGGAGTATTTTGAGATCAAATTATTAGAGTATTGCACTAATACAAAAATAAACTACACTTCGTTAAATATCCATGACCAGCAGTAGTACATTATACTGCAGTATAAACAGGTTGGATTTTTTTACTCACTTCTTTTGAGATCAAATTACTAGAGCAAGGAGCTCAATATATATGTATGTGTTTGTTGGATAAAATATTAGTTAGATAAAATATAAGGAGCTCAATATTAGTTAGATAAAATATTGACATAATATAATTGTTAGATGAACAAATTGTATGTGTTTGTTGGTTCCTTAAATTATTATATATATGATTGTTAGGTAGAAGAAGGGTAGGCAAAATGTGTTTGTTGGTAATTAGGTTGAGGAAAAAAATTAGTTGAAAATCAATAGTTTAAATATCATATTAAATTATTAATGTACATATAGTTAGTTTAATTTTAAAATATGAAAAAAAAAATAATATTATTATTAAAATAATAATATTATATTATTATTTTGATGAATCAAATGGCTAATCCAATGTGGGATTATAGATAGGAAGGTTTGGATTTATGGAAGACTTGTACTTTTTCATCAAATTTTGAAGATGGCTTTGATGAAGCCAATGCCAATGCTCTAATAGGATTTCTCAGCTATACAACAACCCAAACAAAAGATGGTGAATTCTGTGGCCCCATGGTTGATCATGTGGTTTTACGTGCTTCTCATGGGCAGAAACTAGAAATGCAGTTGAAGGTCCTGATTTTATTATATATACTTGTAGCCATTTTCCAAATCCACTAGGGATGGTATCAAGAACTTGTTTCATGACCGTTTGCAGACCCTGTGGATTGCTTTCTTGTTTTATGTAATTGTATGATGCATGTTCAGGTTTGCTTATTGTACCCTGACTTACTTATATCCTTGCTTGATTTGCAAAAGCACAGGAGGAGAAAAATGAAAGAGAAAAAGGGCGGACAGCTATCACGAGGATTTGTGGCTGCAAATTTTTGGCTTATCAAATCGCCGCAAATCTACAAATGGAAGTACACTGTTGGTTTTGAGAAGGCTTTGCCATATACCATACTGCTGTTGTAAATTCAGAGATACATATTTTTTCCTCCCCCATCCCCGGTGGTGGTTGGTTTTGTTGTTTGTTGGGGGGGGGGGGGGGGGGGGGNAATACTAGAAGTTATAGTCCTGTTTGAATGTTCTTTTTCAAGTGCTTGAATGGGAAATACCATTAATGCTTGTGACGGATAAGATCCAAAGAGAGCGGTTAGGTGACACATCCTTCAATTAATTTTCCGGGTATGCTGTTCTGTTCATGCCTCATCTAGCAGTTTCTAATGCCCCATTTCTCGGAAATTGAAGGTTGAACATGGAAGACAAATTGTGCTTAATTATTTCATCTCTCAATTTTCCAAATAATGACTAGCAACCATGCATGGGATTAGGGAGTGTAAACTTTCGTTCAAATAAATTCCTTGCGTCTGAAACTGATAAAATGTGGTCTATGTTAACATTTTATTCTAGAACAAACGCACGAGTGTCATGTCATCAGCAATTATCACCTAGGGGCCCTAGGTGCCATGTATACAATTATGCAATAAATTACTGTACGGATTAAAATCGAAGACTAACCATGTCACTATTTTGGATTTTGAACTCCATCTCTGGGCAATGCTAAACATTTTGTACGGAATTGACCTGCATGGCACGTTTCAAGAGAGATCTGTAATATTGACTTCTTGACCATTCATCAATCTCACGCGCACGTAGAACAGGTAGAGGATGTGAAAGTTGCCTTGTTTGAGCATTTCTGGATAGCATGAGTAGATTAAGTATCGATAAGGAAGATGATGAATAATAACCCACTTTATGTTTTCATAAATAGCTGCTCACCTTATATACCACCCAACTGGGCTTGAAGAAGCTTTGTCATAAGAGCGGGCCTGTTCCAAGAATGCATCCACATTCAGTTGATCAGCCATGGATGGGCATCCCCCAGCTAATTTCATAAGAACAGAGATGACCACCTCTTGTGGGAGTGTCAAACAGAAATTGCATAATCAATCCGACTGCCATACAACAGATAATAAAGAATCTGTAATTTGAAGCTTTCAATATCGTATACCTTAGGGTCTTGAGCAACAAGCAGGGCTGCACGATCACAAGTCAGCTCTGCTGCTCGGAGCCAGCGAAACAACTGTTCTTCTAAACTCTGAGCTATCAGTCCACCAAGACCTGCAAAAATCATAAACATTAAAAATATACATATGCATATTGATACTTGATCAAGAAGCTGAGCATCATATTTAGTAACATAAAGCTATCAATCATCTTACTAATCCACATCCTAGATTTCTAGTCATGGACATGATTAAAGTGTCCCCTACATTTACATCTTTCACATAATGAAAAATAACTGGAAAAGATACCAGATTCCATCAATTGGTAGCTACTACAAATGGTTGGGTACTTTAAAACTCAGATATTGAGTAAAGACTGCTTCTTTACATGTCTGCATGCATGCACATGCACACATTGCTAGCACATACATAGACAAGCACACAATATAACAGCTGTTTTCCTCTCATAGTCAAACAAGCAAATTCTCTATGTCAGCTTGTAATCTGACATATAAAGGGCCATTGGAGGTGGGGGACCTCAAGCCAAAATCCCAGAACTGGTTGAGGAGCCAGATCCATTTGCCAAATTAACTATCACAATAACTCTATCATGATAAACAAAAAAGTACAATTATAATAAATATTTTCCTGAACAGAACTTAATCACAAAATCCCATACCAGGTACGCTATAAGCCCCAAGGGTAAGAATATTTGCATATGTGAGCCATACACCATGGTCGCATTTCAGATGGCCCAATTCATGAGCCAAAACAGCCTATAATGCAGCAGGTAGGAAGTTGTTACCATTTCATCATTGAAGATAATAATTTCATTACAATTTAATAGGTAGACAATGATGTAGATAGACCAAAGCAGCCCAAAAGCATATTAACTATAGACCTTTCTGGCAAAGATTATAAGCAGTCAATAAATATGCTGAAAAGGGAGAGGATTGCAATTGTGCAGTAAAAGAGAATCGCAAAGATTTTTGTAACCAGGAGATAAAATTAAAGACCTGCAATTCCTTCTTTGTCAGAAGCTCCACAAGGCTGGTATGAACAACAACAAAGGGCCTTTTACCGCCTATCGCTAAAGTATATGCATTTGGCACAGGGCTTTGTCGGACATACAGATCAGGAGCTTCTATGCTCAATATTTGAGCAGCCTCAACCATTAATTCATGAAGACCAGAAAGCTGATAAAAACATAACGCTATAAAAACCATTAGATAAGTTGATAGCAGGAAAACAATTTCACATTCAAATATTTGTCTTTCATTAAGGGATACAAATTTTTATGAATGAACCTACCTAAAGCAACTATAATATATTTTAATTTTCTTTTATAATAACTATAGTATATTTAAACACAATGAAATTGCACACCAAGCATTAATAAAAGCAGTGTGTGCTACAAGAGTTCCATAAGATGTGAGATGCCCATTTTGAAAAGGGCATGACATGGGCAATAATATGAAGTGAGCTGGAGACACGTCCTGACTCCTCTTGGATAACAGGATGCCCAACAAGATTAAGTTTTTTTTATTTTTCAATTCATATCCTATAAAAATATTCATATCAGAGAGAATCATAAAAAGCATTTGAATGTCATGAAAGAAAACTTTGATGGGAGCTTTTTTAGCACATTCAAGCAACCACGTTCATCAAACACATGATTTCAGACAATAGTAACAGTAAACTTGCAAGAACTGAACCAAGTTTGGAGAGACCGAGAAAACTAATAGCTGAGAGAATGATTACATTAATTAAAAATGATGTACATCTGAAATTTATATATACACGAAGTTAAAATAAGGTTACAGAAGAAAGAAGAAAAAATCTGTTATAACTAATCTTCCATGTCAGCAAGACTGCCAGCTCATCATATCTAACTAGCTGAGATTTAACAACTTCCACAAACCAAACCCCAGATTCTTACATGTAAAAGAAGGAACAAGCATCACAAAAAAAAGTATTCACTATTCCAATGCCACAATCAAGTAGAAAAAATATCTCCGATGTGGCATTCTCCAATAAATGAACTTGTCTCCATATGCTAAAACAATCGTATAAAAAACAATCCAGTTGAAACCAGCGATGCATTCCCAAAGAGGTCCGGTTAAAGAAAATAACACGCGTACCCTATTATATTTTTTTGGATTGGTAAACAAAATTTTATTGATCATAAAAATAGGCAAAACCCCAAGTATACAGGACATATACAGTACCCTATTATAAAAATATGGACATCTTCCTCTACTACACCATGCTTCACTTTGGGTAAGTCTCGCATGTTACCTGATTTTTAGAAACAAGAACTGATGTCCCTATGTTCTCCAGAACCATGACCTGCTCTGCAACAGTTCCTGTAGCAAACGGGGATGCATTGGTGTTGACATTAAATAGAACAAAAGTCTTGAAATTAAAATCCATATTGCCTATATTGTTTTTGACGAATAATCTCCTCAAATAACAAAGTCCTGCTTAGTGGGAACAATACAACTCCGAGTCTCCGACATGAAAACTACCACTTAGGATATGAAACATTGTTTATTACCAAGAAGAGCCTTTCCGAGCTCATTCAACCCTGGAATCGCCCTCAGGATCAACGTGTTCTGACAAGTCAAATATAAACAGAAACAACATAGTTAAAGAAAAAAGTAGGCCCTTTCTTTCAAATATAACTAAGCTAAAAGAAAATCAATCCCTCGGTTTGTTTGCTGAGGATCTCGGATCAGTTCCGCTGTAAATAAAGTTCAAGCTTGTCGAGAAACAAATAGAATATATTTGCATAAACCTGGACCCGGTCGCACCTGTTTATCAAGAGGATGTCGGAAATCATCGGCGTCGAGATCGTGGAAGACAACCGAGGCAGCTCTACAGACAGAAACCCTAATTCTGCTATTCTTGCCCGAAGTTTTGAATTTGAACGAGGACGAACCGAACCTCAGGCTATCGGAGGCGAGGAAGCTGAAACTCAGAGACTTGGGCTTTTGAATATGGGAGAAACAGAGTGAGGGGAGAGGAACGGAGGCCATGAAAGCGAGAAGCCAAGGAGATAGAGAGAGATCGTTTGAAATTCTGTTGTAATGCTTAGAAGAAAACAGTGTGTGTACGTGTGATGTTTGTACGAAAGCGTATGTCTGTTTGTGTCCACAGCCAATCTACTGGCAACGGCTTCGCGCCATTTCGTTTTCTATTGACTATCGTCTCCCGACCATGATTTTATCCTTTTAATTTTCTTTTGGTTTGAAATGTGATTAAAAATATGAACAACTTGTCATTCTTACAGAAATAATATAATTTCCCAAAATAAATAATTAAAAATTTGGCAATTGTAAATATCTCATCAACGACGCCGTTTAAAGGAATTTTGAGAATAGAAAGTGAAGTTTTGCCATATTTGCGTTGTACATGAACATTAGGAGTATAGGAGGATGGTGCAATTTCACTTAAAAACACTGAAGTGAGCTGATTGATATAATGCTATGGGCTCTTTATCTTTTTGAAACAAAGAAAAGAAAACAGAAGCTGATGTTTGGGAATTCTGTTCACAACTTACAGGCAGAAATGGCAAACAGATCCAAGCCCTTCATATTTAGAGGACTTTACCATTACACAGTACACACACAAGTTCGATCACTCTTTTACATCTTGCAACTTTGTCTACATTATAATGCTATCCTAGTTATGCAACATGGAAACAACCATCTTCACCAGATACAACACCTTTTATTCAAGCTAGCTCGCACACGTTACCCTATTTTTTTCAAGCACATTTTGCCCAACCAGACTTGCCTCCCCAAGCTTGCGCTCTATGGAAAATCTGTGAAAAAAGCACACAGCTGACATGCACCACAAAACCTAACCACATGGCAGAACTCTCTGCTCGCATTTTGCTTATGCTGCTGAGCCTGCTTGTTCACAGAGGTCTAATAGATCTAGGGTCTGCAAGATCACCAAGTAAAAAACTCAATATCAGTCTCAACCTATGAGGCCATCCGTGAAGGAAAGATTGCCGTAAATTGATTCAAAATGACATGAAAGTGAAAACGAGGAAGAAGATGAGAACTGATGATAGTTATTGTACCTCTGGAACTGAGAGCTCAAGACGAAATTTGGGACCATCATAGTGATGCAAGACTGGCCTAAAGGCATCTTCTTCCAAAGCCTTGCAGACTTTCCTAACACGGATTCTTACCTATCATAATATGTAAAACCAGAGTATTAGCATATCAGATATCTGCCATATATGCCAAGAAAAGAAGAAAGAGCAAAGCTTTGCAATTCACCAATCCACATTCTACCTGAGCAGGAAACCTAGATTCGCCTTTACATTTCTTATCTTCCCAAGCAGTTGGATCAATGTTGGATCCCCCAAAAGTTGTTGCCTGAACAAAATCGATATCAAGACATAAGAAATCAATCTAGGCACATAAGCAATCCATCTCACAATTCCTCTTAAGGAAAAGAGCTTTAGCTTCCATGTGACATTTTTTTTCTTTTTCTTTTTGATAAGTAGCTTACATGCAAAATATTATTAAAAAGAAGAAAGAAGGATAAAAGAATGTGAAAGAACAAATGAAAAAGAAAGGTTACTTTATTTAGAATTATTTAAATATGGCAAGTAATATAAAAAAGAGGAATATATCGAACAATTAACTCCCAAGCTTTTGCTTATTCACTTCATACACCTAGTTCAACAACTTCTAAATAAATTATCTCTTAACAAGCTCATGCCCATCAAAAGGCAGGAGATATAATAAAAAATCTGGCTATGGGAGCCTATTCGAAATAAGACAATCACAAGACTATGCTTTGGTCTCTCAATTAAAATGAAGAGGAGAAGAATGATAAATATATATATATATATTTTGTCGCTAAAAACATGATGATCTAACGTTGAATAGTCCCTGTGGTACCAAGAGCATTGCAAAGGAAACAAAGAGAATAAATAAGAAAAATATGAGAACAAACCTCAAAGATTCCATGCAACTGGTGGGTAGTATAATTATACAGAAAGAGAGGCAAGCCTGGGGTAATTGCCCGTACAGAATCACGATATCTTGGAGGTAAACCTGTGAAATGAATCCAATCAGATATTCTCTCAATAATGAAAAAAAAAATTGTAAGGTTTGTCTGCATATGCTGACACTCCAGATAACTGGTTTGCAAAGCTTGATGAATAGGTGCAATTATCTTGATTATTGATATGTGATGTTCCATCCTCATTTTTAGTTTTTGTGCATAAAGTGCCGATAATAATTTCAAAATCCATATTCAAGCACTGGTTTAAACACAAATTACCACTCAAACCTTCAATACCTTTGGTTAAGTCCAGAATAAGAAAGAGAGGATTACCAAACAGCTGTCGCTTCAAATCTTCCTGCATTGTGTCATTATTACACACAAAGATGTATCCTCCCAGCACCTCATTCCGTGGGAGGGTCTCTGTCGCTGGCAAGGTCTTGAACCTTTTGTCAACTGCATTGTTGGTGTTGGCATTTTCGTTGATGTTGCTGTTGTTGTTGTTGCTGCTGCCATTGTCGTTAGAAGCTTTATTGCTGTGGTTATTGCCATTATACTTGGTAGCCATCAGGTTTCCCACAAGGTTTGCATTGTTTTTCTGGTACACTGCATTCATATTAAATATACCATTCCTGAAAGAACTTTTGCTCCCATTCTCAGTTAATTTAGAGTCCAAATTCAACATATTGAAGTTGAGGCTTTCAAATTTGTTATCTTCCTGGAATCCAACTTTCTCCCTTGTTCTTATATCAGCTGGGCCTTTGGAGAGATCGAGGTTATTCATGCGCTCGCCCTTTGACCTGGTCTGCTCAGCCAATTTAGAAGCAACCATTGACCATTTGTGATCCTCTGATGCTTTTGATTGTCCACGAAGCTCAGAGGACAACTGCCAAAAGCTTTGCATGCTCTCCATAGTTGCAAAACCTAATTCCATTGACACCAAGGACAAGTCCTTTTACATTAGTCTGATAAAATAATAAACTTCCTACACCCAGTGTACTTGGCTGCACCTATTGATATTAATAAATTTTTACTGATAAAAAATAATAAACTTCCAAAACAAAAGGTAAGTGAAGAACACTTATTTCAACCAAAAACTTTTGGACAAAGAAAACAAAGCATTGACTGTACTGAACAGCATTAAAACATAAAACAAACACTATCAATCCAATACAATATAACAACTTCAACTGAAGGCTATTCAGAAAAGGATGAACACATATCTACCGAATAAGGAAAAAATAACTCTTCATGATCAAGTTATCTCCATAGGTATATTATTTTTACCTATAAAAAAAAAGGTATATTATGATCCAATATGTCCTTTTTAGTTTTTATTTTTTTTAAAAGAAATCATCTCGAACAAAGACTGAAAATCAAATTTCTGGTCACCGTTGAAACAACATTTTGAGGACCCTTACGAAGGCGAAGGGACATTCCCAAATGATTACAAGGCATCAAAGAAGTCAGCGAATTCATAAATCTCAACCAGAACCAAGTTCAGCATTTCCATTGCCACTGAGAAAATACTAGTCCATTCAGCAACAAATAAATCAGCTCATAACAAAACGAAAGACATCCACATCAAAAACCACATTGCTCCAAAAAAGAAAATGAAAAAAAAATGTAAGTTAAGATTATGAGTTCTCTTCTTTTTCTATATGTTATTATTTGTTATTTTACTTCTATAAAAAAATAAATAAATAAAAAGAAGAAGAAGAAGAAAAGAAAAGAAAGAAAGAAAAAAGATTATGAGTTCTCTTCTTCTCTGCCCATTTTTACACCAACAAAATATGGAACTCAAAAGTCAAACCTAATTTCCAACCCAAACGAGTTCCAAAATCTCAAACTCTAAGGGCTTGTTTTGAATAAATCTCATCCCAAACATAATTCAAATACAAAATTTTCAAACTAATCATTACAACTTTTTCAAACTAATCATTATAATTTTCCCAAATTTTCAAACAAAATATTAATAAAATTCAGCTTTTACAAATTTCCAGATAAAAATAATATTGTATACAATATTCTAACAATATTTAAACTTTATAATATTTTTTTATTCAACTTTTACTCTCTCACTTTCCAAATTCTAAAAAATACTCAATTCAAACTATCTCACTACTATTCACAAATTATCTTACTACTGTTCACAAAAGTCACGTCTCATCTCGCTCTCCAAACGAGCCCTAACGGTATCTAACACAGAAATGACCGACATTACAACAAATCAAGACCTTATTCAAGCTAATCAACTAAAAGTAAACCCATAAAACAAACAAAATCTCCTACTACAGTAAGATCCAAGACATGCAAGGAAATGCAATAATTGACAAACAAAATTACCAAGTAACAGCTGAACTAAGCAAAGGAAAACTTCGGAGTTTAGAGTTACAGATGATATCGAAGGCCTCAATTTAGCGGATTTACCAGGAGACGCCTCAAGAGCTCTAGATTCGGGGATCCAAAAGGGAAAGAAAGGGAAAGAGCGCACCTTTAGGCTTTATCTATCTGCTTCGTTGTGAAACCTGGAGCACACGGGAGAGAGAGGGGAGAAGAGCAGGTGGGATTTTTTATCTTTATAGTTCTTCGTGTGCCGGAAATGCCCTTCCCAGTTTACTGAATCTCGCCGCTTGCCATTAAAAGATCGAAATTCGTTTCAGTCGTTTTACATCGTAGATTTTTCGATAAAAACTTAAAAAATACTTTTACATATTTATCTATAGGGAACTGCTACATGCAGTCGGCACGTGTAAGCGGGAGGTAAACGGTTGTACGGAATGAATAAAAAAAAGTTATAAAAATAAATTTTTTTATGTGGATCCCATATTAATTCACTTTTTTCAAAACGACTGCACGCCGCTTGCACAACCATAACTGTAAATATCATTTCTCTTATTTATATAATAAATATGTATATTTTAATTATTTTTTAATGAATAATTATTTAACATGTGTGATACAATAGGAAGAAGATAGGTTAATATAATCGGATATTTTAATTTAATTAATCTTTGACTAAAACCAAATTTTTTTCATTTTAATGGGCGATTATGTTATGCATTTTCCGTCTGGTTGTGGATCTCGATTATGGTTTTTAATTTTTTTATTTTATAATTAAGAAAATATTTTTTAATAACATTTAAATTTTTTTAAAAAAATTATGATAACCCCATCAAGATTCTAGGTGTGGCTGTGGAGCTACTCTACTTAAAAATGAAAGATATTAACGGTAATATCTAATCGTTATTAATTGCCGGTAACAATATTGTCGGAACTGAAATCTGCCGTATGTTTTTATGGCATATTCATTGCTGCTGGTGCCATTATTGTCCGGAGGAAGTATTTAAGGAGCCACAAAACATTACGAGGACATAGTAGGGGCAATACGGGCATTCGAGAATTAGTAGGAGAGCCCGTACGGTGTCCAAAATTAGCTGGCAAATCACTTCATACGAAGCCACGATGTCCTTATCCAGTGTATTTGAGCCGTGAGCTACGAGAATCGGGCCAGAAGGATTGTTCATATAACTAGAAAAACAACCTCCTTAATATTCCCCCGTGAGCTGAAGACACGGACTGTTTTTATTTATTTATTTTAGTTTAGTAATATAATAAAGGGTGTAATCAAATCATGTTCCATATCGATGGATTGTCTCTTTAGGCGATACTATTAAGGTTGGTTTGTTGGTGGGGATTTGTTGCAGCGTAACACTTGAAAGGGTATAGGATCCACATCAATACCGCTTTCATTCACGTTTCATGGAATGTGACCATTTGGAGAGGTTTGAGACTCAACTTCTACTATGGGCCTCTGATTTTTTTGAAAAAGGCCTGGCCATTCATATGGGCTAGTGATAGGTGGCAGGCTCACGGACTACTTCGTGGTCCAAAGGTAATAGGCTATTTTGGGCTAATATAGGGCCCTGTTTTTGGGTTTGGATTTAGAGAAATTTGTAGAATCTAGGTGCAGTCGGTTGATGTAGCTTGTTGCCACGTTAGAGTTTAAAAAAATAAAATAAAAAACAGAGGAAATTAAACCAATCGAGCATAGTTCATCTAAGAAGAACACGTAAACAGCCTAGTCCAGAGCAGAGCATTTTCTCCCAAACTTTGTCGCAAACACGTGATTTTTGTGATAATTTCAGATCCGATGTTTTGAGGAAGAAATGAGTTTCTCCGTTAGATTGACGAGGTGGTTTTTTTTTTATCCATTTTACTGAGTTCTCCATTTTTATGTGGATTTTATCATATGGAATTTCCATGGCAGTGGGTTTTTTTGAAAACTCTAAATGCAGTCGTTTTTTATTTATTATTATTATTTTTTTTTAACTTCTTGTTAACAGTAATGTGAGAAAGCAAAATAAAAGAATGAAAATTAGAGATCATCAAGTTCTGTCTCTGGCAAATGTGAGTTAAAACTCAGCCAAAAAAAACTCGTTCGATAGACGGTGCTTTTAATCGCAAATAATTATAAATAAATAAATAAATAATCAGGATTTATTATGTATTCTTTTAATTGATTCCATATCATGTAATAAGAGGAGGGATAATATATAATGTGTTGGGGAGTTTCTAACTTCCTAATCCTAAGTTCTTTAAGAGTATAGGCATTGGTATATGCATATACAAATACAAAAATAAATTTGTATAATATAATCCTTAGTTTGACTACATTGCATTATACATCTCTATAATTTAAATATATGTTGATATTGTAAAAATCATACGACAAGCCGGAATGGGAGAAACAGTTATTCTCGGCCCAATGAGGTGATTCAGGCTTCGAACGATGTGATCTGATGCCCCCGACGATAATCCGATGCAGCACATAGGATGTCAGCGCATGCATTCGTGATGGTGAAAAGGAAATTAAAGTAGAGAAAATAAATAGATAAAAAAAAATATTTATGTGGTTTGGCATGTGCCTACATCCACGGGTATTTGAGGAAGAGAAATTTATTATAATATTTTTATTTACAGCTCGTATAAAAAAAGTTATGGATAAATTTAATGGAAAAGAACAATTGTGTCGGAATCTTCTATCCAGAGATTGAAAATGGAGTATACGAAGAAGAGAAAAAATGAGGAAAAATATCCTATAAAGAAGAAGAGCTAACCCCTTTTTAATGTGAGAGTTCTGTTTGCATGCTGTCCTTTCCTCTTAAACCCTTATGTCTTCTGCCCTCCATGCCTCCTAACACCATGCATGCATCCAGCTCCCCTACTTTTTGCACTCATTGACACTCCATGCCTCCTCTCTCATTTTGTTCCTTTTTGTCCTGTGGGCTAGACTTGGTCCTTGGACCTTAGGATTTGCTCCCCTCACAATACCTATGAACAATATTCCTATAAGTTTGGAGACTCCTCAAATGTTATTTTATCAATTATTTCTCTCTCCTCCCACTCTCTCTCTCTAATAACCATTTTCACTTCTCCATTTTATCAATTATTTCTCTCTCCTCCCACTCTCTCTCTCTAATAACCATTTTCACTTCTCCCTCCCTCAGCAACAGAGTAAATTTTCACATTTACCTTCATTTTATTATTATAAAACATTATATTTTTTAATCATTTTATTATATTTTTAATATAATATATTAAAAAAATAGATTTTTTATGTAGCGGATGCTAATTGTAAAAGATATATATAATCCAACGAGGGGATTTTTCTTAAATGGCAAAAGTAATATCCAAAAAAGATATTTTTGCATATAAATATATAAGGGAAATAAATATATATAACCCAATGCCAATCTTCTTCCGTGGTTATAGACCAACGACCGTTCTACATTTATGCTATTTTTCGAGGCAGTGTTAAAAAGTACGACACCGCCTTTGGCAGACCGGCCCGTTTACTCACAACCATTTCGGGTTATTCAAAGAGCCGCCCGACTCGTTACGAAACTCTTCTCAATTTCCCAGAGCCACATTGTTCGTCCGAATTCCTCAGAAACCCCAAAAGAAACATACCTGCACGCCATGGAACAGGGAGATTTCGATCGGATCCTCTTCTTCGAACAGGCCCGCAAAGCCGCCGAGGCTACCTACGCTAAGAACCCTCTCGATGCTGATGTTCGTAAATCACCAATTTTGAAAATTAATTTTATATTTTACTGATTGGTCTCTGAGAACTAATGGGAAATTCGATATATTTCTACCTAATTGTTGTGTGGGATTGATGGTTTTGTTATTATTATTTTTTATGGTTATTTGTTAATTTATCCAGAACTTGACGAGGTGGGGAGGAGTACTGTTGGAGTTGTCTCAATTTCAGAGCGTTCCTGATTCGAAAAAGATGATTCAAGGTGCTTAGTTTCGTGAATATACTGGATTACTGAACCGTAGCTTCATATAAGCTTGAGTATTTTAAGAACCAATAGTTTTGATGGTTGGTTTATGGTATTAAAATTATCGGGCTTATCTACAAGTTCAATATATTACAAATTCATCCCCAAATAAAAAAACTTGAACAAAATCATTCTTTGTCTGATTTACCAGATCTTATGGTAGTACTTGTTGCAAATGATATTGGAATGACAATGTATATTACGCTTTTAACATGCTTGACTGCTTCAATAGCATGTTTCTACTCTTGGTTTTTAAATTATATTGATCAATTTTTGTGACTGCTATCAAGTCCATAATCATTTTGCATCTGGGCAAGAATTTGTAACCAGGGCCTTGTATGTGTTTTTTATTCACAGATGCAATTTCAAAGCTGGAGGAAGCATTGCTGGTTAATCCCATGAAGCATGATGCTCTTTGGTGCCTAGGAAATGCTCACACTTCTTATGCATTTTTGACACCGGACCAGGATGAGGCAAAGGTTTATTTCGACAAGGCAGCTTTCAACTATCAGCAAGCGGTCGATGAGGTATTCCTTTTGAAAATCTCACGGGAAAGCATATGGTCCTTTGTTGTGTTTGCAAATGCCACAGCTTTGTAGATTTATAATTATAGAGTTGCTCCACCATTTTGTAGGATCCAGGGAATGATCTTTATCGCAAGTCCTTGGAAGTTACTGCCAAGGTAATTTTCTGTTATATTGTTTAATATTTAGCCAACAAAATGCTGAGTCCAAAACCATTGTTCAATTTGTTTTACACTTGACCCATTCAATTTGGTCTGTTACCGTGACTGGGTGGAGAAGGAGATGCCATTGTTGCATTAATAGAGAACTTTTTTGTGCGATTTTTAATTTCTTTTGTTTTAATTGGGTACTACTTATATATATATATATATAAATAAATTGTGTAGTATTAGTATTAACAGTAGGGAATGGAGTATTAGAAGGTATTCCTTGTGCGGCATTGCTACCTTCCTTGTATGGCATTGCTGGGATACTAGTGGGTGATTTGGTGACATTAAGTGGCAACTTGATTTACCGTCCTGCTCAATTTAACATTATTGTAAAGTAAATGTTTACAAAGGTGAGATAATCACTTGGCTGTGTTCATGACTTTAACCTTGGTTTTTTTAAAACAAAATTATTTTACAACCACAAGAGTTACGAAATACACATGAAGAATGAACACATGTTATTATTGCTTGATGAAATGTTGAAAGCAAATTACTTGAGCTTGTTATTTACCTAGACACTTTGGAGTATAACTATATGTGGTTGTGGGGACCTATTTCCCCTCGAAAACCTGATATTTATTTTTTAAATTGCTATTATTATTGTCAGTGCGGGCAAAATAGTTACTACTCTTACTAATGTAATTGGTCATTTGAGCTGTAGGCTGTTTCATTAAGCAAGTTAAAAGAATTGTCTGAAATGTAGAAAGCTAGACATTTATGGATGAGATGCTGGTTCTATTTCTACTCTTTGAACTTTAGGGAAGATCATATTGGGATCTAGACATTGTGAATCTTCCTTTTCCTTTTCCTGTTGATTTTCTGTTCTATTCTCTGTCTCCAAGAAGGTGTATGTGTTTTTTTTTTTTTTTTTTGAGTAAGAAGGTGTATGTATATATTTATTTGTATAACAACTGTGATACAATGATACAGTCCTCTGTTTGTGTCATTTGAACATAGAATAGGAATCTGCCTAGTCTTTTAGTCTATAAATACTATGGCTTTTAGGTTTGCCACTGGCACGTGTCAAACATATATTTGTACCGACGTGGTGTTTCTGAAAATTTAGCAACTAGAGGATGACAGAAAGGCTGATTTTCACATGAGTTCAGGGAATAAGAAGTTCGGTTTTAGAGTTCTTAGAATGTTCCATTATTTGATTGCTTTGATGTTAGATATCAACGCATCTTTGAAACTTTGTATCACTCTCTTTAGGCCCCTGAATTGCACATGGAAATTCATAAGCATGGTTTTGCTCAACAAGCAATGGGGGCAGCAGGACCTTCTACTTCATCAGGTTCAAAGGTGAGATCCTGAGCGTTCTGCTTCTCTTATTTTTCTCTGTTCTCTTGGTTGTGGTGTCAATATATATACACGATTTGTGGGTTTTGTCTTCATTAGGTAGTGCCTCACCTGTCCATTTAATTTGGTATTTATGGATGCTCTAAGTATGCTCCTTGAATGCCTGTTTTATTTGTTTGTCAGAGAGGAGCACGGTGTGTTTTGCTTGGACCACCTTTTTCTCAGTGTATCATGCTTAGTTTTCTCGATCAGTTGACATCTGTAATTGAGGTTTACTTTTTCCCCCCTGTTGCAGACTTCTTCAAAGAAAAAGAAGAGTGATCTCAAGTATGACATATTTGGATGGATAATTCTTGCTGTTGGCATTGTTGCATGGGTGGGTTTTGCAAAATCACAGATTCCTCCACCTCCTCCACGATAAGTGAGGCATTTGGATGCCGCCGGGGATTTTGCACATTTTGAGAGTTTCTGACCTGATTTATGCAGAAAGTTGAGGATCAAATCTAATCCATCATCCATTAGTTTTTTTTTTTTTTTTTTTTGTTTTTTTTTTGTTAGCCGTAGTAACGTATTCCATGTACAACTGATAAGTTAAAGTGTCTTCAATCTTCTATGTGAAATATTGATTTTTCTACCCAGATTAGTGGTTGAGGCGTTGAGCCGCAATGGATGTTTTCATTGGGATACAGCTTTAGTATTTCCTTTTTGTCTTGTTTTGTTTCAGCAGAAAATCTTTATGGAAAATGTTTCTGTAAATAGAAAAATTTTCCACTGGGTTGTGTCGGAAAAAATGGAAGGAAACTAGGTCCGTTTAGGTCAAGAAGCAGCTTATTGGTGTTTAATTAACACCGATACCTTTATAATTTGTAAGTGCTCGACTTTTCGACCTTTTCGTGTTCTGGAGAAGGCAGCACTCCGCATCAACTTATTTTCCACCATTTTCGCCCAAGTTATTAAAAAACACATGCTCAATGAGAACGGCTGAAGCCTGAAATGACTCTTTTTTTTTTCTTTTAATACAAGTTTCCGAATCATGTAAGAAATGAGATTTTATATATCACTTACATCCATCAGTCAGTATAAATTATCTCACACTCGCCTAAAATTTTTCTTCTGGGTCAGTCTATCGTAGATGACGAGACTCAAATTTCACACTTTTAATTAGAATAGACTCGTACGATTTATAACGCCTCAGAAGAAAGATTCAAGTCACATCTAGATATATAATCCAAAAATATTGGTTAATGGTCTTTACCTGTTAGGTCGTTAACATTAGTTTAGCTATTTTACTCTTCAAAATTTGACTAATATGTAACTTTTTTTTCTTTTAGCTAATTACTCAAAAGTTGAAATCTACATTGGATTAGCTATTATACTCTCTATAATAAAAAAATATTATTATTTTTTCTTATTTATATTTTTTAAATTATTTTGTATTTTTTAAATACTTTTTATTTTTATTTCACAATATCCAATATTATCCAAGAATTATACATTCCAGCTTTCACAAACAGCAGGTGGGAAAACGAAAGGGATCAACTATACAAAGTAAACTTGGAAAATGATTAAATATTCAATATGAAGAGCCACAGTTCATTTCAAATATGACTTCTCTTTTAAAAAGACTATAGCTCATCTTGTAAATAAAAATGGTTTAACTAATTCGATGTAGAGCATTTTTTCACCAGATTGGCTAAATTATAAAGAACACTGGCATTTGGCTAAACCAATGCCAATGTTCTTAAAGAGGTCCGGTTTGGATTCAAAAGTCTCTACAATTTATCTTATTTAATAATTATAATTTTTTAAAATTTCTATGCAAAATATAATAAACAATTCAATTTTTTCAAATACTAAAATAATAATAATTTTTTTAAAAATAAGAACAATAAAAATATTCCAAACATGCAGATTATTGGTTATGATATCATAAACTTTTAACATAAGATATACCTCGATCATTTTCTGGATAGGCTCTGGCTTGAAATCTTCCATGTCCAGTATTCAAGGTTTTGTCCACACATTTACTGATAGACCATCAAATATTTGGTAGCATGAGACTTTTGCTAGCAGATCTCTTGTATTGAGAAGTCCATTCCATGACCATGAATCAGTTACTTTTGGAGCATCACTTTTAGGATAGAACACATTCAAAAAATTCATCTCTCAATGCAATCAAAGAAGTAACATCTTGATATGGCTCCCAAATCACGATAAGAAATTCTCAATCCTTACGGTCCATTATCTCTATCCTTCAAGATTTCCTAACAATCAGCTTCAAAAATCTATGTAGTTTGAAAATACATGACCGTTACAAGCTCTTACTTAAGAAAACCATATGGGACATTCTCCCAACTATGACTAAGTTAAGCAGCATTATTTCGAATTTACAACAAGAATTTTGTTCTTTATGCAACCAAACAGAAGAAACTTTGCTTCACCTTTTTTTTAACTACCCTGTGGTTCAAATACCATGAAAATATAGTAGATGGCCCCTGAATCTAGCATCACTACCAATCACCTCCACGAGAGACTAGATAAAATTGATAATAAACTATGTTCCCAAACTTGGTTTGACAGAATTAGAAATACATCATTTACAGCATAGATTTCATCTGAAGGAAAAGAAATGATGTTATTCACAATCATTCATCCTCATTGCCCACAAAAGGATTTTGTCCAGCTAAATACTACATACGAAGCTTACAAACACAAAAACAAAAGGCAAAGAATCTGATGTGAACCCCAATCAATTTGCTTTGAGACCCAACAACAATATTGGAAAACAACTCCAAGAAAGCCAAACTCAGATTTATGGATGGAGAATTTAGACCCGATGAGAACCCGTTCCAAGAACCTAGATTATATCAAAATCTAGACCCATTGAAGAATCCGTCTCAAGAACCCAAATTACAAAGGAGGAACGCCACAAAGGTTTTGATTTACCTTTGATAAGTTCAAAAGTTCAAGAAGAACAAGAGGAGATAACTCAAACTCTCAAAGAAATTTCATATATTCTGCCTCTCAAATGAGGCTATAAGTTGTTTAAATAGACAACCCCCAAAAACCCTAATGAAAGTGCCTCGGGTACTGTAGCGTGAACAGTGTCGTACGCCGCGCTACAGTAACTTCTAAAACCCTAGTTTGTATAATAATAACTTGCCAAATAAGCCCTTGGCCAAAATACAAGGCCTTCACAAAAACCCTAGTTCAATAGAAATAAGACGTGTGGGCTGGACATCCCCCAAGACCAATTATTCTAGATTAATTCCTATGACTATTAAAATAAGCCCTTTTAATTAAATAAATAAATCTATGGACTTCAATAACAAAAGTCGTGTCTTCCATAGATTTGATCAAGTGGATCCAAATTGATTCTCCTTCTTTCAAGCCCATCATGAGTGTTGGGCTCTTGCTAGCTTCATCCCAATTGGATTGCACCAATTCTTGCATTGCTCCCTTGATCTTCGTGGCTCTTATTCTTATAATTGATCCTTAAGACTTGGTCCTCCTTGGGGCCCATCAAAACTTGCCAATGAATGCACGTAGGACATGGTTCATTAATCTCATGAAAGTACTGGGCGCATTTGTAAGTCCAAATGGCATAACCAACCATTCATAAAGCCCATACTTAGTCTTAAAAGCAGTTTTCCATTCATCACCCTCTTTCATTCTAATTTGATGGTACCCACTTTTAAGATCAATTTTACTGAAAATACAGGAGCCATGCAATTCATCGAGCATATCATCTAATCTAGGAATGGGATGACGATACTTTACCGTGATATTATTAACTGCCCTGCAATCAACGCACATCCGCCGCGTCGCATCCTTCTTAGGCACTAGAAGCACTGGTACGGCACATGGGCTCATGCTCTCTCTCACGTACCCCTTGCTCATCAAATCCTCAACTTGCCTCTGAAGCTCCTTTGTCTCATCTGCATTACTTCTATAAGCTGGTCGGTTTGGAATAGCAGCCCCGAGCACAAAATCAATCTGGTGCTCAGTGCCTCTAATGGGTGGCAACTCATTAGGCATTTCCTCTGGGAATACATCCTCAAACTCCTGCAACAAAGAAACAGCCAAACTAGGAAGAGGCTGGTTAGTTTCATCAAGATTAAGATAAGACTCTTTATAAACAAGAAAAATCATAGGGCGATTTGAGAAGAAAGCCCTTTTAACCTCACTTTCTCTTGCATAGAAACTCACTTTTGTCTTTCCTTTTCTCTCGGCAGACTCTCTTTCTTTTTCACTCTTTCCTTTTTGCTCATTTTCACTCTCACTCTTTCTTTTTTGCTCAATCTCTTTTTCACTCTTTCTTTCTTGCTCAATCTCCTTTTCACTCTTTCTTTTTTTATCACTCTCATTTGCACTCTTCTTTTTTTTGACAACCTCACTTTTGAGTTTCAATTGGTCCTCATAGACCTGTCTTGGAGTTAAAGGAGCAAGCTTTATTGTGTTGCCCTCTCTTGAAAAGCTGTACATGTTTTTGAATCCATCATGTATCACTCTTCTATCATACTGCCATGGCCTCCCCAACAAGATATGGCCAGCATGCATAGGCACCACATCACAAAGCACTTCATCTTGATACTTCCCAATGGAAAAAGTAACTAACACTTGTCTATCCACCCTAACCTCCCCACAATCATTCAACCACTGTAACTTGTATGGTCGAGAATGTTTCAAGGTAGGTAAATTCAATTTTTCTACTAAAGTAGTGCTAGCAACATTAGTACAACTCCCCCCATCAATGATCATACTACATACCTTGTTATTGATGTGGCATCTAGTACGAAAAATGTTCTCCCTCTGTTGCTCTGCATCATCCATCTTAATTTGTGTGTTGAGAGCACGCCTGGCAACAAGGGACTCACCTGTTACGGGGTATTGGAAAACAACAATATTGGAAAACAACCCCAAGAAAGCCAAACTCAGATTTATGGATGGAGAATTTAGACCCGATGAGAACCCGTTCCAAGAACCTAGATTATATCAAAATCTAGAGCCATTGAAGAATCCGTCTCAAGAACCCAAATTACAAAGGAGGAACGCCACAAAGGTTTTGATTTACCTTTGATAAGTTCAAATGTTCAAGAAGTACAAGAGGAGATAACTCAAACTCTCAAAGAAATGCCATATATTCTGCCTCTCAAGTGAGGCTATAAGTTGGTTAAATAGACAACTCCCAAAAACCCTAATGAAAGCGCTCGGGTACTGTAGTGTGAACAGTGTCGTACGCCGCGCTACAGTAACTTGTAAACCCTAGTGAAATAATAAGTTTCCAAATAAACCCTTGGCCAAAATACAAGGCCTTCCCAAAGAAAACCCTAGTCCATTAGAAATAAGACATATGTGGGCCAAGCATCCTCAAGCCCATTTCTTCTAAACAATTAATAAAAGCCTTTAAACAAATTGAGAGTCTTAACAACAATAGGCCCTATCTCTAAGTCATGTCTTCCATAGCTTGTATCAAATGGATCAAAACCGGTTCTTCTTCCTTCAAGCCCATCTTGAGTATTGGGCCCTTCCTAGCTTCTTCCCAAGTGGATTGCACCAATCCTTGCATTGCTTCCTTGATCTTCTTGGCTTTTGATCTTGTAATTGGCCCATCTGGAACTTGCAAAGGATCTTTAAGGATAGCTCCACCTTGGTTCCCATCATTCCCCCTCTCCTCAAAAGGATTCGACCTCGAATCTTCACCTACATCAAAAGGAGAAAGATCAGAAACATTCAAGGTAGCAGAAACATTATATTCACCTGGGAGATCCACTTTATATGCATTGTCATTAATTTTCTCAAGAATTTCGAATGGTCCATCTCCTCGAGGATGCAACCTAGTCCGTCTATGGGCTGGGAATATTTCTTTGCGCATGTGAACCCAAACCCAATCTCCTGGTTCAAAGATGACACGCCTTCGCCCTTTATTGACTTGTGAAGCAACCCTTTCATTCTTTTGGGCAATGTGAAGTCGTACCCTTTCATGAAGTGACTTCACCAACTCCGCCTTCTTTTGTCCATCCAAGCTACTCCTCCGGGATAAAGCAGCAGCAACAATATTCTCCTTACCTTGCTTGTAACGGATGACATATGGAAAGGTCTCAATGTACTCCATCCATCTGGCATGCCTCTTATTCAACTTACCTTGACCCTTGAGATGGTTCAACGATTCATGATCGGTGTGGATCACAAATTCCCTAGGCCACACAAGTAGTGCTGCCAAGTCTCTAATGCACGAACAAGAGCAAAAAGCTCTTTGTCATAAGTACGGTACTTCAGGGATGCCCCACTTAGCTTCTCACTGAAGAAGGCGATCGGTCGCCTATCCTGCATCAAAACGGCTCCAATCCCTAATCCTGAGGCATCACATTCAATCTCAAAAGCTTTGTTAAAATAAGGTAATGCTAACACGGGTGCAGAGCACAACCTTTCTTTAATAGTGGCAAAAGCATTCTCTTGATTAGCCCCCCAATGAAACCCAACATTTTTTTTAATGACTTCAGTGAGTGGTGTGGCAATGGTGCTAAAGTCTTTAACAAAACGCCGATAAAAGCTAGCTAGACCATGAAAGCTTCTTACCTCAGTGACGCTCTTTGGCGTTGGCCACTCCCTAATGGCCTTGACTTTCTCTTCATCCACTTCAATACCCTTTGTACTAACAACATATCCAAGAAAAACAACTTTCTCCATGCAAAAGGTACATTTCTTGAAATTAGCGTACAACTTTTCACATCTCAACACATTAAACACATATTTCAAATGCTCAATATGTTCATTTAAGTCCTTGCTGTACACTAGGATATCATCAAAGTACACAACCACACACATGATGTGAACCCCAATCAATTTGCTTTGAGACCCAACAACAATATTGGAAAACAACTCCAAGAAAGCCAAACTCAGATTTATGGATGGAGAATTTAGACCCGATGAGAACCCGTTCCAAGAACCTAGATTATATCAAAATCTAGACCCATTGAAGAATCCGTCTCAAGAACCCAAATTACAAAGGAGGAACGCCACAAAGGTTTTGATTTACCTTTGATAAGTTCAAATGTTCAAGAAGAACAAGAGGAGATAACTCCAACTCTCAAAGAAATTTCATCTATTCTGCCTCTCAAGTGAGGCTATAAGTTGTTTAAATAGACAACTCCCAAAAACCCTAATGAAAGCGCTCGGGTACTGTAGCGTGAACAGTGTCGTACGCCGCGCTACAGTAACTTCTAAACCCTAGTGAAATAATAAGTTTCCAAATAAACCCTTGGCCAAAATACAAGGCCTTCCCAAAGAAAACCCTAGTCCATTAGAAATAAGACATATGTGGGCCAAGCATCCTCAAGCCCAATTATTCTAGATTAATTCCTATGACTAATAAAATAAGCCATTTTAATGAAATAAATAAGTCCATGGCCTTCAATAATAATAGGCCCAAGTCGTGTCTTCCATAGCTTAGATCAAGTGGATCAAAACTGGTTCTCCTTCTTTCAAGCCCATCATGAGTGTTGGGCTCTTGCTAGCTTCATCCCAATTGGATTGCACCAATTCTTGCATTGCTCCCTTGATCTTCTTGGCTCTTAATCTTGTAATTGATCCTTAAGATTTGGTCCTCCTTGGGGCCCATCACCCATCATGAGTGTTGGGCTCTTGCTAGCTTTATCCCAATTGGATTGCACCAATTCTTGCATTGCTCCATTGATCTTCGTGGCTCTTATTCTTATAATTGATCCTTGAGACTTGGTCCCCCTTGGGGCCCATCAGAATCTTCTTAAGATAAGTTGGATTTCCCCACTATTAAATCACTGGAGTTACTCATTTGATGCAACAATTAGATATTCCTTCTCAACCACTCCAGCTATATGCCGAGACTTAGAATGAAGAATTGTGAAGGTCTAGACTTTTAAATTCAAAGTATCAACTCAATATTTACAGAGACTTCAGTTGTTCTCCTCACAATATAAGTAACAAATCACATATAAAAAAAGGCCCTCATTCCTAGAAGGAGATGTCCAAATAGTTATAGATGCTACAACAAATTAATCTCTTTCATCTTAGTGGCTAATATCCCCGATCTTAGTGGACATAAGCCAAAATCTTCATCTTTGGGTAAATTAGAGGATAAAAAAAATACACCAATCTTAGAATTGGCATGCGCACTCTATAGCTTAATGGACAACAACTAAAATGATTTTTAGTCTAATACCCATTTTTAATATTTCTAATTATATTCTATATATAACTAGTGGGAAGTATCTACCTTGAATTTGTTGTATCTCCCTTTTTAATAGATATAGATAACGCATGCTTGTTTTGAAAAAAAAAAATGTATACCGTCTCACCCTTAGCTAGCATAGGTTGTCACAGAGTTTGTGGGAGGCCTAAAAACTCTTGGAAACGCTGTCGTTTTGTATCAGAATCAAAGTTACTCTCCGGGACCGATGGATGCTGACCTGTGACCTCCATGTCTCTTTCTCTGATCTCTCATCCCTGTCCAAATTAGCTGAAAGTGCAGCCAAAGTGTACAGACTCCAGAGAATGACTACACGGTCGGAACTGTACGGTCACGACGCAGCGTTATCGCTCTGGTTCCGGCGGTCTTTCTTGAGTCCACGTGCCCCCCCGTTTCCAAGCCGCGGTGTCTCTTTCGTCCTCCCGAAACCCCAGCGGCTCCACCGTGTCTTGGCCATGGCCGTTAAGCGCAGCCCCAAGCGTCTCAAATACTCTGCTCCTCGCTTCACCAAGGTCCCATTCTCGCCCTACTGTCATCTCTTCCCTCACGTAGACCGCACATGCTTGATTTGATTTCCGGTAGTTAGTTTTTCCGTACAAAGGACTTGTTTGGTTGCTGAAAAAATGGCGTTAGAGAGAGGATAAGATATTTATTTGCGATAGCTGTAGTTTTGATAAAAACGGTAAGTAGGAGGCCAGGCTTGATGAAATTTGGAAAGAAAAAAGAGGTTGTTTATACGTTTTGATATTTTGTTCAATCAGTAATAAACGCAACCGGTTCATAATAAGTCTAAGAAAATAAATCACTGTGATGATCACTTGTTCATCAGTTTTATTCCCGAAAGGATTTTTTTTTAAAAGAAAAAAAGAAAAGAAATTGATCGGTTGATTGACAAGCATATTGAACAAAGCTCTCATGGCGGGAGGGACCAGGTTTAATTTTACCTTAATTGGCATGAAAACATCAGGAGGATGGCTTGCTTTATGTTGAAGCTGATCCATCAGGAGCAGACAGCTGGAAATTGGAGCCAGTTGTCAATCTTTTGAAACAGGGAGCTGTTGGGGTCATTCCTACGGACACTGTGTATGTTGCTCTTCTTCTTCGGTTGCCTGAGTTGTTTGAGGCAATATTTGACATTGTAACCTCAGCGGTTGTGCTGTTCTGGGCCCTATGTAATATCTTTCTTGCTGTAATTTTAGTCATGGTTGTGTGGTCAAGTTAATTTCGAAGGGCATTTGTTTCATTAAATATTCATTTTGACCTTTTCTTAAGTGTCATTTATTAATTATGAATTTATTAAAGCTAATTTAGATTCTACTTTCATTTCTATTATGTTCTGGCTTTCTATCTGCAAGAAAGTTTTCACATTCCTATCCTTGATTTTCTCACACTTTGTTGTTGTGATGTGGTCATATATCGCCCCCCTTGTTTTCCTTTCTTTTTTATTTTGGTACCTCGTAATTTTATTGTTCCCCTTTCTTAGTTGATTATTGTAACAGGTCTCTTTGTTCATAGGTATGCAATCGTCTGTGATTTGAAAAGCAATTCAGCAATTGAACGTCTTCGCAGGTAGACTCAGTTGTAATTCTATGAAACTTAAAAGAAGTTTATCCTCAGTACTTATTATTTTGCATTATGGTGACAAGAGTGTTATCATGCTTCCATTGCAGGATAAAAAATATAGATGCTTTAAAGGCAAGTTATGGCTTCTCTCAAGCTACAGCTTCCGATACTTTAGCAAGTATAAAATGAAACTCTTGCCACTGAAAGATATATGCCTAGATACTCGATTCTGTAGTCTGCTTGGGTAGTGCATGGTCACAGCATAGGGAAAAACCATTGATATGATATCCATGTTGTTGTGGTTTGACAACTTTTTTATGCCAGGTGATATCTTCCTGCACATGCATGTTCTACGAATAACATCTTCATATTTTTTTTAATGCAGCCTCTTAGCATCTTATGCCACTCTTTCCGGGACATTGATACGTATACAACAGGGTTCCCTCGTGGTGATAGCCAAGGTCATGCTAGTATATTCCGAGCTGTGAAGCATTGCTTACCTGGGCCTGTAAGTATTTTTCCGGATACTGTGGTTGTTTCTGGAGGAAATTGTCGGTGTGCATCAGTGCCATCCAGGAGCCATTACAATAACTACAGAGTTACCTTTTGCATAAACAGAGCTCAATGGTACCCAAAATCTAGGGGCACACCTGGCAGCCCATTTCCTAAACTAAAGATCTGATAGATTTTAGTTTTTGCATCCTTTTTTTGTCACTCTCTCCTTCTCTTTTCTGCGATGGTTAAAGTCTTAAAGACATAATGACGAATTCTGAAGAAAAATCTTCAAATTAATGAAGTCATATATGTGTGTATAATTTTGTGGATTCATTTTGAGTTCAGTAGGTTCCTTGAACTGTTCAAGTGAAGAATTTTCATCTCTAACAGACCTTTTATGCAACAGTATACTTTCATCCTGACTGCAAGTAAAGAGTTACCTAAACAGTGTATAAGGTATGGGACTGCAGCTGCCAAATTTGCATCGAGGAAAAATGTGGGTGTTCGTATGCCTGATGACGCCATAAGTCGGGCAATACTCGAGAGGATGGATGCCCCTTTAATTTCCACAAGGTTAGTTACATTTGTCCACTTAATTATTTTAATTGGAGTGGTGATTTGGTTGGAAACTAAATGTATCTTTAACTTTAGCTTCATAATTGATTCCAATAACTGTAATCATTTTTCTTTCATCAATCACTGATGTTTAAGCAGGCAAATATCTCATACCTGCTGTTTGTACTTCTCATACATTAACGGTATTGAACGCGTGTCCCTTGTGTCAGTGTCAAGTGCCCAAAGGAGAATGAGTGGCTGATAGATCCGGTTGTTATAGCTGATATATATGGACAAGAGGTATGGATCAACTGGGGGTTCTTTAGCTATATTCTAAGTTAGATTGTCCTTGTAGTTTATAAAGTGAATGCCCTGTGGATGGATGGCAATACATTGCAATTTTTTTTTGTAATTATGACAATACATTGGAGGATTAATATTAAAATGCAATAGATTGCTTTTTAATATTAGGCCTTCCTTTTATTCAGAACATGGTTTTATAGGATTTTAGAAAGTGACACCAATGAAAAAATGAATGTAGGAATTCATGACAGCTGAGACTCTTATCTATTTTTTTTTTTTTTTTTTTTTTTAGGTAGCTGAGACTCTATCTCCCTGTGATCTTCCTGTTTTGTGATGCCCCAAGTTTTTTTAGCATCAATGGAAATTTGATTATGACAATTTTACCTCCAACTCCCCAGCCCAAAAAATAAAATAGATCTCCTCTCTTTAATCATTCATAAGAAAAGTTATTACAGAATCTGTACTGTAAATTGTTACAAATATTTTGACTGACTTTCAATTTTAGGGTCTGGACTTTGTTGTTGATGGAGGGGTAAGAGTGGCAGATCCATCCACTGTTGTTGACATGTTAGTGATTCCTCCCAAGATCGTAAGGCAGGGAAAGGTAATGAAGTCTATGCTATTGATGAACCATGTTCTCGACATGATGAGTTGCTTTGTTTTATGTAGTACGATCTAGCATTTATTCCGTTAAGTGTCCTATTGTGGCTAAAGCTATTTTCTTGCCTTTAGAGAAAGTCCGGTATGTGAAGAAACAAATGTTCTTTTTTATCAAAAAAGTTAAAAAAAAAAAAACAAATGTTCGTTTTAAATAGCACCTCCTCCCATGTTAATTTTTTAACGCAGTATATTCTTTTACCTTTTATAACCACCTGATTTCGATTTCATGTTGATGCTGAACTTGCAATATTTTGGGCCACTGACAGCCTTTGCCCTTGGCGCCACATCTACTTCAGCTGTATCACTGAAATTTCCTATTCTCTGGGAGTATTTTAATGTTAACCAAGGAGACTCTATGGGATTTTTGTGTGTAAAAACTACTCATTATCGAATTTTTGTGTTCTGCATCTCTGGCACAATGTTCTCTTACTTCTTGATCTTTTTTGTTGTTCTTGATATTTGATTCAGGGGCCTAAGTTACACTGGATGGGTGCTGAAGATGATGATGAATCTGCTGCTATGCCTGAAGCAAAGCTCATCATTCCTTATGCTACTTGAGGCTAGTACATGCTTCCTTGAAACACTGTAGCGAAACATGATTTGTATTCCTTCTAGGTTGT
Organism: Carya cathayensis; assembly: GCA_011037825.1. Taxonomy (NCBI): domain Eukaryota; kingdom Viridiplantae; phylum Streptophyta; class Magnoliopsida; order Fagales; family Juglandaceae; genus Carya; species Carya cathayensis. The sequence goes on from QGSO01000154.1 coordinate 1,583,675, forward strand.
ACAGTGGTTTAGATGTCTAATACCAAAAATAAGGTTTTGAGGCGGTTATGAACTTGTGGTTTCTATTGGATATTGGATGATAGTCAAGGGCATACAGGATACAAGGGAAATTGCGCTCTGTGAACGTTAGGACAAGAAATGGTATAGTGGAAAAGGTTATAGGGTAGATCCCATTGGATGAGTTAATAGTGCATACAAAATTTCTGCACCATGCCCTTCCTTTTGGAGTCACTTTTTGTAAGTAAATACGTCATTGGGTTCTGGTGATTTGTTTTGCAATTTAATTGCGTTATAGGCTGAACTAGCCATTGAAGACATTCTGCCTTGTATTTATGCCACAAATTCTGCTTCATCACAGCCTGAAATGGTCTGTAATGCGATGCCATTTGGGTGGAAAGTGTAAATTTTTGCTATCAATCTAAATTGCAATCAAGACTTACATAAGTGACGCAATTTGAAGTAAATCATCTATCCCAAATTCCTATGATAATGATTAACATGAAGAAAGAATACTCAAATGGAGTATCGATAGAACACTCCAAACCCAAATTCCTAAAGACGGAATAATGATTAGGATTAGGATGTACAGGGTTTTGGAAAATGGGCAGTTAAGATAGAAATTTGAATGGCTAAACTACGGCTAAATTTTGGCTAGTCGGACCTGAATGTTCTTACTTAACTTCCTGAGGTATCAGCGGAGGAGTGCGGCTGAAAAGCATAGCTGGTACTAGCTTCCTCGCGCATTGAATCCCCTGAGAAACTAGCCCTTGCCAACTCCCTTAACTTCTTCATCTCGCTTTTGGGCTCAAATTTAATGCCCTTTAGCCGTTTTCCATCCCCTGACCTCATCCCACTGATGATAGCATCTGGGTTCGTGGGACATGTTGTTTGCATGACATTGGGGCCTGGTGAGCCAGGACTGAGCACAGGGACTACTGTTGCAGTCATGGAGCTAATTGGATTAACCGACTGTACTCTTGTATTTCTTCTTTCCAGCTCTGTTCCTGGACTTAAGGGAAGGGCTGGAGCTAGCCCAGTTGGTTGGGAGGTTACGGGTATGACTCTCGACCAATACTGCCTCGGAAGGAAAGGCAGGATAAGTCCTTTAGCAGCAAACTTCAATCCAAGCTTGAAAGAATTCTCACGAGACTGTGACAGTCTTAATATTGATTTGATCAGAGCATACCACTCATTTATAATTTGGACAATAAAGGTAAAGAAAAGGAGAGCCAGCATTAGAAATCCTAGCTTTCTTGCTTCAATTAGATTAGAACTACTGATACTGAGCGATAGACCAAAGATGCCTGCCTCACACAACAGAGAGACACTTTCCACCACATTGACTCCCCTTCTGATGTGTGGTTTGAGAGCAAACAGATACATGAATTGTAACAGTGTGATTGTCAATGCGAAAAGGCTTTGGCTTGATTTCGGCAACGAGTGAGCTCCAGATATGAAACCCAAACTGATCCTTCTTAAAAGATCAAGAATGATATAGGAGGATCTAGCACAACCCAAGAGCCTTTTAGATCTGGGTATTCTGGTTTCTTCATTGCTGTCATCTGAGCTGACTGCTCGCATGCTACCAATCCCACTTTTGCCACTTCCAGTCCACTTTGGCATGCCGTTTTTGTCAATCTGATCAACAAAGATAAACGAAGGAGGACCCTTCCAACTTTCAAAGAGAATTCCAAAGCGTGGGAGGAAAGATGAAGGCAGCCTTTCCCCATAAAACCACTTTCCAGTTGTAGGCCTGCCAGTGAAGAAGAACCAAAGCTTTGTCCACCATGGTTCTTCCATGGTTCCATACTTCACTTCTTTGTACTGTGAAAAACTGCCAGTGAAGATTCCTATTATGAGAAAGAGGCACACTGATAAAACAAATGCCGCAGGGATGGCTAACAAGAAGGCCCCGATGATGATGCCCACCGGTGTACCGCCTGCAAAATAATAGTACTCTTCAGTTAATGACATGCCTGACAGAATGAATTGAACAAAGAAGAATAAACTTCAATTTCATTACCTCTTATGACAAAAGCCGAAGACTGACAGATACAAGGTAGCATCAGAATCAGAAGAAAAAGCTCAAACCTGGGTACTGAAAGTATCCCATGTGCTGGTGTTCCTGTTCTCCATCTTAGGAAAATTATTATCAGAAAATGAAGTATTAGTAAACTACCACCTCCCACAGCAAGCCAGAATAAGTTCATTTCCATATCTCGCCACCTGTCAGGAAAGAACCACAGCATTATTCTTATAACCACACCAACAGAAGCAAGTTAAGCTTGCACAAAGACAGCTCCTTTCTTTTTTCTCTTACAAATTTTGCAGCCTTTGCAGCCTACAGTCTAGTGCAGGTGGCAGTATTCTAAGACCAGTATTATAATAGATGTAAAGGAAATTGTTGGGCTACCCTTTGTAATTCTCCAGCGTCTTGACAGCATCGCTAGCAGACATTGGCTCTCCTCTCTACAAGACAAATTACTCCAATTTAGAAATGTTCTCATTATACAACATACAAGTAGAAAATGGATACATACCAAGAAATGGATGAAGTATTCATTGGAGTCAAGAGGTAGCCCAAAAGCAGTACTTTTAAAGCTAGTGTCGTGCTTTCCATGGAGCCAAGTCGACATGGGGTCAATCTCGATTGGGAATGGTCGTTCAGGTTGTATAGAAGATGAGTTGGTCATATTTATGCCAATTGGCTGGTGAGGCATTTCATGAGAAGACCTTCCATTAACCAAGCCACTCAATTTCCCTGCAAGGTTCTCTTCAGCTAAATAAATATAGTTGGGCCATGTAGAAGCGCGACCCCTATTCCATGGAAGCTTTTGGCGAGCTATGATCCACATAAGACCTTTTGTTGTCTCAGAATATTCGATTGGATGGTTTGCTGAGAACAAGTCGGAAAGGACAAACACTTGCAGATGTCCAACCATTCCCTGCAATAAAATTTTGTTAAATATGCAAACACATGTAGGTGTCCAGCCATTCTCTCTAATAAAAACTCTGTTATTTACCTGTAAATTCAGTGATGGCTCCAAAGCAACAGCATTGTTACTCCCAGAAGCAACAGCACTGATTGCTCCGAGATTTGCAGATGAGATTGAAAGAATGGCAGCTGCCAGTGCTGTTGAAACTGTTCCCGCCGTCACAAATGTGTATAGTGCGATTGATATTACCGGGGTTGAATCTATGGAAACTCAAGAATCGTTAGAGAAGGAGCCATACAAACAGGTATCTGCTCAATTACTTACAAATAATGCTTAATTTCCCATAAATTGTCATTCTTAACTCATTAACGCTGAATGGCTGAATGCCTAGCAATAATAAAATGTAAACAATGAAGAACTGCCAAGGACTGGAAATAAAAAGACAGAAGTAAGAGACATGAATTGTCATACAATGTTTCACTTCAAGTTGGTTGGATCCCAAATTAAGATTTCCTGAAATATCTTTTACTTTCCCTTCAGGAATGGTAACTGATAACAAATTCTGAGCTTCTGCCAGGACTGTCAACGAGTAGAGAGCTCTTGAATGTTCCTTAAACCTATAGTAACGAAAGTAGACAGTTAAAGTATCAGTTAACCCTTCAATTAACATTATGATGTTGGGGGCTAATGCAGCATGACTGTTATAGATGGTATAATTATATCAGTACTTCTGAGAAACACCATATGCACCTGCCTTATCAGTGATCCCCCAACCACTTTTACCACGGAGGCCTTAAACCCAAAAACTGGCTTTGTAAACTCGACTATGACATTGATGTTAGACTCCTTTGTGATGCTTGGTGAGCTTGTACTCAACGATACACGGGGGCTTGTGGAATCTAGAGAAAAATATAGCAATTAGCTTAATAATGGGGCCACTGAAAAGTAGTCCGGAACTAATTTGGAGACATCCTATATAATAACGTACCAAAAAGAAATGTAATTGAAGCAACAGGTGAGACTGGAGTGCCTGTCCGACCAATTATTGAACCAGCCTGTAGTTCAACTGTGATGATTTCTGTACTTGATATATTCTTGATCTACAAAATGAAAAGTAAGCAGCATATCGCCGCAATTCATTTGATCGCATTAATCAGATGTATGATGCCGTTACTTTGAAAAAGTTGAAATGCAATACTTACTTCGAAAACAAATCTGCGGTTCCCTTGAACTTTATCATGAACAGGTATTAAGGTACCCGAGTTTGCATGTAATGCCCTTAGGATCTGTTCTGTTGAATTTATAATGGGAATGCTGAAATCAAGGAAGATTTTAATGTCCTCCATTTTGTTTGTGGCAAGCACAGTTCTTGGAACCCCATTAATTACCAACTCATAGGATGAAACAGACGTCCATAAATCCACCAGCACCGGCCTTCTATCTAAGATAGCAATTAGATTTAAGTAGTGAAAGTGTCAAAGTGGGGCTAGACATAGAAACATTGTTAAAGGAAAAGAGGGACTGATATCTCACCAAAGTGAATGATTACAGTGGAACCATTTGTTCTTATGAAATGGTTTCCTGCCTTATCTGTACAAAAATCATCTGCCATTGTTATCACCACACGTCCATACATGCTTCTCGAGGAGAGAAGTATATTGAGGCCGTATTTGATTCCAGGTTCCATAATCCTTGGTGAAGATGCTCGTACCTGGGCAGGACCATTTAGTATGACCTACAAAGACGTCTGAATATTAAAGCATGAACTGTACAAATTAATACCGCACGTAGCAGCAATATGGTCTATTTACTTATCTGCATTAATGAAACATAAGTTTCTGAGCAAGAAACAAACTTACATTGCAGTTGGATGAGTTTACACACTTGAAACCACCCTGTCCAGGGCAAGGTTCACTGAATGTAACATCAATGGCTAATGTTTCCGCATTGGTATAAGTCTGTTCGCTATGAATTGTTGCAGTTGGCGGTATTGTATCTGACAAACAATGATGCAACAAAGGAATAAGTTTCCTTTCGACAGTATTTTCCCAACTTCTGCAACATTAAGCAGAAGTGCTTACCAATGAACCACGAATAAGCTGACGAGTTTGTCTCTCCATCCCAGGTGGTGACATTGAGAACAAATTTGTGCTCACGGTTTACAGTTAAGTTTGTCATTACTATTATATCAGCCGGACAAAGTCTCAGAGCTTGCCCATCTAGCTGTCCAAACACAAAATTTCCCCAACAGCAAACCGATTAATTAAGTTCATGATGGAGGAGACCTTAATGACCTAAGCAGAAGATAGGTGATACTCAAATAAATTAATCTATTACATCATTCCTTTTAAGGGCATTTATTTAGTACTGAAAACCTGTTGGATAGCATCAGAGGAGAATAACTGGATAAATTAATGTCCAAGCACGTTAAAAGGAAACTGGTGAAAATGCCTTTAAACTTTCCACCAGCTATGCTTTAAAAAAGCCAAGTACAGAGCCAGAGGCCCTTGTTTGATCTTTATTACTGGTTTCATACAATGCTTAAGATGTTTAATATTTTCCCCCACTTGGGACGACCAAATTAGAAGGGATATAAGATTTAAGACACTGAGCACTTAGATTCAAACATGCACATCAGCGCAATGCAGACCTCTCAAATCGAGCATAAACAAAAAGCGAATGCATGGTACCTCGCAGGAAATGGAACAACCATTGTTTTTACATGCGTTGGAACCATTCAGTCTTTGAACAGAGTATCTAAAAATGGCAGTAGAGAACCTTGACTGAGGCGCAGGTAAACGAGTAAAACGAAGAAGAACAGTGGGTTCAGCTGAGTTTGTTAATACTCCCACCGCCATTACAGCTAGGAAAATACACAATTGAAGAAACGTCTGCAAACCCATTCCAGAAAGTGCCAAGCACTTCACATTTAAGCCAAAAGTCTAGCCCTTTTGGAGGAGAAAGAAGATGAGCAACTTGGGGTAGCTGCTAGGAACGATGAGGCACAAAAGTTGAAGAGCTACGTAAAGGCTCGGAGCAACAACCGCAACCATAGTTGTCAGTCTCATAACTGCTTCTTTAAATATATTCACAGTGCCCCCATTAATTACCATCCGCCGGCTCAAAGGCCGAACCGAGAAAAGACATGTCCCCCGACAAGCTTTGTTCATTTATTTATTAATTCTTGAATGTCCCATGAATGCTTCACGGTTTCTATTTTGAGAAAGCTAGGATGAACAGAAAACTAGCTGCGACCCTCGATAATTTAGGCGGAAAGCTTTGAGATTTATTAGATTGGTTAGATAAATTGACATGAAAGACTTTATATTTTTCCCGTGACAATCTTTATGGACTTCAACAGCATTTTATAGATAGGAATTATGAAAAGAGTGGTATGAAAATAAAAAAATTATTATTAATAATTATATGTTTCTGCGTGTGGATATATATATATGCGTGTGAGAGAAACAAATAGATGACAAATGATTTGGACCTAGGGTTATACACCTGCACTCCGGTACCTTTAGCTCTGCTAATTTTAGGTGTGATACACTCGAGTACATTATTTGCATGCCAAACGATTCATTTTTTTTTCAAAAATATGTCAAGAGGAGTGGCCCACCCAGTCGCCGTAGATGATCAGACCCCAGTGCAATTGCATCACCGATGAAATTCACCATTAGTATCGTTTGGTTACGCACTTCAACAAGATCAAATGAGATAATTTAAATAGTAATAAAATTTTTTAATTAAGAAATGATTAAATAATTTGTAAAAAAATGTATTTAGATAGTGAGATAAGATGAAATAATTTTTACTTTTTAAAATTTTAAAAATATGAATCCCACGGTATTTATAGAATATCCAAATTGTGTAATGTTCATATATTATTCATGTATTATTCATGTTAGTTTTCAGTGTTTTATACTGTTCATTTAAATAGATATTTTCATTTGAACTGATTAATCAACCTAGGCCTTATAACTCCAAAAGCAAAGTTCGTCGACATTACTAAGAAAACATCAGAAGACTTCATTAACCACGAATCCTCATATATGGCTTGATATGTTTGGGCATTGTTGCATTTGATGAGTGATGTAGGACACTCATAGCTTGGATCAATGGGAGGTGATAATATTTGAGTATTGAGGGGACAAATCTGATTAATAAGGACCTAACATTAGGTGGAGAAGGAGAAGTCCACATATCATTTAAAGCAAAGGAGCCAAAGGTGAAAGACACAGACCAGCGCGCTAAAACATAATCCCGCCACTATACAAATTTGATAATTCTCCAACAAAACAAAACAAATCAAATTAAAGGAAAAGCTTCCCTCTCAAGCTTTCCCTGCCAATAACAATTTAACAAGTTAATTGCTTTCAGCTTCATTCCTCTTCCCAATTAAACCCCTTAACATCCAACCAAATTCACTGTACAAATCCGGTTCCTCATAAGGTAATTCCAACCACATCTTAGGATAAATTCGTCCTAATTTTCAAAAACTAAAAAAGGGTTCATTCTCCCGCAAGCTTCTCTCTCGCACAAAAAATTTCAAATTCCCCGCTCTCTCTCTTGAATTCAAAGTCATCTCATCTATAAATTCACCCAATTCTCGTAGATCCTCTGCAACGCCAACCAACCCAAAATTCAAAACCCTATTTTTAATTCCATATTTCGATCACGGTTCTTAAGAAGATGCCTGCCATTCCAGAAGAGCCGCTTCTCGCTCCGAATCCCGACCGTTTCTGCATGTTTCCGATCCAGTACCCTGAAATATGGGAGATGTACAAGAAAGCCGAGGCCTCTTTCTGGACTGCCGAGGAGGTTGACCTCTCTCAGGACCTCCGCCAATGGGAAGCCCTCACCCCCGACGAGAAACACTTTATTTCCCACGTCCTCGCTTTCTTTGCGGCTTCAGATGGCATCGTTTTGGAGAACCTCGCTGGGAGGTTCATGAAGGAGGTCCAGGTTGCCGAGGCCCGCGCCTTCTATGGCTTCCAGATTGCAATCGAGAATATCCACTCCGAGATGTATAGTCTGTTGCTGGAGACCTACATCAAGGATTCTGATGAGAAGCACCACCTCTTCCATGCCATCGAGACCGTCCCTTGTGTGGCCAAGAAGGCCCAGTGGGCCCTGCGCTGGATCGACGGCTCGGAGTCCTTTGCGGAGCGTCTGGTCGCCTTCGCGTGCGTCGAAGGGATCTTCTTCTCCGGAAGCTTCTGCGCCATATTCTGGTTGAAAAAGCGCGGGTTGATGCCTGGTCTCACCTTCTCCAACGAGCTGATCTCCCGTGACGAGGGGCTGCATTGCGACTTCGCGTGCCTGCTATACACCCTCTTGAGGAATAAGCTGAGTGAGCAGCGCGTCAAGGGGATCATCCGCGACGCGGTCGAGATCGAGAGGGAGTTCGTGTGCGACGCGCTACCATGCGCGTTGGTGGGGATGAACGGAGAGCTGATGAGCCAGTACATCGAGTTCGTGGCCGATAGGCTATTGGGCGCGTTGGGATGCGGAAAGATCTACAACGTTCAGAACCCGTTTGATTGGATGGAGCTGATCTCGTTGCAAGGGAAGACCAATTTCTTCGAAAAGAGGGTCGGAGAGTACCAGAAGGCCTCCGTCATGTCCAGCCTCAACGGTAACGGCGGTGGGACCCATGTTTTCAAGTTGGACGAGGATTTCTGAATTTGTAACATTTGTGTGGCTCTTTTTTTAGTTCTAAAGTTGTGCATTTTTTTCTGTCCAGTAATGATAAGAAAAAAAAGGGATAAATTTTCGTAAAATGTTGTTCGCTCATGTCTATATATCTAACTTCCGCTTCAATATTTTGTCTCTTTTTAATTTTTCTGGAACAAATTCTCCTCTGTACTTTAGAAACTACAATTTCCCCTTGTCCACTTTGCCCTTTGCCCTACTTTCCATTAAATTCTATATCAAGGAATAAACTATCTTTCTCCCTTTTATACAATTCGTCGCTGGGTTTGGGGAAAAGGATAACGTTCTGGCCTCAATACTCCGAAACTGAAGTGAAGAATATCGATAAAGGGGATTTTGGCTAATCGTGTACGCGTCAAAGGCGACCATTCGAGCAGGGAAAAGCTTCAGGGGCCCAAAAATGGCCGTCTCAACTACGACTACTCCGCAGCTGCAGAGCCCCGGATTCCTCTCTAGAGAACAGTTGCTCCATCTCTTCAACCGCTTCGCTTTCCTCACTTCCCTGCCTGGTGCCCTTTCCAGATTTTTTTGGCTCCGCTCTTCTATGTTTTTCCTTTTGGGTCATAAATTTACCTGCTTTTCAATTAATAAAACTTCTGAAAATAACTTGCAGATGTGAAGAAAAGGATTGCAGACGCTGTTGAGGATAAGCAGGTGAGTTACCCGCATATCATTGCTCTCCTTTTGGTTGATTTGTATATTATTGTCATTTTTACTGTTCATATGATTATAAATTTGGGTTTCAATTGGACCTAGTATCTTATAGTCTGCATTCGATTATTGGAAAGGGGAAAACGGGTTCACAGAATTTGTTTCAGTCATTGGTTTAGTAATTTTATGTCCCTCTCTCACCAACTTGGTTTGTACAGTATAGTATTCACTTGAATCCTGCCTACCACGAGTATTTGGGTTACTTGTCTCGAGCCTTTTGAGTTATTTTGAGATGGGAATTTAGCGTTGCGACTAGTTGCTTAGGCCTCTTTTTTAATACTATGAGGAGCATATAGGAATTGCATTTAATTACTCTAGAAGTAGGCGCGTTGAAGTTGTGAGTTTTCATTTCTGCTATATATCAGAACGGCTTGAAAATCAAGTGTGACATCAATCGTTTAATGGGACTGGTATAACCGTACATGGAAAGCAATTTTCAACTCTTTTTATGATCTTATAGGGGATGACTGACTGTAAACGATATTGCATAAGAACTGATCTCTTGCAAATAATGTTTATAATTCGGGAGTATGTTACCTCCTGTGTGGCATAGGCTACCACTATGTCAAAATACAGTTTCTCCGCTTGGATTTTCAAGTGGCAAGTATCACATCAATTAGTTGCTCAGTTGTTATATTATCACATTCTACAGGAAGCTGTAGCTGTAACCACTGCAATCCAAGAGGAGATATTTCTGGAGATGGGAGTTGGTAAGCCTCGCCTATTGGCTATAATGCTCACTAGTGCACTAAAGTTTTTTAAGTTTTCATTTCTTTTGGTGTGATTGTCTTGCTCAAATAGAAAACTTGTCTTCCCCTCCATTCAGCAGGCATGTGCTGCCAAACCAAAGATATATTGACCAAGAGAGTCAGCTTAGTTTATAGTTTATACTGCATGAAACTTAAATTTGTTCAAATGTGATGCTTGCTTGTCTGTGGTTACAGGTACCTGTGGTTTACTTCACTCTGCATTAGTGAGGAGTTGCTAAACCCATTTTAAATTTGTGGCTAATTCACTTATCAAAAAAAGAAAAAAATTTGTGGCTAATTGAGTCTTAGGTTGTATTTGAGTAGTGAGATTACTCTACTACTATTCAATATATTATTATTACTTTTCACTTATTTTTTACTATTATTCAATATTTTATCATTACTTTTTTACCATTTTTTTACTATTAGTCATGGATCATCTAAGATCATCTCACTATTCAAATGTAACCTAAATATCTATATGGTGGGATATTACCACTTCGTGATCGACATGAGTCTCCTTGAGGAAATCAAATAGTGTAACATTACACAGTTGAGTGAAGTAAGATATACTGAATGCATAAAGTTGTATTGGTGGATTTGATGATATCACTTGGTTTTGCAATTGGTAGGCTTTCAAGAGGAAAGGGGAAATTACTTAGCCTCTATCAATTTGCCATCTGATTGTTTATATGTAAAGGGCTCAATATATGACATTAATCTTACCATGTGCATCTTAACTTGTAGATGTTGATGCAATTGTCAGTTTTTAATCCATGACAGTTATGATTAGGAAGCTATATATACAGACAATAAATTAGGCAATAATTGGTCACATCATTTGCACTTTTGTCCCCCTGGAAGTTCCCATGCATAAATTACAGCATAATAGGATTCTGAACTTCCGTACCATCTTTAAAATTATATCTTCTTTTCTACTACAGATCCAACGTTTGGTTTATCATGCCTGGGGAAAGTGAATGTGGTTTTTGAGAATGATCAGGATTTGATGATTCGCTTTTATAGATTTCTTGCAAAGTAAGTTCACTCTCCCTCTGTGCATGTGTATTTTAACTGTAGAATGATGATGATTTCATCTTGCCCGTTACTTGTATGTGAGACATCCTGTCCTTCCTTTTATGCCCAAGTGGATTCCTCCCCACTTTCTTGCCTTCCTTTCACACCCAACTTGTAAAACTTCTACCACTTTTTACATATTGGTTTTTTGTGCTTGGCAAAGTACTGTACTTTGAAAAGAGCCTCTTTCCCTCACCACTCTTTTATGTTGTGAATGATAAATTTTTCAGGTAGAACTTCCTCTATTGATACACGAGTAGTTGTTTATTTTTTTTTCTTATTAATATTTCTGCTAGTAGTACTCATACCATGGAATGAATGACAGGGAAGAGATGGCCTGTGATGAAGCTGAGCTTGGACCAGAGGAATTTGCAGAAAGAATTCTGAGTCAACAGAAACTGCAGGAACAGGTATTTTTTATACTTTTGGTGAATAATATTGGTTGAAAATAGATGTTGCTGAAGTAGAGATGGTGGATTTTTTTTTTAGCAACTGGAGATGCTAAAGCACATGCGCAAATTTCACTTGGATGACCAATCTGCAATTCTTGAGAAGGTACACGCCTTTTCAGCTCACATAGGCAGAAATTGGTTCTTAAGGCACTTGGAGATTGGTTTTGTCATTGAACCAAATACAAGACACATCAAGTATCAGCTATTTTCAAACATAAACCAACTCATTACTTCATATTAATTATGTAGATGGCCGTTTTTGGACTTTGTAGCTAGAACTGGCTTATACGGAATGCTGACAATCAGTCTTAAATTATTTGTACAAGAACCATACTCTTGCTATTTTCTAGGTTCAAGGCTGCTGCTTCCATGCTAAAGAACCCAACTAAAATTTACTTAGCAGTAGCATGAATATTTTAAAACACATTGGTGCGATTTATTGATTAATAACATGTTTATTGGATCCTTGGGTCGAAACTCTCTCTCTTCCTCTCCCCCCTTAAACTGAGATTGCGTTTTTTGCAGTTGCATCAGCAGATGGAAAATGACAATTATGAAGGGGGCTCATCGGTTTTGTCATCTGAACAGATTCAGGAGATTGTTCAAAGGAGGGTTTCACCTTTGTTTAGGCCAAGGTAGTTCAGGATTAAAATATATGCCCATTCATTATGTATCGCAAGTGGTGGTTGTAGTTATCACTCGTGATATGCATGATGGAATGTTAGACTTTTGAACTAGACTGCTTTATTTTTTTGTTTCTTTTAAATTGATTTTTTTTTTTGGTGATTTGATTTTCTGTTTTGAATCCTAAACCAAAGGGGTGGGAGTCTGTGGAGCAACGAATTGGGTCCGAGTGTGTATGAATCAGTGATTTGGTAAGCTTTTCTTTTTTTATTGGTTGATTGAGTTTTGTGAGGTTAACTTAGATGAGTTTAATTGTACTCGGATGTTAAAATGAGTTTAAATATCAGAAGTGCTAGATGCAGTCGGCACATGCAAGCGGGATGTAAACGGTTGTACGGAATGAATAAAAAAAAGTTATAAAAATAATTTTTTTTTCATGTGGGTTTCATATTAATTTACTTTTTTTAAAGCGATTGAACGTCGTTTGCACAATCACGACTGCAAATATCATTTTTCATATATATATATATACATGAAGTTATAAAAATAAATGAATTTTATTATTAAAATCCATTGTTTACCTGGCATTCCTTTTTGTTGTCGGTGCAAAAGAAAGATTTTTTTTGTACATACTTACCTGCAGCCATGGTGCCGATATGCAAAAGCAATAAAGTATCGCATAAAATAATAAAAGTATGCAGGTGATATGCTAGTATGGTACTAGCCATGTGGGCCTCATGGGAGATGGAAAATTGAGAGGGAAATCTATTAAAGTTTGTCAATTAAAGGCCCTATGATGAATTCAATTTGAACTGGACTCAAAACGGTATAAGTCGTGTATATATATATATATATAGAGGATATATATATCGTATGGTGTGTTTGCACGAGGAGGGCCATCTCTTTCATTTCAACCATCTGAGATAGGTATCTTGTGAAATGCTACATAATTATGATGTCTGAGCACTTTAATTATACTTGAAAACAAAGCTAAAATTGAGGTCGAGGGCTTCTACTCTTGTATAGAACACGCATGCAGAGCGTGGGGTTGAGTTGAATTCACTGGTCATGTGACACTTTGGAGCTAATCATTGCTCGATATTTCTTTTAGAGTTGCTGCGTGGAATTGGACTTCGTTACATTGATATATTTTTAGGTTTTGAGGACTTGAAGGGCAATTGTGGAGATGGCCGAGTTGGTCTAAGGCGCCAGATTAAGGTTCTGGTCCGAAAGGGCGTGGGTTCAAATCCCACTCTTCACACTCCGCACATTTTATTTGCTCTTTCTTTTGGGGCTCATGTTTTGCTTTAGGCCCAGCTAATGGAAGACCCATAAATTATAATCATATCCCCGATCTTGGCCCGGACAGACAAACTTTTGTCAAAGTCAGTGAAAATTGGTGTGATTTATTTATTATAAAATGAAAATAAAAATGGTGAGTTTCTTACTTTAAAGTGGTTTAAAATTTAAACTATAGAAAATGGACAATGATCTTAGCATTGCAACTCTATGGCGAAGTGCTACCGACAGTAGTGGCGAGTGGGTCCTCATCATCTCCTCCAGTCATTGGGTTTCACTGTCCTTTTAGGCTTTTCTTAGGATTTGTTTAATTATACAATTTAAATAAGATAACATGTTTTTGTTAAAAATTGAATATTAATTTTATTTTAAAATTTAAAAAAATTAAAATTTTTATTATATTTTATGTAAAAATTTATAAAAATTATATGAAATGGAATAGTTTGAATTTAGAAATCCAAACCCGTACTCAATGTCCCTCTTGGCGAAATATTGCTTCAAGTTTGAGCAAAGCTTGGCGGTGGGATTTTACTCAATTTACTGTTAAAGTGGCCAATTCCGTTGCTTGCCAGCGCATATCTTGGTTGGTAAAAGATACCCTCAGTAATCATAATGGTCGGAATATTGCCGTACGTTGTATAAATTATCCGTTTACTGCGCTGTCATGTTCCTATTTTATTAATATTAACACAAGACAAGTATTAATAATTAATATACATATCCAGTCAACGGATTTGAGTATGAACAAATCTTTAATTTTTTTTCTTTTAAATTTTGTTACGTATAAGTAAAGTTACGAACTAATTTATATATTAATATTAATTTTTTTATACTTTAAATTTAAATTAATATTATTTTTAATAAAATCTATTTTTTAACCAATTACATTAAATTGATACGCAAATTAGTACATAATTATGTTTGTAACTAAATTTTTCCTTTTTTTTAATTATACGATACTCATAAATATATGTCAATACGCTGTAAGCTCATAGTCATGGATAAATACTTTCTTATTAATATCATCATTTGTAATCTCTTAATAATAATGATTTTATCTCAAAAAATAGTAAACTAATTAAAATGAAATCAAAATAGAGAAAAAATGAGTTTATGAATAAATTAGGATTCAGGTTAAGTGTAGCCAAATATCCTGATTTGTATTTCGATTTCAAAAAATTTATTTATAATTATTTTTACATATTTTTTTATAGACTCAGACTCTACTGTTATTATGTAAAGTGTTGTAAAAAAAATTATGTGTAAATTATTTTTCATTTATAAACATGAGGCAGGTATTAAATCCATATATATATATATTGCAAATAATTAATTAATGTTACCTCAAAACTGTTAATAAAAGAGTTTTGCTGAGGCGATTAATCAATAAATAATATTATTCACTCTCAAACATTCAGAGTATATATTTTAATAACTGTAAGAATTTAAATGAAAAAAAATATATATGTGGTTCGTTTGATCAGCAAAACCTGCTAAAATCGGTCACGTTAGAAGACGGAGGGATCTCAAAGTGCCAGAGCCTCCCCACGCCGTTGACCTTATACTTCATGCACAAGAACTCCCTTGCATATACCTTCTCCACCTTCCTATTCACGTCGTGTAGGAACACGTGCGTCACCCCAGGCCGAGTTCGAGCACGTGCCATCACCGCTGCCGAGTAAATCGCCGCCATCCTCCCCGGCGCCTCTGGGAAATACCCTCTTGGCGCGTCTATCATTATCAAGTCCCACTCCTTCTCGTACACCTCTTCCGGCAGCATCGTTAGAGCTAACCTGCAACTCGTGTCGTGGAGGCGCGCGCTGGCGGGGGAACAGTCGGGCTCTGATTTGTACGTGGATAGGAGGTTGTCGGCCTCGGATAGTTTCGTGCTGTAGCGGACGGTGGAGGCGCGTAAAACCGGGGCGCTCTTGAGAACGGTCTGGACCCACTTGGGGTCCTCTTCGAGGAACAGCGTGTTGCCACGCGGGTTGAGCGAGTCCCACATGAGCGAGTCGTGGCCGAGGCCGAAGACGAGGAAGTTGCAGGGCGCGAGGGACTGGAGCACGTCGAAGGAGATTTTGATCTCGGCGAACGATTGCTGCGGGACCACGCGAGAAGTGGCGTAGTGGAGGACGGCGAGGAGCTGGGTCGGCGTCGTGGCGATATCGGTGGACTCCTCCGTGGGGACGCGCGTAGCGGTCATGGAGCAGAGCAAAGAGGTTGTGTTATTGGACGTACGGCTCAAGCCGATTACGATCAGTGCGGCGGTGATGGCCCCGGCCGTAAGAAACGCGAGGAGACGTGACTTCTCGGGAACGTAACGGCGATGATTATTCTTCATGTCTCTCATCGATAAGAAATGAGAGTACTGGGGCCTGGGGGGCTTCGATTTTTTTATATATAAGGATCGAGGAACCGAGGAGGAGGTACTTTTCCTTCTTACTTTGCCATGGCAGCGTAGCGAGAAATAATTGGCACAGTGGAATGACACGTGGGCAGTTACCCTAATTTATCTCGTACTTTGACTTAAATGTCCTCATTTCCGGACATGTCTCTATCCCTGTGTATGGGGTCGGAATTCGGAAACGTCTACAACTGGTAGAAACGTACACAAATGAGAATTAAGTCCATGGAGCCAATGATCAAGATGTTGTGCTAGAGGCGTTTGTACATCACGTTTTATATGTATTTATGTTCGTTCTGATCTAGGTGATAGGTTGTTTTTGTCGGTTTGGAAAAGGCTTAATCATCAACATTTTAAAAAAATATTGTGGTGGTTAAGTATTAATGGTGGAGGTGTCTGGGCAGACAAATTGACACTAACTGCTCCATGATTCGCATATATTAATCCTGAGTTTTCCAGCAGCTGGTTTGCACTTTTGTCTTTGAATTTGACGTGTCCACGATACGTATAATTTACATAATGAATGGATTTTTTGTTTAACTCTGATGTCGATGTATCATTAATCCGTGAGGATCGAAGCAATAGGTCAAGAGGATATGCATGCCTTGAGATCTTTAGTTTCAATCATGTTGGTGGAAAGAAAGCAGCTTGTGGGTGCAGCTGGTCGAATTCATACATCTACTATGACTCGGATCGAGCTAGCCTAACTTGCTCATGTGTCACCCAAGAGGGCATGTCTGCTTCAGTTTTTTGGATGCCATGAAGAGTAATTAAGTTAGTTCACAGTAAGAGAAAAAGGTAGCAAAGAAAAATAAATGGGAGATGAGATGCATCATCAAACATATATATATATATATGTTTCCATTATTAAGTGGGATATACTTTTCTAGTCATTTCATCATTTGTTGATATTTGACGATGAAGACTAGGCAACTCTATGTCTTATTACAGTGCACATGATTCATAAAAGATACCCATCCAAATTAATGTTTCCTGATCTATGAGATTTTAAAGAACAAGATCAGTACTAGAATCTTCTCCGATCCCCATGTTGGGGTTTCAACAATATTATCCCAACAACGAAAGTGATTTTGATAGAAAGTCTGCTCAACACCAACCCCTGATTTCCCTCTCCCTTAACCTTAATTTACTTTTAAAATCTTGGATGATTGATTAAGTGGTGTTACATGCTAGCATGTAAGATATGATCTTATCTTGCCTTGGAAAAACCTTTTTTTCTTTTCCTTCTAAGGTAGTTCAAGAATTCATCCATTTTTCAAGTTACTTAAAAAAAGAAACTTTTAAGTCATCTATTCACAACTGCTTTAATATAAGGAAACGGACCACATTTGAAGTGTTAATTTACCAAGTGATTAGAATAAAATGGGAGTTTATATTACTCATTTCAAAGTGGGTTAATATATATTATTTTACGAGTTTTGTTACGTATAAACGAATTTGCATACTAACACTGATATCTTCATATTTAAAATTTAAATTGACATTACTTTTAATAAAGTTTACTTTCTTTCTGATCAATCGCATTGAATAAATACTTAGACGTGCAAAATCACTAATAATTAAATTTTTCTTTATTCTTTATTCCACATGGGACAAAATGGGAGTTTATATTACTCACAACACGGCCCGACCCAATAAATGTGACACAACGACATGCCGTCTTGTGTCGTATGTGGGAGCCATTAGTCTCTGACTCCGAAGATAAGATTGCCATTGGCGCACTCGCTCTTCGTCTTCCTCCAGAACCGTTTTTGACTAAATTTCATGGAAGAAAGAGAAAAAAAATGGCAGTAACTAGTCTCAACCTATCTGGGGCATTCAGAGGGCTCACCTGACCTTAGCTTCTCCGAGCTTTTCCTTGTCAACTTTCGTCCGGGGCGACTTGGGTTCCATACGAGTGGTGGGTCCACCCAAGCCAGCCTTAGTGAGATTCCGATTGACCGTTCAAAATGAGCAAAAGGAAAGAAGCCGGGAGCACCAAGAACGGTCGGGACTCCAAAGGCCAAAGACTCGGCGTCAATATCTTCGACGATCAGGCTGCCAAGCCCGGCTCCATCATCGTTTGCTAGCGCAGGACCAAGGTGTATATATATACCCTCCATGTTCTATTAATATGTACAAACTGCATATACCTAATATAGCTACTAGGTTCTCCTCTGACACACTCAGAGGTGAATAACGTATCAGAGTTCCGTTCTAGTGAAATGACTCATGAATCTGCCTAAAAACAGGAAATTACTGTGAGTCTACGACTGACTTGATAAGAAGGAAAAGCATTAGGATGAAAAGACGTGTTTGAGTTTTAAAAGATAATATACTATTTCGTGAACGACAATAGAAGTGCACCAATCAAAAAGGAGAGAATGTCTTTCCTCAGAATACGATCAACTCTGAATTCGGTTCTGCGATGTCCACTGTGTACATTGTACACAGATCATATGGTTAAGACGTAATCCCACGGTTGGGATACGATGCTTCATGGTGATTTAATTGGGAAAAAAAGGTAGTAAAATTTGTTCATTGGGAATTGGCTAGATCTATAAGGCCCCACTAAGTTGATGGAGTTGAAAGATTATGATAAATCTGCGTTATAGTGTCAAAGTCCCACAATGGTTCCTTACTAGCATACCTAGGAGGATTTGGCTTTGTAATGATTACAAAGAAGCTCGAGTTGTAATCTTGATTTGTACCTTTTTGTATATAAAGTATTTCATTCCAACCATGATGTCCATAGTTTGATCATGATGTCAGGGAGGATACTCTTTCTAATTGAGTGTCGCATGGTTGGTGATAATTAGTTTCGAGGAGAAATTGTTTTGAGCTCAAGATTTCAGCTAGCTTTGTGGCTTGCAAACCAGTTGTGGGAACTAGAAGCTACATTTCGGATCGACATAGATAATGGATGGATAATTAATCCTTTCCAGCACTAAAGGGCTTGTGGCATTCTGTGGGGTGCCCATGAAAGTGGACATTGTTATGCTAGCGCAAAAATTAAGACTGATAACTTTGTGTGAAGAATGCCCCTTTGGGTGAGTTGGTTCATGGGCGCTACACGATGCATTCACATGTCACTGCTTATGATCTTGAAATTACGTAGAACAAAGAAAGGCGGTACAAATAGGAATACAATGAGTCTCATGAACTTCCTTAGGGGTGATAAAAATGCATTCTTGTTTAGTGGGACAACATGCATACCACTGTCATCCTAGTTTTCTCACCTCTTTACACTATACTTTCAGGCTACCCTATTAGAAACACCAGGACTTGTAATTTATGGTACCTCATCCCCCGAGCACAGGACATCTCAAAGTTCCAGTTTGCAATATTTTAGTTAATGCAGGGAAGAACGTGGGGCCTGGCAAGGACCACACCATCTTCTCCTTGATTGATGAACTCGTAAAATTTGAGAAGTTTGGACCTGACAGAAAGAAGGTCGGCATTTAAGCTTTTAAACCTTGGATCTCTCGTTTGAAAGAACTAAACAATCCAGAGTGACCTGGACTACTAAGGGATTTTATTTTATTTTTTTAATTAATGATTGACAGGTGAGTATTTATACTTTATATATCCACGAGAAATAGAGCCAGAGAACCCCAACAGTTACAGAGCAAGGAAGAGAGAGTACTTCAGACTGCGGGAACGCAAGAAAGCAAGAATGGAAGGCATTTCTGCTCGGTCTCAACAAGTATTGGCTTCTGTTGTTGATGCGGCAGATAGCCATATCATATTCTCGCTTTGGGTATAGGCTGAATCATATCGAGTAGTGTAGCTGTGAAAACTTGCACCAGCTTTGCAAATGTGACTTCTGTTTTATTTTTTATTTTCTCATTTTCCTTTTTGCTAGGTGGTATCCAAAGTTTTCTCAAACCGATTTCTGGTGTTTGCAAAAACTTAGCATTACCTATAGAATTTGATAATGTTTTTTATCAGCACAGAAAGTACTGTTGACTCGTGGTGGTACAATGGGAATCGAATGCAGAGTAGGCAAATGTGCATTCTGCTTTCCCTTGTGTTAAACAACTTATAACCCAACCAGCCCGTTATCAAACAACTACATGCTTCAATCCAGAATTCATTGCCATATTTTCAATTAATTGTTGCTATAATCTTCAAACCATCAACCAAAAAAGGGCAAAAAATAAGAGAGAAAATTATCTTTCCATTCTAAGGATACCAAACGAATCTAAACATCCATCCATCAGAACAAACTAAGAACTAAGATTAAAGACGTAAAACTTTACTCATATCTACTCTGAAAACATGACAATGCTGCTAAGGTATTTTTTCTGCAAAAAAAGTAAAACCCACAAAATCATGGATCTTTGTTCTCCCGTGTATTGACTACTCTACCGCATCCTTTTTGTGGGCCTGCAGTCTCAAATGACCTGCAGATTTAACAAAGTTTTCTAAGAAATAACATTCACAAAAAGGCAATCAAACTTGGGTACCATCAAACATATATAACCCACTCAATATCCCTCGATACTTATCCTTCACAGTGAAGAAAGCAAATAGTTTTGATAAAAGCAAAATGTTATATCTTCAGAGTAATTCCATTATTAAATGCATCCACCACGGGGATGAACATTAGCCCTGCAACCGGAGACCAAAACAAAGCAAAGGGGATCTGAAAAATTTGGAAACTTCTACCGGTCTCATTGATAGATAGTCCCATAAAATTAAGCCATTCAATAAGAGCTGAAATATCAAGCCTCTGTTCCATAACCTAATAAAGGAATATAAAACAAAGTGTATGGGAACTTAAACCTCTTGACTTCGCCGACCACCGCATTCTTATATAGTGATACCATTGGCCTAATGGCCATTGATGTTTAGGTTCTCAATAAATTGTGAAACAATTTCTTAGGTGCAGCTAACAGAAGACTTCCATCCAAACTTCTCGTTTTTTCCGATATTAAATCAGCAAGAAAACAAATCAAAGTGCAAAACCCGAATTAATCTCGATCCTCACGTCGCAATGCGGGAATCACAGTTTTCTTAACATTGATCTCAGGAAGCATATCTAGCTCAGATAGCGCATCCTTCCCTTGTAAGAACAGGATGGAGCGTGAGATCGTGGTTTCAGGACTCACTGGGTGAATGTGTAATCTAACAATAATTCTTCTAACCTTCACAACATACACCTTCAAAAACAGGATCTCTAACCATAAGATAAGTACATCCAAAAAATGATAACTGGATGAACCATACCTGATTTAACCGGACCCAACGATGATGTTGTTGATGGGGATGAAGATCAGCTTCACAAAGAACCCAACGAATCCCATCACCACGAACCCAATCGCAGTACGGAACGCAACCTTTGTAAACTCTACAGAACCAGGCAGCGCAATCGCACCCATCAAAGGAATCCGAAAAAAACCCATATTAGAAAACATAAAATCCCAAGATCGGATCGAAAATTCAACGCTACAGCAAAAGATGCATTTTTTTTTTTCCAAGTTTTGGGATTACCTTTGCGGTCGGGCTTGTGGCAGCGCTTAACGAGGCGGATGCTATCCTTGGAGAATTCTCTGAGGGGGTCGAAGACTGAGTCTATAGCATCCATTTTCTTTTTCTGGGTTGGGTAAGAAATTAACTCGGAGGAGGACGAAGGAGGAAGAGTTTGAGAAGAAAACAAGCGAGGCAGGTATTGGTAAACAAAGAGAAAATTCCCTTGCCTTCTGGCTTAGGCTGACCGCGTCCTTGTAGCCTAGCGAAATACCCCTACGCGTCTACCCGATGTGCATTCCCCTTTTTTCTTTTTCTTAGACGGAATCCGAAATTTAATTTTAAATATTTATTGGTAATTAAATTAAAATTAAATTTTGCCATAGTTTAGAAGATATATCTCTATGTTGACATATTAATATAATTTGGATAATTTTTGGATCTTCGTTCTGGTTAGTATATATAGATACATGCTGTTAACATTTGAAAACACCCTGGTCCCTGAGGATATCGATTAAAATTATTTTTGATGCCTTCTTTTATAGTCTTATGTGGGCAAGGCATGCTAGAATCACTGTTCTCTATTTCTGGAGGGAAAGGAAAAAGAGGGTTGAGAAAAAGAAAAGGAGATAACAACATTGGTGTTGGCCCCAAAAAGAGGGGAAAAAAAATAGGCAAGAAAATGATGTTTTGAAAATGTTCTCCATTCTAATATTATCTTTATTCCCAAGTTTTGGCACTGTTTGACATTGTATATGACTCATTGCATGTGTTTGGGGAGCTAACTGGTAGAGGAAAAACTGAGAATACCCCCTTTTTAATTAAACCAGAAAATAAAACAAAGGAATATATACTATATACATGGAAAACTTTAAACCTCTAAGGTTTGGCTCAAGTGGTAAATGTCTTGGCCTTGGTAATAAGCTTCTTCCAAATTTAAGGTTCAAATTCTCTTTAGTATAAATAATTTCTAATGACTATCGGATACTCTCGAGATTAGTTTGAACTTTGTTACGAGACTACTAAAAATATGGGAAGTTGCATATATCTTGTTTTCATGTCAATTAGTGTTTTTGGAGTGATTAGAGGGCTGAATGCTATGGAGATTATATATATAATATTTGGTTTCCAATATATATATATATATATATATATATATATAAAAGATCTAAGCGCACAACTACTAATTTATTGGACCCTACAAAAAAAAAAAAAAAAAAAAACAAGGTGTAGAAAGAAGAAATAATACAGATTAGCTGAGATTTAAACAAATAACCATCACTTGCTTGCATAATTTATTTGTTGTCAATGAATTCTTACTTTTCTTTAATAAGTAATGAGTTCTGATTTCTAGAAAGTAGATAGATGTGATTTTCAATAGGTTTGAAGCTACCTAACATTTGTATTTATTTTCTATGCGTTGTTCACGACAGCATCTCCCTATTCCACAGTACTTGCCATCCAATGCATGTTTTGCTTTTTTCTCAAGTTGTAAATGTTCTTAAAAAGCCTTGAATCCATTATTCCGCATATACATAAACTCTTGAGGCAATTCAATGGCGCAAAGCAAACTTTGGATAGAGAGAGATCAATATTTTTGACTTTGTATACGCTCCGTCATATTCCATGAACTTGCTACTTGCTAGTGATAGTGAGGGAGAAAAGGTAAATCAATGTAGGATTCCTTTTTTGTGCATCCTGTGAGCAACCCATATCCTGTCCTTTCTTTTCGGTGGTAGGGAAAAAAATCCCGGCCATTTTCTTCATAGCTATCATGTTGAGTTTTCAAACCATGCAACGTATTCCACAAGATGTATACTATTCAGAAGAAAAAGACACATCATGTAGAAAGAGTTAAGCTAGGGAGCTGGGAAAACTGAAAATGACACGATACCATTCCAAGTATAAAGAGCTAGGTCGACCACGCGTAAATAAATTGTCAATATATATTTATCATGTTGGTCGATCTGTATAAGCTGAGCTACTGCATTCAAGATTTTAAACATGCTCAGAGTCAGATGATGACCAATATTGGTTCAGCTAGCTGTTCAACTTCTCATTTCCTCATATGAAACTCCAGACTTTTTTAGGTTTGATCGGTTCTCAAACTAGCTTTTCAATCAATTACCCTAGAGAATTCATTCAGCCAACTTAATATGACTAAATCCACAGAACATAACACTGTCTAACAATATATAAAATTATTTCCCATTTAAACCATGAAATTAAATAAACGTAGGGGCCACTTGGAAAAAAAAAAAAGAGTTTATTGACAAGCTCTAATAAATAATATATATTATCTCAAGTACTAGTGATTGAGCATGCAAGCCATCTAAAAATGTTCCAAATTTCTGACCTCTAGACATGAGAATTAGTCTTCGATCTTAAACGAGTGGAGCTTTCAAATATTGATGGGTTAAGGTGTCGTTTTCATGATTTCTAAATTACAATCGATCGAGGTTGATAAACTGATATATCGAGAGAGCAAGTAACCGGCCAACTAGTACAAAAACCAAGCCATGATGAGCATGCAGTTCGTATATATATTGATAATCATGATTTCTTTAATTAATTAGGTTTAGGTTCATAAACAATTAATTCATGGTCTTTAAATATAATAGGTCATCATCATGAATGATTAGATCATAATTCAATGGACTTAATTCATGATAGAGATTTTATGTTCATGATGATCTTCATGGATATTTTCGACCAAACCCTTAATTAATCCATCTTAATTTCATAAACCACAAGCTGTAGTACATGATCTCAAAAATTTCTTTTCCAAGCAATATTTAAGCATATATATATATATTAATTCTCAATAAACCCATGAACCAACCAACAATAATTTCCAATTAAGTTGACCAGAGTGCTTTGCAGTACTCTGTATATCGTGTCTCCCATTCTCTGGAAAGAACAAATCAAGAGATTGCTTTAAACTGATGATATAGGGGCCAATAATTCAGTACGACTTTCTTAAGTTATACATAGCTAGAGAGATTCTTTTGTAATCGCTCGGAAGTTCACGCCTATGAAGCTAGATAGATGTGTATATATATATATATATATATATCAATAACTTAGAAGACCCTGTCACTAAAAGTCTTGAGTTGTAGTACCCCTCCACACGATTTAGCCACATCATCTCAATTATATATAGCGAATTCATTTTTCCTTTACAAACCTTTTAGGAACTTTGATTTATAATTATGTTACACGCAGTATAAGAGATGATGTGGCTAAATCTTACTGGGGGTGGCACTCTGCACGACAAAGACCAATACCCAACAACGTTAAAAACAAACTAATACACGGTTACTAGAACCATTGAATCTTTAGACTCTTGGACCAAGTATGCAAGCCATCTTATTATCTAACAACTATGAATTAAAGGGGTTTTTTTTATTTATTATTTCTTTTCCACCTCGTGTCCATCTTATATATGTCTAATGTCATCAATGGGCACGGGAGAGAGAAAGAGAGAGAAAAAAAGGGTGGTGATCACGAGAAGAGAGAAGCAGTGCAGAGCTAGCTAGCCAGGCCCGAAAATGGATGCTGCATGGAGGGGCTTGTTTCTGGGATTAATGGCTTTTATGATTATGAAGAGTGGGGAGGGGCAGCTGGTAGAAAACTTCTATAGCTCAAGCTGTCCAAATGTGGAGGCCATCGTGTCGCAGGCAGTATCTACAAAGTTTAGCCAGACGTTCACCACAATCCCGGCGACTCTGCGTCTATTTTTCCATGATTGCTTTGTTGAGGTAGGCTACTAATTAAAGTAGTCTTATATATCTGTCTGTCTGTCTGTCTAGCTCGGTCATGTTTAAATCGTGATAGATGTTTGATACTCTTTCAGACATTGTTATTACCTTTCTATAATGTCTTCTACGGTGCTGTTAATATACGAAAATCAAGTCCTATAGATGATGATTTTATCACCCAAATTGCATGCAGCAAACATGTAAACACACGAGGCTCTGAATGTCCTAGTATTGTTGCCGTTTCTGCGTATATCTAATTTATTTGGTCATCATCATCATCATCATCATATATATATATATATATATAATTAGGAATACGAATTGGAGGCTGTTCATGTGTTTAGGCAGACCTACCATAAGTAATAATAAGAAATAGCATTTGGTCACCAGATCAGAACAACATCTAGCATATATATTAATAGTCCTCGACAACTAATTTGTTTGACTGAGACTTCAGGACGTAAACCCTCTGGATGACAGAAAAAGGAGAAAAGTTAGAAGGAGGAGCTAGAAATATTAGAAACGTAGACGAATAAAAAAGTTCTGAGTTCCTTCAATAGGTTCTTCTTTGTCAATGATTTCTGCTTTCCAGTACCTACATGCGATTAATTTCCACAGCTTTGAACGTACGTAGTACTTTGTTGATTTTTAATGGGCGGAAATCATGGTCATTAATTAGATAAAGAAAGACCTATCTACAATGTTTGAGCTCAAAATTAAGTTATGACAGTCAAGTTTTCTGTCGGAGTGAAGATCGATCATGATTGGAGTATGGTAAACATGAAAGGGGACATGCATAAATATGATTAACACTTCTAGAACAACATTTGAAGATTCTAGTAAGACCATTAATGCAATTATTAATGAAGTATTTATGTTACACTACTGATGATGTTACGAGAAGTACTATAGTACTCGTAAATATTAATGAAATATTTTGCCAAAAAGCGCATGCAATTTTCAAATTACTACCCATATATAGGAAGTTGAAAAGTATTAATGAATTTTCTGTAACTTTGGTTGTAGGGATGCGATGCCTCGGTCATGATACAATCGCCAAATTCTGATGCAGAAAAGGATTCAGAAGACAACCTTTCCCTAGCAGGAGACGGGTTTGACACTGTAATAAAGGCAAAGCAAGCAGTTGAAGCATCATGCCCTGGCATCGTCTCATGTGCAGACATTTTAGCCATTGCTGCGAGGGATGTCGTGGTCCTGGTAAGAATGCCCAAAGCCTGCAACCTTGATAAAGTTTTGCTTTTTGAATCATTTCCACTTCAAAGCAAAACTAATATTTCTTATCATACATGTTGGAATTGACCCAAAACTCCCAGGCTGGAGGCCCTTCATTCAATGTAGAACTTGGACGTCGTGATGGCCTTATTTCGAAGGCATCTCGGGTTGCCGGTAATCTGCCAGGACCCGACTTCCATCTCAACGAGCTCAACACCATTTTTGCCAGAAACAATCTTAGCCAAATCGATATGATCGCGTTGTCTGGAGCCCACACTCTAGGCTTCTCACATTGCAACCGCTTTGCAGATCGCTTGTACTCTTCCTCTACTGTGGACCCCACGTTAGACCCCGACTATGCCAAACAGCTGGAAGCAGCCTGCCCACGAAACGTGGACCCCAGCATCGCCATCGACATGGATCCTGTTACCCCACGAACTTTCGACAATGTATATTACCAAAATCTGGTTGCAGGAAAGGGCTTGTTTACTGCAGACCAGGTTCTCTTCACTGATTCTGAATCTCAGCCTACTGCTGTTGATTTTGCTAACAATCCTGGTGCTTTTAATGGAGCCTTCATCACGGCAATGAGGAAGCTTGGTAGAGTGGGGATTAAGACTGGTAAAGTTGGAGAGATTAGGAGAGACTGCACAGCCTTCAATTCATGAAAATAATTTTCTTTGACAATAATCACACACAGGTCCCCAATTAAGGAGAAAACGATCGTGTAATAAGATCCTCCAAAGAAGTTCAAAATTTGTAGTGACAATCTGCGTGCTGAATTTGTCGTCACTACAGCCACAAAATTCGTTGTTTACGGAGGATATAAATAGAATTATTTATATAATTTTTATTTATATCATACATTAAATATATTTTATAATAAAAATAATTTTACTATCTAACGTATCACTTTAAGGCAAATTAACATATAAGTTCATTTTGTAAAATTTCTTTATAGTTAAAACATTTCTCGTAATTAATTAGTTTTGTTTTTCATAGGATTGCAAAATATGCGGAAATGTAAAACATTTCTCAAAAAGTTTTGCAAAATATGCACCATCAAGAGAGTGAATTAAACCGGCAGCATTAGTGATCGGCTTGAAAAATATAACAACAATCCCTGAATCCCATTTATTATCTTTTAAATAGTGTTCTTTCTCATCATTCTTGATGGAGAATAAAATTATTAATATATAATTAAAATTTAATAAATAATTTTCCGATCATATGCTGGTAATGGGATGTACATTATTTGGATTTATTTCCTAACATAAACTCAAAACCTGGATGTAGTTTACCTTGGGTTCGATCCATAGATAGATGAAATTTCCAGTTTAGGATGTGTAAGTTTCGTGTGGATATATATCTTAAATCCACCTGAAAATATAATTTTTTAATAATAAATCTCACTTTTCTTTTTTTCAAATGAGTACGCGAGCCATATACATTCTAGGTCTGTATCGACACCAAACAATTCTATGAAAATTAGAAACAGTACTGTTCTCTGTGCATATATGACTAATACCAAACAGACATTCTTAAAACTTCGCAATAATTTTGCCGCACAGCAGTTCACCGAGTAAGCTGCATGTATTTTAAACAAAATTATGTTTTAAGCCAAACCCACATTCTGACATTCAGCCATCAATCACTAAGTTTGACCCTGCAATTTTAGAACCTCTGCCTATTTTGTCAAACACCAGCATGAGTTACTTAGCACTTGGGAGCAATGGTATCGAAAAGAAAAATGCTTAGATTCACAAAGAGACCAAGAGAAAACATATGAACAAGCACATTTATTCATCTGCCCAACACAGTGGACAGAACTGACTGATTTTAAAAACTTCAAGCCAACTAATGTCCACATTGAGAAAGTGGTAAATACAGCATTTCAGTTTTAGAAAAAGTAGAGAGAGAAAATCATACATAACTATATATGTCATGGTGACCAACCGCATCATAATGGAGGAAGAGCAGTCTCACTCTTGAGAGAAGTATTTCAAAGCATTCACGACTCTGTCATTGTCACACGGCATATGCTTACAAGAACAAGCAAGAAATCGACAGAACCTTGAACGAAGTGTTCACATACCACAATAATTTGGATGAATAATCTGGTCATATAAGCCGAGGTGCACTAGTTTTTCCATATAGATGGGCATATACAATCTTGGTCCGATAGACAAGAATCATGCTTAGTACAAATGCAATAATGCAGAATCCAGACATTATTAATGAAGTTAGGTAGAAGCATATGGCACCTTCACACTTCAGGGGCTCATCCACACCAAACATGCCTGAAAAAATAGATCCCCAATTCTGCTGCCAGGAATGGTGTCTATGAGCTTGCTTCTCTGCTTCATAGTCATATATACTGCTTGCAATTAGACCAGAGAAGACTAAAGAACCTGCAGGATTTGCGAGTGTGAGGAAATTGTACAAAGCCCCAAATTTTTTCAAACCAAACAACTCAGAGGCAGCAGCCGGCACAATCGCCCAGTGAGCCCCATAGCCAAGTCCAATCAACAGTGTGCCAACGTACATTGCGCCAGGCCACCCCATAGCAAAGAAAAAATGGCCAACTGCCATAATGAGTTGGGCCACAGCCATCGCAATTGATCTTGGATAAGCATAATCCCTATCCAATAAAATCACAAGCATGGATGAGAAGAACAAGGGATAAACGATAGATAAATTAATGCTTAACAAAAATCCAGGTGGAAAATGAAATCAACTTGTACCTCACAATAACCTCAGAGAAGTAACCACCACCAATACGTCCTAGAAAGTTCCAAATGCTGATCATGGACACAAATATATGTGTATTATCATACCCCAGAGACTGGCTCATCTGACCCAGATTATCAATCACTGTTAACCCAGATCCAGAACCCAATAGAAGTGAGAAAAATATAAGCCAAAAGTCTGCTTTAATTAAAGCTTGCATCAGGGTAAAGTCCTCCCCTCTATGGGGACCTCTCCTTCTCTTCACCCTCACTGCTCCTTCTGCAGCTGCCTGGAATAGTTTTGTCTGTAATTGGGCAATTCGCTTTTGCCTCTCTCGTGCTGGAAGCAAGTCCACTTCCTTTGGCTTCTCATCTTCCAGCTCACTGAATATTAACTCGCTGGAATCCTGTCGAAGTCTGTGAGGTTCTTGTTTCTGTGGCTCAGGCAGGAGGGTCTCTTCTTCAGGAGCTCTTGGCTCTAGCCAAAAACTCAATGACACCGGAATTACAATTGGAATCAGAATAAGAACTAATAAAATCACAGTAAAAACTGTGATCAGTGTACGGTTCAAATTGACCAGATCCTCAAGAAGCATAACCCCCATCAAATAAGCAGCCAATAGGAGGCAGACGCTATAGATAAATGTAAAACTTATACCATCAGTTGACCTGACCTGTCTGTGACCTCCAACAGGTCTGACAATGAACATTAGGGCAATAACTACCATTGCTGGACCGACTGCGACCATGAATATCAGAGATGCATGATCAGGGGAATAGATTGTTGCATATATCTGAGTCAAAATAGCGCCACCTAATCCAGCAAATCCCTTCAGAATTCCAACCACGGGACCCCGACTTTTTGGGAAGTTTTGCACACAGGAAACCAGAGCAACTGTATTGAAGTAGGTCTCACCATTTGTTCCAACAAATATAAGAATGCACATCTGCATACTGATATCTGTTAATGATATAGCCAGTCAAGATGAGAAAAAAAATATCTCAAGACTGATAGAGCACAGGTATAAATATTGAGCCTTCAGATAACTACCTCAACAGAAAAGTAGGTGCGCGACTGAAAAGATGAGGAAAAAATAAAAAACAAATAACTGTCTGACATTACAAATGTGAGCCACATGTCAAGTGTCCTTGGTTGCAGTCAATAAAGGTAAATATGATTACATACAGATGCCAAAGAAATGGTATCAAGAAAATGTGCATGTTTGATTTGACAACCAGGAATTAAACATGAAAGAAGAAACCACACACAAATGAACAGAAGAAGGAGATCAAGAAAGAGATGGAACAAACGAAACACTCAATTAAGTCGGTCAAGGCTTATTTAGCAGTTACAGCTTATGAGCTTCACTTGCTCATGATCGTGCAGCCCACAGTTCATCATTTAGAAATCAAGATTAGTTCATAGAATTCAACTTGTTGACAATCCCCTGGACTCTCTGGGGAAAATGATAAATTACGTAACTAAGGTCAATAGCCGTTCAAGCAAGTTAAACAAAAAATAAAGTCAATTGAGTTTGGCAGAGATAGAACTTGAGAGTTCTTTAATCAGTCGATCTCTAAGCTCTTGGATTTTTACAAATACTTATGTCCATTTATCGGTTGGAAAGAGACAAAGACACCCTCTTCTATCATCATATACAGCAATTTCATAAATATCCACCATAGATAGTTTTCCAGTTGAAATACAAAGCTAAAAAATTGAATAGCCGTTTTATGCATATCTACCAACAAAATAAATGCTCAAGTAAACTACAATGATACAAAATGAGGTGCCTTCATTAAATAGAGAAGTAAGAGACCAATGGTTACAATATTTAGCATGAGACAAACCATTGGGAAAGAATATCTGATGGAAGGAACAAATTTCTGGCTCAACAACAAGTTTAGAAACCAACATTTGATTGAAGCATTTAAAAGGAACATAAAATTCACAACACATACAATTAGAATAGGGTTGTTCTCTACATTCAACTTGAAATGGATATCATCCATTTAGGAAAAAAAAACATGAGGTATTTTGGTCATTGAGTTTTTAAGAAGGATTAAACTGACAAGTGAAATGATCAAAACACCCCATATCTAGTTAGTAGAGAGGATACTGTTCCATATCATTTTGGCCTGTATATCAAGGATCCTTAATTAGAAAAATGACACAAAATAAATAAAACTGTTGACTTACAACCAATAATGAACAAAAAAAATTAAGAGAACTGCTACAGATACAAAGATATTACATAAAGTAAATTTACAAACTAATGTGTCTTCATGAAATCCATTAGATCTACTTTATAATAAAAGTAACTTTACAATTTGACATACCACATCAAGCCATATCAGTTTGTAGGTTTACTTTTGTTTAAACCCTTTGTAGCTAAATTATTTTTCAAAAAATAATTCATCGTACAACCAACTAATTCCAAAAACAAAAAAAAGTTGGTAGTCCATAAAGTTCCACTAAACTATTAGCAAAAAGGATTTATTACACTTAATTGACTATTACGTGTTGCTTTAAAACATCAATTCCATAGAAAAGAATGAGCTCAGTACAAAAGATGAGTTTTGAAAAGGGTAAAAACACGGTAACAAAGTACGTGATAACAAGTAGCCCATTGCAGCTTGATTTCTCACATGTTACAGAACAGGGGGAAAATGAATTATTCGACAAAAAAATGGAAATCAAAGACTGAAACATGTTACATAAATGCTTCATTGCTTCTTCTTTTTTGTTTTTGTTTTCGTTTTGTATTGTTTTTTTTTTTTTTTTTTTTTTTTTTGTGGAGCAGAAGTGGACAAATCAATATTAGAGCCAAGGTTTTCTGGAATACCGAATTATTTCCAGAGATAGTTAGTATATGATAGCGATCTTAATCCAGTGGATGCAAATCAAAAGTCCTGCACCCAGATATGAAAAATAATAATAATAATACAAAATCTCATTGCAGAAAGGCTTCTGAAACTAAAAGGGACGTCTATTTTCATCACCCCCCCTTTTCTAAAGTTTTCGTTTGATACATCATCCGTTCATCGAAATGGCACAAAACTAAACACTACAAAACA
The DNA here is from genome assembly GCA_011037825.1 of Carya cathayensis. NCBI lineage: Eukaryota > Viridiplantae > Streptophyta > Magnoliopsida > Fagales > Juglandaceae > Carya > Carya cathayensis. The sequence goes on from QGSO01000154.1 coordinate 1,615,918, forward strand.
AGCTTCATCAAAACATATGATTGAAAACCGAAATGATCAACTAAATCTGCGATTAATAAGAAGTAACAACAGAAAAGACCCTCCTTTTCTCGAAACTCATGACCCATAAAATCAAAGAAGCCAGGTTGGATGGACGATGAACAAAACATTCAACAAAAAAGATGAACGAATTACTTACAGCCCATAGAGGCAAAGTGGGAGCTCTGCCAGTGACGACGAGCCAAACCCAGCCATATCCAACTAAGTTTTGGAGAGCACCGACGAGGAGAGCAGCCCACAGGGGCAAGACCTCGCAAAGGCTCCCAGCCAAGAACCCAACGCTGTCACCCAAATCCTTTGCCACCCCGAGCCTCGCAACCTGCCTCTGATTATAGCCGAGCGATCCCTTTATCACCGGCGATATGCTCCCAAAGAGGTACCCGATTCCCGCACACGATTGCAACCACATTGCCGCCACAAACACCAGCCATCTGTTGGTAAAAAACGATCCAAACCTCTCTCTCCACAACCCACCACCCATATTTGTTCCCTCCCTAACTCAGTGCCTTCCGAAAATTCAAAGCTTCTCTCTCTTTACCTTTCGTTGTTCTCTGAGAAAGTTTTTGAGCTTTCTATGTAAAACAACGAAAGCAAATTGGGGCGAGAGAAAGAGACAGAGGAGGAGGGAGGATGATGACGATGAAACGATGTCCTGGCTTGGGACAGCGAACCGGATGGTTTGGCATCATGCTCATTACCATTAATAAAGAAAATGTGACTTAAAAAAATTTACAGGAATGATGTCATGAAACTAATGAAAAGATAGAGAGTAAAAGAGAGAGATGTTTAGAGAACTTTATTTTCTCTTATTTCTTGGGGTCTTACACAAATGAGGACTCCTTCTATTTATAGGGATTTCTTGGTACAAAAGATGGTTAGGATTGTTACACTTGTCATCAATCCAATGGTAAAGAGTACAAAGGAGGTTAGGTGTACCTAAAATCACTATTGGGGGTAGGTGTACCTAAGATTACCATTGATGACTAAATGTGGTCATACAATACAATTTAAACTTGGTTTCTAACAAATGACACTTTGTTGATCGTATAAAATATACGGAATCAACAGCGAATCGACATCATTACATGCATAACAGCAACATGCATGCGTGCGTGTATATTGCAGCCCATGTACCACTGAAAATGGGGGATATTAATATAATATTAGTCTGATGGCATGGATGATGGCTGCTTTTTACCTACTCAGGGGAAAATAATAAAACAGACAAACGACTATAGATTTCGAAATTTAGGCTGTGGTTGACCGTTTCCATGGCCGGTATTTAGCCCATGTTTCTTTCTTCCATATACTCTTATTCCCAACTTTGATTGTAGTGACAATCATTGTACTGCCGCTTAGAACACTCCAAACCCCACAAAGAAAACAAAAAAAATCTGAAACACATTTGTTTAAACCATTTTACAAAGAAGAGTGCTGCTATAATCATAAAATTATTACATAACAATAATTTTATAAATTAATATAATTTATATAATCCGTTAAATTTATTTTATAATTAATAATTTTATAATTTAACAAATTACGACATCAATTTATAAAATTAATTTTATAAAATTATTTTGTTATACTATTTCTCTTTTACAAAATCACATATTTTTCATAGAGAAAATATTAAAAAAATTGGAAAGCAAAAAGAAAAAATAAAGAAAAACCTGAACATTGTCTTCTCCATCTAACAGATTTCAACACCTGTCTTTATTTTCCCTCGTGGAAAAGAATAGTCTGATCTCTAGGCTGTAATACGTACGGTAGTCAATATAGACAGCAAACGGTGGAATATTTTTGTTTGTGAATTGTGATGGCAAAATCTATATCCAGGTTGTGATTTTGGGATCCAGAAAAGCATTCCCTATTTGTGAGGTCTCTCTCTAAATTCTATATTAACATCATAATTATCTCAACTTAAGTCCTTAATATTATAAGAGATTTATTTTTAAAAAAATACCTAATAATAGTGCTTTTGTCCATTTTTTGTGAACTTTGTCCTCTACAATACAAAAAGTTTACCAAACATTAACTTGCTAAGAAGCTTAAGTTTTGCTCTAATATGCGTTAGAGTCGCTGCTTATTTCAAAATTTTAAGGTAAGACATTTTATATCTTTTTTTATTTATTTATAGTAATATAAAATAAAGTATACCAATGTGGTTTGAATTGATTATTGAACCTTTGTCATAAAAAATTGCAAACTTCGCTGTGATGTCTTTAATAGGGTTAATGTTGGGTCATTAAAAAAAAAAGCTTTGTTTATCAAGAAAGCAATTGCAGATAAGTAAGAGATACCGTCATGGGTTATGTAAACATCTTGCATTTTTTTTTTTTTAAGATTATGATTTACTATTAAAAATTAATTTTTTCATGTGGATTTTATATTTATTCATTTTTTAATAAAAATACACATCACTTACATATTTTATGACTACAAATATCATTTTTCATTGCAAATTCCTCTCTAACACCATTCAAGGACAAACATGGAGGAGACGGAAGCTCAAGGAAAATTGAAAATTTGCCCCATTCTCTACATGCATTTTAAAATAACAAAAACTCTATGTACAGTTATTTTTGCATATTTTTTACATACTTAATTGATGTGATTGACTACGTCATTTTTTTAATATAAAATAATTATCTTGATCAATCACATCAGTAGAACGTATAAAAAGTACGTAAAAATGACTATATATAACATAATTATTTTGAAAATCTAACTCTCATCATGTTTTTGATCTTGTATGAGGTTGAAACATATTGATTTGCTCTGTTGGTGACAACCTACTCCTGACCATGCTGTAAGCATGCATGGCTGCTCCATTTCCTGCAATCTTAAGAGCCTACCCTACTCGTAAAACTGAGTGAACAAGGCAATAGTCCCCCACCCAACCCCCTCAAAAATAAAAAATAAGAGAAAAGAAAGGAAGAAAAAGAAGACTAAAGAACACGAATAGGTCACATGCAAGTGGGTGGCAACTGCAAGACATCCTCCATGATTACTCTGTTCCTCGACCCAGCTTTCAGGTTGCAGCATAAAACAAACAACATGATATTGTTGGGTTTACTTTACCAATATTTCCATGGCAAACATGAAGTTGAATTTGCAAGTCATTGAAGTTGCCGGGATGGGGATTCTGTACCAATTGGAGCACGAGACAGAGACGGGGCCACCTAGCTTTGCCCCAAATGATGGCATACATAAAGTATAGACAACATTGGCAAATGACAGCGTCCCTCAAGACTTTAAAAAATCTATTGGTCGCACATTATTTTTTTTTTATTTTTATATAATTACGTTTTAAAATAATTTTTATTTTATATTATGTAAAGTAATGATATTTTATAAAAATACTTTTCATTTTAAAATATGATTATATAAATTATAAATAGTTAGTAAAAAAATTATACGAATATCATTACTCAATTGAAATATTGATACAATTTTTAATATACTTGGCTAGGGAAAAGTCTAGCGGAATACAAAATAATGCCAAACGAGTTATATTAATTATCAAACACGTGTGCTCATGTATTTATTGATTTCAATTCTATTAAATATTGATGCAACACATTTGCAGGAAAGGTAAGGAAATACCGTTTTGTTAATCAAAATTAAAGATTTTATTTTATCTCATTTTAACTCTTCATTATAATTTTTTTAAATCTTCGTAAAAAATATAATAAATAATTTAATATTTTTAAATCTTAATATAAAATTAATATTAAAAAATTATATTATAACAATATTTTATTTATTATTAATTAAAATATCTTATTTTATCTATATAATCAAACGAATCTATGAAATTTAATTTATATTAATACAGCTAGTGTTGTGGCAGACTTGGTAGATCGATTCGAATGGTGAGGAATGAAAATTTGATTGCATATTTGAAATACATGCGTCGATATGTCCGAGTGGTTAAGGAGACAGACTTGAAATCTTTTGGGCTACGCCCGCGCAGGTTCGAACCCTGCTGTCGACGTTTTGGGCGCCCCCCCCCCCGCCCCCACTTTTTTTAATGTTATTGATGCCCCTAATCGACGGCCACCATTCATTCAAAACAAATTTTGTTTTCATCAGACGACTCATCAAGATCCCCGATTCCTACAAAAGAGATCCAGACGACGCAGGCAGAGAGAGAGAGAGAGAGAAGGAAAATGAACCCAGACGATGTGGCAAAGGCGTTCGTGGAACACTACTACTCAACGTTCGATTCGAACCGAGCGGCGCTGGCGAACCTGTACCAGGATGGGTCCATGCTGACCTTCGAGGGCCAGAAAATCCAGGGCGCGCAGAACATTGTAGCCAAGCTCACCAGCCTCCCCTTCCAGCAGTGTAAGCATGCCATCACCACCGTAGACTGTCAGCCCTCCGGCCCTGCTGGCGGCATGCTCGTCTTCGTCAGCGGCCATCTTCAGCTCGTTGGCGAGCAGCACGCGCTCAAGTTCAGTCAGGTATTTCTTCAAACGCCTAATAAACCACCAATAGGTTTGCCGCTTTTCAATTATCTGCCTCCTTATCTCTGGGCATTTCACCATCAAGAAGTAGCTAGTTAATTCTTGTTGCCGAAGGCATAGCCATCGATTTATAGTTTCTGCACAATATAGGGTGCGTGGTAATCAAACTTTTGATTGCTTTGACATGGGAGCATGTTTTTATCATCACTTCATCGTAAGTCCTCGCGAACATGCAATTAATCTGCTTCTCTGTATCCTCTTTGATGAGCTATATGTTTTTGATTGTTTTACGTCATGACTGCACGGGTTAGTGTTCAACATATTATATCAGGGTCTCTCCAGAACACTTCCCTAGTGTTCTTCTCCCCGCAGTTATTGTCTCGTAAGTTGTATTTACCTGGGTAAGGAATAAATGAGTTTTTATGCCAAGTCAACGGCTAGACTTTTAACTTACACTAGATTGTAGTATATCTGTTGAGTTGGATTTATATTTGCAAGGTAAAACTTTTTTAAGGGAGAGAGTTTTGCTGAAAGCTGGTTACCAACCTCTGGTATTTTTGGAAATGGGAGAATTTAGGAATGGTTTTTCCAACATAGTTCCTCTAGAACATGGTGTTTGAATGAGGAATCGATCTCTTGTTAGTGAATATATTCTAGTTTATTACATTCTAGTCTCCTGTGTAATTCTTGCTTTCCTAAGTCTCTTTCATATGTCATTTTTCCTAATTTGTGATTGTTTCTGTCTCTCATGTATTTCTTTCCTTCTAACTTTTTCACGCATCATTTTGTGTAGATGTTCCATCTGATACCAACACCACAGGGGAGCTTTTACGTGTTGAATGACATTTTTCGCCTGAATTATTCATGAGGAGTGTTAAGACAATTCAGGAATTTGACAGAGAACTCTGTTTTTTTTTTTTTAATGTTTGAATTGAACACCGAAAGTTAAAACCAGATTTTGTTTTTGTGCTTTTGGAAGGGGTACTCTAACTTTTTCTATGTTTGGCTGCTTGTTTCTCTATGTTTGTTCGTTTGAAAGTCTGCTATCCTTTGATATAAAGTAGTCTCCTTGTTTCAAATCTATAAGAATGAGTTGCACCACACATTTTGTTTTGTTTTTTTGTTTTTTTTTGTTTTAAATGATTTCTATACTTCATTATCCTTGCTAGCATTAGCTGGGGAAAGATTCATATTTTCATGCTTGGATAAGGTGGGATACTAATCATTTTCTAGGGTTAGTCAATATGGTTGGTGTTTCCAACAATGTTTCTTTATTTAATGTCTATTTCCATACTTTCAGACCTATCCCACGGTATTCCCACCTTGCTCTCTTTCGCCTATGCCATGAGGGTCTCAGGCAACTTTTTGGATTCTAATTGGGTTCTGTTTCATGGATGTATTTTAGATATGCCATGATGCTTATGGGAAATTTGATGGATTTTATTTCCTAACTGGATGTTATTCCCAAGATGTGATTAGTGTTGGCCTTACATTAAGCATACCATATAAAAAACCAACAAAAAATACATTAAGTATACCATCAGTGGGCCTATATTTGATAAGGTGGTTAAGGTTACACACCACCTATGCCATCTGGTATTGTTAGGTGGTTTAGGTTGGATTTGCATCCGATACACAAATGGACATTATGCATATCTTTCATCTGGGAGAAGGTGGAAGGGGAGATGATTGGCTTATTACTTAATGTCTAAATCTAGATTGTTCGATATATGCTTTCCATGTTAAGCCTGCATAACATTTTGTTTGGTGTATTTTGCCTTTATTATTAGTGCTCAGTGGTTGTTGCTCTATTATGGGGTGAATGGGACATGCTATGAGATGGAGAGGGATCATTCTTCAGAGGATTAGGATGTTTATATTTAACAAGTCATAGCAAAGTTTGTCGGAAGTGAGCTGCCAATCCACGTAAAACCCATTGATGTTAGGGAAGATTTAACATTGCACTCTATAGACCTGTTTTTAGAGCGATAATGTGGAACAGTATTGTGGACATACTTTTAACCAAGTTATACGTGGAGAAAGTGTCTAGAATGTGCCTTCAAGCACCTCACTCTAGGATATCGCAAATCAGAATCTCAATGGTTCGAAATTTGAAGCGTGTGAGAACTGAGGTAAATTGCATTGAATACATTACAAACCAAATCAAGCTTGTAGACATAATATCTACATTTCAGATTACCAAGATGAAGATCACTAACAAAGCAGGCTCCTAGTCGTGTTGTGACAGCGCAACCCACTCGTGATTTGGTGCTACTTCAAATCGCTTTAACTTATGGTGATGGTGGGATGATCATGTGGATATCAATGAATGCCACCGCCAGAATAATTTACTTATGAGCAATTAAAAAGTGCTTTTGAGATGCGAGATTATAATATCGGCATGATAAACATTTAGGGAAGTCTTCAAAAGAACCCCATATATAGAACATTATATACATTCCGTAACGTTATAAACAAAGAAAGGCGTGGTCCAATAATATTACATTATTTACCCAAATCTTGTTCTTATGGGAGGTGAGAAACTTCAGAAAATAAAAGGTGAAGACGTCTTTTACGATCGAGTACCCTTTAATACATTAACTTGTCTAAGTTTTGTGTCGAAATAATAGTTTTCACATTATCGGTTATTTTATTTAATAGATTGTAGAGGCAGTCTGGCGCCTTGCAGTTGCAGGGGGACAAATATACTGAATGAGTACGACGTCAGAAGTTTCCTTCGACCCTTGTGCATATGATTATGATATGAGATGTAAAATGTGTATCCGAATTGCTTAATTCTCTGAACTTCACTTTTCCTAGTCATCAACTCATCTGTCGCTTCCTCCTTAAGCGAAACCTCACCTTTATAATCATCTTTCCTTTTCAATTCCATTGCCACTCGTAGTGGACTTTGATAGAGATAAGGTAAAGAGTGTAGAGGGACTGTGTAGAAAAAGAGTAATAACGGCAAATATGTCAGATTGGGGGCCAGTGTTTGTGGCCGTGGTGCTCTTCATACTGCTCACGCCGGGGTTGCTGATTCAGATACCAGGAAACCACCAGCTCGTGGAATTCGGCAACTTCCAGACGAGCGGAGTTTCCATTCTGGTTCATTCCATCCTCTACTTTGCTCTCATATGCATCTTCTTGTTGGCTGTTGGTGTCCATGTGTTCATGGGCCAATAGTCATAGCTACTTCCAGAATAAGTTCCACCCATACCTGCAAGTTCCCTAGTTAGTAGAAATGTTTTGTGCTTCCCTATTGTTTGTCATCAAGTCATCTGTATTCTATGTGTTTTTAAATCATACAACTTCAGTCATAACTAGGATTACTTGTACTTAAAAAGTTAACCAGATTTCTCTTGATTCTACCTATTAATGACAAATGGTTTGACTGGTTTGAATGCATGATTCTTGATTACTCTCGGATCAAAATTCTACTACTGAGAGAATACACAGGATGATAGGCAACTAGGCATAGATAATTTCATTTCTACTTATTATCACGGCAAGTAATTCGCTTGATTCAATACGCATGGGTTGCCAATCTTTTAGTTTGTTAAGTCCAGTGTCTAGCATGCCTAAAGTTGGCTTGAGGATGCAATTTTCATATTTTCAACAGTGTTGATGTAGTCGGGGCAATCAGGATGGATCTGCACGATAAGTTCTGATGGAAAACTCCGATGATCATAGGGTACACTTGAATCTCTTTGCTTCACAGGCCAATTTGAAATCTATACGTTACTGTACTTAGGTTAGCCAGTTTATGTTGTCGTCACGTATTAGTGTATTTAGCGAGAGATATCGACAAAGGTTGCAAAATATTGTAAGAGCAATAGGTATACAGCTTTCATTCCCATGGTTTCTGTGCTTGAACCGGTATTTATTTTCTCTTGTAGTTATTAGGATTAGTATGGAGACCAGCGCATATAGTGAAAACAAGCATAAAAGTAATAGCGTGGGATTAGCTTGAAAATCTAAGCTGGAAGTTAGAGGGGACGTGAGAATGATTGTTATATAACCTCTTCATTTCTGATTGCCCGAGGGCTTACATCGATCAAGAGCAGCAAAATAAAGAGATGAGGAACATAGTTTTTGTCCTATCTAGCAGCCTAATTGCTTCCTAGACGTAGAGGTGAATGTTGAGAATAACAAGAAACAGAATAAGAAGCAAAGCGTAGAGAACTGCGTGCACAAACATGGAAGCAATACTAGTCTTCATGTTCATAAAATCAAGTGGGCGATCCTTTCCGGGCATTTGAAAGAGGGTTCCTGGTGACAGAAGTGCAAACAGCGCCGCACTTATGAGGGGAGCAGCCCAATCCTTCATTCTAAAACTTCAACAGTTTACCCAAAAAATTAGTTTCCAACAGTAGAAGAAGAATCAAGCAAGCATGCCCTTTTATTATGAATTGGAGACCTTAGGATGGGGATCGAACAGAATCCCTTAAAGCAAGAACAGAATCATCAACCACTCTCTTTATCTTTCTTTTCTGGTTTCTTTTTTTTAAGTTTTGTTGCATTGTTGGGTAAGGCAGAGCATCATTTTTCTATTGTGGTCAAAGCCACAAGGAGTATAGAGGAATCATAAAGATGCAGTTGGCAATCAATTGCAGGACTAAATAACGTATGGGGTTGGATAATGCTCCATCACTTTAGAAAAAAAGAATACTAGTGCTAGGAGAGGATTGGTCAAAATAATAGCTCGAAAGAAAGGAAGTGGGACCATTGCTTCTCTCTATTAAAAGTGGAAAATTGCAAGTCTAGTGGGGGCCGTGAAGTGCCTTTCGGTGGGGCTGGCATATAAAGAACCATTTTTGCCCCCAATCCTAAATGGATTGGGCTAAGGTCAGTCTGAATGGGCTGTCCATGAAAAGAAGAATTACTGGCAACAACCCAATTTATATTTTTAATTTTTTTTTAAAGAAACTCACCACTATAAGACAATGAAATATATGATCGAATAAGGATCAGACCCTCACCCACTCACCAAAGTCTATCGCCTCGTCTGCTTACAAAATATTCCAAAACTCTCCCAAATTAACAAAGCGAGAGTGACTCTTTGAAGACTGAAAATCACTTTATTTTTAAAGGTTCTCAAGTGATAAAGATGTACGCTGCCTCGTATTTAAGATTCGAATTTTCTTGGTGCAACAATTTCTAAGAATAATTAAATTTAGAGATTTTTTTAAAACAAAATTGTGAATGCATATTAAATTTATATTCTTTACCGAATATCACCGAATTATCCGAAGTAATCGGAACGCTGTTACTACACATTCTGTGTAAATAAAAAGAATAGAAAAGAAAAGCAATTTCATTTCATTTTACTTCCTCGACATTCCCATTGCGTCGCCTTAAAGCTAGCTGCCAAGACTCGAACATCATATCAATTAATTAAGGAAAGGAAACGCTTACTGCCCTTGTTGCCCAGACTATCCCTATCCTTCCTCACCGACACGCACGTCTCACTTCTCTGACGCCTGGTTCTTTTGGTTTTTTCTGATAAAGAAATGGCGGACTGGGCTCCCGTATTGATCGGCGTCGTACTGTTCGTGCTGCTCACGCCGGGGCTTCTCTTTCAGCTACCGGGACACAACCGACAGCTGGAGTTCGGCAGCTTGAAGACCAACGGCAAGGCCGTAGCTATCCATACTCTTATCTTCTTTACCATCTACGCTGTCCTCATCTTGGCCGTCCGCGTACACATTTACACTGGCTAATCCCGGTTTTTGTCTCTGCCTCTCTAGGGTTTCGGTTTCTGTTCTAGATCTGTGTATGCGTTTTTTTTTTTCTATGATTCATGTGATACTTCGTCAGTAGGATATACAAAAAACACAGATCTGTCTGTCATGATTCGGTAATTAGATTTCTGCTGTTCATTATGCATCTTGGCTTCGTAGTATGCATTTTGTAGTTCGATTATATACAGTGTTTAGATTTTGTGGTTAGAACTTTCAGGAAGAGTAAAATCTCTATTATTATTTTTTAAAATAATCCAATGGTTTAGGTTTTATTATCTCAAAAGAATAATTTACATCAGATTCGCATCTTAAAATAATGATTTACTTTCTCATCGTAGTTTGGGTTCTCGAACTTTGTGTAACGTGTATTTTTATTTTAACGATAATTTATATTAAACATTCTAAATTATAAAAAGGTGAAAGTTTGTGAATAGGTAATTTAACTACTCTTAGAGCATTCATATTATTTCTTCGTAAAATTTTTTATAATTTAGTTAAAAATAATATTTTTTAAAATTTTTTTTAAAACTTTACTCATCTTTTAAAAATCTCCGACATCTCATTCCCTATACTTTTTTCATTCTATTAAAATAATATTTTTTGATTTTTTTATTACTTTTTTCTCACTTTTATTTACAAACTTAACTACTTAATATTTTTTTGTTATATTTTAAACTATTACTCTAGTAAATATTTTTAACAAAAATTTAAATTATTTTTTTGTGGGTATGATAATATTTTTAAAATTATTTTTTTATATTTTTGTAATTATTTAAATTATTTTTAAAATTATTATTTAAAATTACAACAAATATGAGTATGATAGAAAGTGTAGATGATTGAAAGAATAATTTATTTTATTTATTAGAATAAAATATTGATAAAAAATAGTTTAGAGAATAAATAGTAGTTCTCCAAAAATGAGGAATCATTGTTTATTTCCTAAACTTTTTTTCTAAAATAGGGATCAAGATGTATGAGATATTTTGATTAAAACTGTATAATAAATCTCAAATTATAGGAAATTCGGTGCTTTGAGCACCGGATGTGAATGCTCTTAGGTGTCCTATATGGGTGTTATGCAATTGAGATAAAATCTTAAATGGTAGTGAAAATTTTAAATTAAAATGAGATAAAATAGTTTGTAAAAAAGTATATCTTTAAATAGTAAGATGAGATAAGAGATTTGATAAAGGTATGGATCCTACTGTTTGGATAGCAACCATTCATTTACTGTTTTGTACTGTTTTATATTATTAACTTATTGTTTTATGCTGTTTATTTACTGTTTATGTATTATTTTCATTAAAGTATTAATATCTTATTATTATTTTGCCTAATATATAGATAAATTAATATAAAAATAAATTTTGAGTGAAATAACTAAACGTAAAATTATGTGATATTTGTAAAGTGTGGGTCTACGCGGAGCTCTCACTAGGCGTTCTAAATTTTATTTTATTTTTCACATTATTTTTTCACATTTTTAAATATTTAAAAAAAGAATTCACATTATTATTAAATAATATTTTCTTAATTATTAAGTAAAAATAAAAATAAAAAGGAAAAAAGAGGAGCGGCAGCTCCAGGATCCGTAGCGTTTTCCATTATGCAAATTATGACTTTGCATTGTCCTAAACCAATGAGCATTGTCATTGACTTTTAACTTCTTCGACATTCCCATTGCGTCGCCTTAAAGCTAGCTGGCTACTACCTTGCCAAGGCTCAAACATCATATATATCAATTAATTAATTAAGGAAACGCACACTTCCCTTATTGCTCGAGACAGTGGGACTATCCATATCCTTCCCTACCGAGAAGCACATCTCACTTCTCTGACGCCTGGTTTTTTCTGAGAAAGAAATGGCGGACTGGGCTCCCGTACTGATCGGCGTCGTACTGTTCGTGCTGCTCACGCCTGGGCTTCTCTTTCAGCTACCGGGACACAACCGACAGCTGGAGTTCGGCAGCTTGAAGACCAACGGCAAGGCCATAGCTATCCATACTTTTATCTTCTTTGCTATCTACGCTGTCCTCATCTTGGTCGTCCGCGTCCACATCTACACTGGCTGATCCCGGATTTTGTCTCTGCTTCTCTAGGTTTCGGTTTCTGTTCCAGATCTGTTTGTGTTTTTTCTTTTCTATGATACATGTGATACTTAGTCGATAGGATATACAAAAAACACAGATCTGTCGTCTGTCATGATTCGGTAATTAGATTTCTGCTGTTCATTATGCATCTTGGCTTCGTAGCATGAGTTCGATTTCAGTACGAAGCGAGTAAAATCTCTATTATTTTTTTTTTAAATAATCCAATGGTTTAGGTTTTATCATCTCAAAAGGATAATCTCTACATCGCGCAGAGTCTCGACTTGGCATGATAAATTTGGATGTAATTATCAGATTCGCATCTCAAAATAATTTACTTTCTCATCGTAGTTTGGGTTCTCGTACTTTCTGTCACGTGTATTTTTATTTTAACGATTATTTATATTAACATTCTAAATTATAAAAGGCTGATTGTTTGTAAATTGATAATTTTAGTGGTATGAGTCGCTTATAAAGAAAATTTTTTTTTAAAAAAAAAAAAATGCTTCTCAATGACACTTGCTGGTTTCATTTCATTAACAATTAATAAAAAAATATCATCTTAGCATTATATAAGATAACATTATGAGTTTCACTGCATGTGATTTCTACTAGAATGAAATTCAAAATGAAATTTTCTTCCAGCCTTTCCTTTGCCTCTCATATCCGACGAGTTTTCTTGCCGCCACCAGCGACAACCACCACCCATTGACACCACCAGCAGATGAGCACCCAATCCGACATCTAGCCAATCAGTCGCTGACTCACCCAGTCCGGTGTCCGGCCACTATTGCCCTTTTTTCCTAACTACTAGAAGAAGTTGTTGCCCACAAATATCTAAGCATTGATAATGCTGGAAAATTTGGAAAAAAAGCATCCGTATATCTTTTAGATGGGCCTACTTGCTATGGCCTTATGGTAATAGACGAAGAAATAAAGCAAGAAGAATGAGTGATACTTATCCTGCGATCGAAAAAGAAACAAAATCACTGATTTTCTTTCAATATTTCTTTTTCTTATTTGGATGAAAATCTTTCTACTTGTTTTTAAATTTATACACCAAATATAGCAAAAATATTTACAACATATATTCTTTTAGAAATTCCCACTCCACAAAACATTCAGTATATTGCTTCAGATCTACACCTGAAAACGCTAATAAAAAAGAGATATCAATCTGCACTTGGGAGAGCTACTCACGAATTGAGAGGGGTGAGTGAATTTGCAGAGAGGAGAGGGGTGAGGGATCTAGGTTTGTGATTGTGCTGTGTGGTCACATTCTTAATCTCATGGATGTGCTACGTGGCAGCATATAATTGGGGGTTGATTTTAGGCTCTGACTGGGTAGAAGATTTTTCCTTTTTTTTTTTTTTTATCATAGAAAACAATCTCTCTCTCTCTCTCTCTCTCTCTCTCTCTCTCTCTCTTTGTGAGAGTAAGTAATACAAATATCGATCACTTATCACACTTTGGATAGAAATTATAGAATTTCTTCGCATCAAAAGCACTAGTTCTAGAAATTGTTTATCTTATAGCGGTAGATTATGAGCATCACGTTAATGGATGGATACCTTATATTATGGATTGATTTAACTCATTGGATTGGACCTTATGGCTATTGATCAGATTTGATCAATTTTTTATTTTGTAGATTTAATCACTTAGAAATATGTAAGCAAAACCTTTAGAGGTAGAGCAGTAATTTATAGAACAAAACTTCAAAATAAAAGTTAATATATTTAATCAATTGCCAAGATGTGTGTATATTCAGAACACATTTAAAAATAGGCCCATACGACCCTTAGGTGTGCTATTTACTGAACAAAAATGCTATGCTTGATGGGCCTCGACTAACTTTTTTTTTTTTTTTACTTAATAATTAAGAAAATGTATTTTTTTTAGGGATATTGTGAAATCTTGTTTAAAAAAATATTTAAAAATATAAAAAAAATGAATGTAAATTTTTTTTTTTTTTTTTTTTTTTTTGTTCTTTCTCGGGACGAACTAGTGCTACATGCTCTTTACTTTTTTTTTTTTGAGAGTACATGCTCTTTACTGATCCAAGGTTGAGTTGCCCGTGCTTACAATATTTGCCGGTGCTTTACACGATTTTCTAGACAAGTTAAGACTCACTTGCATTCTATCTTTTTAGTGACGTGATAGCTGATTATCATGGTAAATGGAGACCACTAACTTTCGCTCTCTCTCTCTCTCTCTCTCTCAAATAGAAAAATAATTGACGGATGAATTGCATTTGGGGATAATAATTTCTCTTTATTGGTACCGGGTATTGAGGAACAGCCGTGCCGACTAATCTCGGTGGTGCAAGGCCCTCGATAAAGATTTTTCTACAAATAAATATCGGATAATTTAAGAAAAAATTTTTTGAATCCAATGATTTTTAGAAATTGTCTGCACTTATGGAACTTCCAATAATCTTTAGAGATTGTTTGCACTTATGGAATTTTTGAACCTTAGACTGAGGAGAGTACACCCCCAAACCCAAGATCTTTACCACTTAGAGTCAACTCATAATAAATCATACCCTAAGCTTCTTAAAATGTCACACTAGTAGATGAGCCCAAAGAAGAAGCATAATGAAATTAGAGAAAAACTTCTTGCCAGTAAAACCTTATTGAGAGGACACTGAATTTATGGACTTTGCATTTGATGTAAGCCTACCAACCAACAGCAAAACAATCAACGAGGAACACGTGAAGGGATATTGAATTTGAAAACTCAACAAAGAAAAAGATACAATAATAACAACAACCCCATCTTGAGGAGGTTTTGACAGGGGGTTGAAGAAAAAGCTGACAAGTATGGGGATGCTGAACAGAGTTTAGATCAATTAACGTGTATGTGAATACCAATTGCAATGACCAATATGGTGAGTACGCAAAAGAATATAATAGCATGAACCAGAATGGCAATCCCACTCGTGCGCATGTTTCCGAACTCCACCACCCTTGTGCTTGCTGGCAATTGGAACAGCAGCCCTGGTGAGAAGAGGATGAACAAAATAACCGCAACAATAACCGGCCCCCAATCAGCACCCATCTCTCTTTGCCTGTCTGTATGTCAATTTGTCTTCAATTGAAAAAGGAGATTTGGAAACTTGGGGGTTTCTCTACGAGTATGAATGTGAGAAGAAAAGGATGTGAACTGCCTATTATGTAGAGAAACGAATGATACGAATTTCCTTGGTGGTGAAGGAGATGGGGATGCTAAACTTGGAGAGAAAAAAGAGAGTGGGTTTAAAAGAGAGGAAAGGTATGTTATGGTAGTGGGGTTTGCTTTTTTGGAGATGGAAACAGAAACCTTTTCTTTCATTAGCTTCAAATAATAATTGTTCACGACAAGCTTCTTTTCAATTGCCTTAGAGATTGATGAAGGTGGTATCTTTATTAAAGAAATCATGCATAAAGAGAAAATTAGGAAAGGAAGTGCATCAGTGCATGTGTAAAGGTGTTGTCAAGTCTACGCGTGTTTTGAATGCTTCGTCGTTTGGTTTACGTATTTACAGAAAAGAGCTAAACGCGTGCATTTAGGAATGTAGGGAATACAGCAAGTGAAAACAGGCAGATAATTATTTGAAAGAAATATGATAAAGGACCAAAACCACAAGTCGGCCACCCTTCAGAGTTCAGAACTTCAAACAGGTTTTTGAAGTGAGCTGATGCCAAGAATTAGGAACCCTATCTGGGCTGATCTAATGTTGGACTTTGGAAGTTAAACCCAGATTGAAGAATCAAACAAAAACCTATAAAAAAAAGCAGGTCCAAATCCCATATGCAAGCCCATCGCCTTGGTGTTCTATCCTTACTAAAACACTAATATATGTTGCATTGTCGAAAGATATATTTATTATTAACTTTTTCGTAGCATAACCCTACATTCCCTGATTTAGCAAGACATAGCCGTCCTAGGAGAGGAAAGAAGCCAGATGAAGCCGAACTACTGGGTTTGTATTACATTGCTGTCAGTGTTGTGTTGCGTCGAATCCAATGTCAATCTGCCGATTCTGGACTCTCTTTATCTTTGAATTTCTCACTTTGTCCTCATCGTGTGGCTTTCTTTCTTATTTACGAGCCCACCAACATTAAATGGTCTCTTTACCCCCACTGCTCATTTAATTGGTACTTGCTTCGTTTCGAGTGGCGTCGGTACAACTGAAAGGAGATGGCAGATTGGGGGCCAGTGGTGATAGCTGTGGTGCTGTTTGTGCTGTTGACGCCAGGGCTGTTGTTCCAGCTGCCAGGCAATAGCCGAGTGGTGGAATTTACAAACATGCACAGACGAGCGAAGTATCCACATTGGTCCACACCATCTACTTCGGACTCATCACCATATTCCTCATTGCCATTGGTGTTCATATCACCACGGATAATTTTATGCATCTGTAAACCCACCTCTTGTTTCTCCTCATGATTTTGTATCATTTTTTTTCCTCTTTCATCTGAAGTTGTTCATCAGCAAGGTAGTTAGAACGAAATGGTGTTGTACTTCGTGTGGCTCCTTAGCACCATCTCTGAAATATCTTACATGTCTTTTGCTTGAATTTGGGCAAATATTTTTTTGGGTTCTGCCTTATTATATCAATAGCCCGCAGCTCGACTTTGTATCATCTTGTAAGTGCTGGCCAGGCAATCAAGCAAGAACTGCGCTGCTGTCTTATCAGCACAAGAAGAAGAAAATGGAGGAGAAGGTTGGCAAAAGTTGTATTACATATTTAATCATTCCATTCATCACAACAGCGGAGAGAGTATACTTCATGACCGTGGAAATTTCAGATGGTCTCGAAAAGTTAGCCAAATTTTCTAGTATTCGTAAATCAAACATGATCCCACAATCAGACAAAGCAATGGTAACCAAATTCTAGGAGAATCTAAAAGGAATACATCAACCAACCCAAAGCTTCAACTTTATAAATCTTACCTGTTCTCCTGTACAAAATGTGGGCAATTTTGGCATTCAATCGGGCATTTATAGCTGAATGGAACTATGCTACTGGAAAAAATTGACTGAGATGCAATTCAAAATCATTCACACAGTGCGATTTTTACTTCAGAGTTCAGACCCCCAAAACCCACGCTAACATAAACTTTTTACTTTGAAGACCCTTTTTATAGGTTCACAAATAATGAACAACAATACTTCCAGCAATTGCAATTCACAAAAAAGCCAATTGTGGTGTTTATTTGGGTTCTTTAACAAGAATGTTTCCAACTAGACAAATTTAAACTGGTTCTAAATAATAAGGAAATATTTAAAACCAATTTGCAAGAAAGTACACACTCAAAATTTACAATCAAGCACAATATGTGCAACCACAACAGAAACACCACCCTAAATCTACGCCCCTCATACGAATGCTACGGTTTAACATCTACAACGCACCTAGTGTTAACATCAATGGCAGACGTGTACGCATCCACCCAGACCACATAATCCAAGTTAGCATCTTGCCATATAACTGTTCAGGAAAGCTAAACTTAACGTACAACTGAATGCTCGACATCTTTAATCGCGTGACCGAGTTTTGACTTGGTCTACTTGGGCATTTCTTATAAACAAGAATACAGTATTAAAAGCCATGCTCAAACCGTCAAGTTGCAGAAAAGAACAAAAACCATCACAACCTGAAAAACCCTTTGATCAAGCATCGGGTATCACATAGCTTGTTAGGCAGTCAATGAATTTCTTAAAGGTCATTCCTGATGAACTCGTAAGTAATAGGGTAAAGAGGAATACTTAGCAATTGCAGTGACTAATATAGTATCACGTGAGATTCTTTATGAATGATAACACCAAATGATAACACCGAAAAGTACAACTCCAAAAAGGCCGAAAACGAAAACCCTGCAGTTACGTAGCATGAAAAATGCACCGCAAGAACTTTGGCACTCCCCAGCCAAGTCGGTACGATCCATTAGTAGACAGGGCCAGCATAAACATTTCGATACATCGTTTTTTGCTAAAGAAAAAAAAAATTATCCTACTAATATATTGTTCACAATCTAGCTAACCTAAAAAATGCTCTCTTGTTTCTGGCTTTCCCACGCTCCAACAAGCTGTACGCCTCAACTTTCATAGCTCCATGCTGGTCCAATTAGCACCCGGAAAAATAGTTAACAGGGTGGCTCTCTAACCGTTATCCGTATAAAATCAATATAAACGCAATTAAACGGAACAAGCAGATAATCTACACTAGGACTAAAATCGTAACCTTAAATGAGAGTTTATGTTGATGTTAATTTTAAACTCTTGTACTAGATTAGTTTGATAAGCGAGCAAAACAAAAAAGATGAAAGAAGTTAAGAAATGGTAAAAATGAAGTAGAGGCTCTTACTAGGAACATAATCATCCTTGTCTGAGGCGTCGGGGCAGAGAATGGAGCGGCCCAGTTCAGTCAAATTGTAGACGATCCAAGCGAAGTAGAAGAGGAAGACAAGCCCGAAGACCAAAGGCATCAGAATGAAGCCAATGAAGAACGTGACCGATCCGAAGAGCATGAGAGCCACAGAAATCCCGAGAAAAAGCGAGCCGAAAGCGGCGGGAGACGAGGTGGGGGCCTGTCTAGACGACGAAGCCTCCAACTGTGCGCCTGAATGTAGGGTAGGAAAGGGAAGGGCTAGGGGAGGGGATGTGAGGAGGTGGATGATCATGGAGCAGAGCTCGTAGAAAACCCTGGATTGGGGGTCTTGATCTCTCATGGTACTTGGGAGGAGGAATTCCTAGCTTTGATTTTAACTTTGTTCAGAGCATTAACGAATACAAAAACCCAAAACTTTACCTGTGACGATTGGGAAGAGAATGCTTAGGGGAAGGAGGATTTGAGAAGATCGAGACAAGAGGATAAGCACTGCACCGGTGGCACGGATCAGAACAGAGAGAGAATCATCATTCATCAGGGTACATTAATGAAGATAAAAATATATATTACGATAAATAAAGAGTAAACTATTACTAAATATGTTGCCTACTTTTATTTTTTTATTTTTTTTCTTACAGTTAAAAAAATATTATTAGTGAATTTATATTTATATTTATATTTTTTTCTTAATGATTAATAATGTTTAAAAATAAGTAAAGAAAAAAAAAACTCATTTATACTACATTTATTAGTCACCCTGATATTGTCTAAATAAAAATTCTATTTATCATTTCCAAATTATATATCATATATGATTTTTATTTTTTTCTCTTATTAAATATGTGGTATATGGATTTTTAGTATAACTACTCAATTAGTTTAAGAAGAATAAAATAAAAAAAAATTAAAAATAAATATAGTATGTGATATATGGTGATAATGAATAACAAAACTCTATATTGGTATCCAAATGACAAAACAAATTTATGCATTGATCATATTATAAATTTTTTTATTATAAAATATATCTAACATATTATATTAAATTCTTTCAAGTCTTTAGAAATTTTCAATAGTTTTCAAGATTTATTAGAATTTTTAAGATTATTAACGCATAATTAGGATTTTTCAAAATTCTTCCCAATCAAACTAAACATTTTTAAAACCAAAAAAAAAAAAAAATTCTATTTCAAATTCTCAACTTTTAGTCTAATTATTATCTAATTATTATTCAAATAAAAAAATAATACAGATTTTCAAAACAAGAAATAACCTTAAAATTTTATATTCAAACAACTTTTTAATTTTATCTATTTACTTTTACAAACTCAAATATAATGATTATTTTAAATAATATTTTTATTAAAATTTTATCTTTCATTTCTCAACATCAAATTTAAAAGATTCTCAAAATATTTCCAACATTTTTATAACCAAATATGGGCAGTCAATATGTAAATTTTTTGGAAAACACTTTAGACACAAAGGGATCTCACACACTGACGTGATACACTGAGAGTGCCACGTTTCCTGTTTTCCTATTCCTTTCTCTCTCCCCCCCAAATTTTTTTCCTTCCCCTCCCCCCTATGCCCTCTCTCCCATGCCGACCATGAAGAGCATGGGTGGCTTCGATGGTGGCCGGTAGAGTATGGTTGGTCGCTAGAGGAAAGAGAGCTCGGCGGTAGTGGTTCGGTGGCGTGGGGACGGCGTACGATGGCACTATAGTGGAGAAACTGTGGAGACCCATTCGGGTTGCGGGGAGAAGGGGGTTGTCACGACCCGGGGAGGGGGGGTTCAACGATAGCTGGATGAGCATGGGGTGATCACCAGAGAAAGGGGAGCTCAATGGTGGTGTTCTGGTGGCGTGGGACAGTGCTACGGTGGAGAAACTATGGATACCCATTCAGGAGAGCGTCTTGCAAGGAGAATGGGGCTATCGCAGGGGGGAGGGGGGCTTCAACGATGGCTAGGAGAGCATATGGTTGCCAGATGAATGAGAGCTCGGTGGTGGTGGTCCAGTGGCATGGAGACGGCACATAGCAGCGCTATGGTGGGGGGAAGGGGAGGAGGGGAGAGCACATAGAGAGGGAGAGATAAGAAAAAAAGATATACGTGCCACATTAGTGTATGAGATCCCTTTATGTCTCTACTAACTGTCAAATTTTTTTCTATAAAATTAGTATGTAAACTTAACACTCTTCATATCTTGTGTTCAAAAGAAAAAAAAAAAAAAACTTCATATCTTATTCTATTAAATGTTATGTCCATATTATTTATATGCCGTATTTAGTAACGGTAAAACTTATATTTTGTGTCTCTCTTAAAATTATAAATATAAAAAATATTTATACAAAAAGTTATAGAAAGTTTTAGGTCTTGTTTGGTTATTTAAATAAGATAAGATAAAAATTGAAAGTTGAATAGAATATTGAAAAAATATAAAATTTTAATATAATTTTTGTTTAGAGATTTGAAAAAGTTGAATTATTTTTTATATTTTATTTAAATTAAAAAGATTATGATGATTAGATAAGATGATATGAGAAAACTTATGAAAATAGATGAAGCCTAAACTTAGTTGATTTCAATTCATTTAATTTAATTATTGATCATTATAACTTTTTTAAATTTTCACATAAAATATAATAAATAATTTAATTTTTTAAAATTTAAAATAATAATAATATTAAAAAATATTATTTTAATATTATTTTATTTAATATTTAATATTTATTTTAATTCATCACATCTCAAGTTATTAGAGCTTCAATCTAACGGTCGACGGTGAGAGAGCTGGGATCTTATTGGGGCTTGGTGTCAGAGAATTGGGCCCGGTCTTTCTTAAAAACATTGAAAAAGTGAAGCCCGCTTGCTCTGTCTTCCTCGCAAAATATGATGTTTTAATCAGGACTCAGGAATGTCGGTCCCACTCTGGAAATCATAGTACAATCGAAACAATTATTTAGAGAGTCAAAGACAAGTCACAACTATATGGTAACTGGTTTTTTTTTTTTTTTTATGATGACTGGTTTCCGTCCGCCGAGGGCAATAGTAGATGTTAACGTGACACATCATATGTGGTTTCCGTCCGCCGAGGACAAAAAGGACAATAGTAGATGTTAACGTGACACATCATATGTCAACACGTGGCCTGTAAATAAAAATCTAAACTAATATTAAAAATTTATTTTATTTTTCAAAAACTTTTTATGGTTTATGTAATTTACTCTATTTGAAAAAAAAAATGATGAATGTAGTAGTAGAGTAGGGAGTGGACTAAACCATAGAACTATATAGGGGCAATTTATCCCTATTTTTTTCATCCATAACCAAACACCAGTACTGAACATAGTTAAGTAATATTTTATTACAAATCTTATTTATTAGAGCATTACATAGGATAATATTACAAGCTAAGAGAGGACAGCGGTCCAATAAGAACCTCAGATGGGAGCAGATCGGTGGATTATGCCACTTTTCAGGTGACAGACACATCTAAGGGTCCACCAAAGTGAACACGCAGTTCTTACTTCTCTATAATAATTATACATAAGAAAGCATTTTCTTAATATTGTATATAATATTCGAGCACTACGAATTGCTAAGATGCATCGATTGACGAGGCTAGGCACTTGGCAGGAATATACTTGTCCAAGACAACATTTTAGATCTAGAAAGCAGCGACACTTTTTTTTTTTCACATGCTTTGCATCCACCACCAGCAGGTCAGGGTGTTGTTTTGTTAGGTTTAAAACAGATGGAGCATGGCCTCCTGGAAGTGAGGGGTGTAGTCGTTGGCATGGGGGTTGGACTCCGGTTCCAGAGCATGGCTTTGGTGGTTGTCGTTGAGGTTCTGATCACTCTTCATTGCTGCCATCTGAAAGAACATGACACAAGCATGAACAAGATGCTCATCAGCCCGATTACAATAAATGAGTACAGTTCTCTATGATCAGATTTTGATTCCTTTTATTACATACCTCCTCCTCCACTTGAGTCTTCTCTCTTCTCAGATTCTGTTGCTGTTCATCATAGCAGTTGGAAGTTAGAAAAAAGATTATTTCATGATTTCACAGTGAATTACAACGTGCTGTGTGAATACTTTTTCCCTTTACTTGATGCCTACATACTTGTATATTTGTATCTTCAAGTTTTCTATGTGGGTCTAAAGTGTTCTTGTCTGTGAATAAAGATGGCATTATTTGCTGGTTTTATGCTCATATTTGTGTCAGCAGCAGAATGCAGACTCTCTGTCTTGAGAAATCACGCTTATATATGTATCTGTACGCCATAGGCTTACTTTGTACAGACAACGATTGCTACAATATTAAATGTTATGTTCACTAAGATCTACACTTTTTCTCATAGGATTTGAATTAAGGACAAGCTACATGGTACTTGATGGGAGATAACAAGAAGGATCTACAAGTGCAGTCTTATTTATCATGTAACTCCAAAAGGTTAAATCCAATTGTTGTATTGATAAGATGTGTGACTTGATTTCTGGCATAATAATTGTTTAGATCTGACGGTTTGATTGTGCCATGTGACCAGTTTGTTGTTCATCTTAATAGCCAAATCTTCATTGGTGATACAAAATTGAAAAGCATATGTAGTTTAGGATACAAATTGGAACTTTTAGTAGCTTAAGGAAAGTGAAAAGGCATATGGTGTTTTGTAGGTTAAAAGTGTAATTTCTCCTTTCCATTTTGACTTACTTGGCAACAACATATGTCAGTAGCCATAGGAGACATATGAAAGATGGGGGACGCGGGTCTCTACTCTCAGGGTTTTTGACCAAACTGATTTTTACGACTCATCTTTTCAATCAACTAAAGTGATAGTGTCATTTCATTATATAATACTGAAGTTTCTTTTATTTGACTTACAAATTCTACGTAAATGCACTAAATTTAAAACAAAATTGTAAAATGAGATGCAAAAATGTTGTATGTGTATTGGTCAAAGAACCTCCCCAAGGTAGGCTGCAGAGTAAATTTCAGTTTTGTGCACTACATTTTCGAAAGTTTTCTACACGGGAAGTGTTTTTAATATCCCTATAACTAATAGTTTTGGTTCCTGACCAATCTCTTCTCTAGGCTAGTTTGACAGTTGGTTTGCGAACCATCTATGCATATATCCTAGTGACATGGCAACAAAAAAGTGAGTAAAGAGAAAGTAATGAGCCGAGCCCCTTATATAACCATTAGTGCATAAAAAGGGTCTTGCTTTTTAAACTCTTTCAGAAGAAAGGCTGGTTTGGACACTTAATATCTCACAAGTTTGTAAATAGTAGTGAAATGATTTAAATTCAAATGTTTTATTGTTTGAACATATGAGAAAGTTGTATTGAATTATGTGTTTGGATAATAATTAGCTAATGACTAGACGAAAAAATTGAAGATTTGAAATTGAAAAGTTTTTTTGTGTTTAAATGATGTTTGAGAAGGAAATTATGAGAAGTTTTGAGAATATTTGAGAATGTTGAGTGTCAAAACGAGACATTCCGACCTCAACTTCATCAGTGTCTCGCTTTCATGAGAGCATCCCTCTCAAGGAAATGTGACCTTCTGATCTTAGCTTCATAAAATGCTAGGTTTTCAAGGCCAAAGTTGTGCTCTCTCGACCTACTTTTTTGATGAATGACTTAAACTCCAAAATAGTATAATCAGTTGCAACCATTCTTACTACAGCTTGTAGGTACCAAATCATGATCTCTTATAAGTTGACGAGACTGTCAGGCTTCAATGAACATAACGATTGACCAACCCATCAAATTTCCTTTGTTAAGCTACTTCACCATGAGTAAGGTCATTGATGTTTTGAAACTCCACCTTTACGATTTTACAGGGCAATTTTCTATAGTTTTACCAACTCCAAAGAATAGGCTGACCATATCTTGGAAGAGTTGAGTTTTTTGCAACAATTTGAACTTAGTAGGAAGCTATCATATTCAAAATCCCCAACAAAATCAGCAACCCACTTAATCACACCGTTATGACAAGTGTGAGAAGTCTTATGTCCTCCAAACTTGCCTCCAGACCATTAGGTTCAGTACTATATGTAAATTTTAATGCAAAAAGTCTTTAGATGCTCTGCTTTGACTGAGATCGCTCCACTATTATAGATTCTACCACCATGTTTGCCATGAACTCCTTATTGGTGGTTCTCCTAGTCAACTTAATCAATGTCAACATTTCGTGTGACAATCCTGGATTTTTATCCGAGTTGGGAGTTTTTGAGGATGGAATATACAGACCCTTGGGCTGGGTTTACTTTTTGGGGTGGGGAATATTTGAAAAGTGACTTATTAACTTTTGTTGGGGCTGGATGCTACCTGTTCCCCACTAGCATCTCCATCACAAGTGCCATTATTATTATTATCTATGTATAGTCTAGGTCCTAAACTATTGTAATGGTGGATAAAGTGCTCCATTTTTTTGTTGTCCTTCATAATTAATGTTTTTGGAATCATTGTTGGATAATTGAATCTATCAGGAAATATCAGGTGCGGCACCCAGCAGTAATAGAATACTACAATTAAATTAGAGTTTTTTTTTTTTTTTTTTTTTTAAATTTTAAATTTTAATTTTTTTTAATTTTTAATTTTAATTTTATTTATTTATTATTACTTTAGGGAGGGGGTTCGAATCCAAGACCTCTATTTTGAAAGATTGGATATTATGACAATCAGATCACATATCTTTGATACGATCAGAGTTTGATTCAGACTCTATTTGCATGGCTACTACAATTAAGATCAATTAAATTAATAACACCTTCAAGTTGGGCTGAAACAATAGTTGAGATACATCCCTTCAATCTTGACTTGAATCCCAATTATAGGTTTCTAGCAATGTTTTCTGAAGGGGTTTGGAACCTTCTCTAAAATAGACCATGAAAACTAAGTAAAATTTTGTTCTTATTTGGGACCCCTGTCTACTTGTAAAATGCATCAACCTTCACATCAACAATCAAGAAAGAGTCAGAAGGGCATACCTCATCCTGCAGCGCTTTTACAGCTTCCATCATTAGCTGTGTCTGTTTAACATACGAAGAAGCATTAGTCCACACTCTCTTATAAAATTTTTAGGAATAACAAAATTTTATTGAGATAAGTAACAAGGGAAAGCCAAATGCACATAAGTGTACAAATCTTAAACCTAGTTACAAGTCAAGAACTAGAAAAAGAAACAAGAAAATCATATATACTAGTTACATTAAAGACAACAACCGAAGCCCATTGAAATAAAGTGTTAAAAAAAATCCAAGTTCATCCACTAAGCATTCCCTCTCTCTAAAGCATCAACACAAGGCATAAAGGGATTATATTCCAAACAACACTTATTTGCAAATTAGCCCTTAAACATCTCCAACAAGTAAAAAGATTCACCACCCTCTTAGTCATCACCCAAGTCATTCTACTCCTACTAAACACTTCATACCATAACACCCTAGCCACCTCACAATGCAGTAACAAATGATCTACTGATTTTCTAGATTTTTTACATAAGACACACAAATCCATAACAATTAACCACGCTTACTGAGATTGTCTAAAGTCAAAATTTTCCCTAAAGAAGCAGACCAACCAAAGAACACAACCTTTGATGGCACCTGACACTTCTAAATACTCTTCCAAGGAAAAGATTGTACCAAATTTGGCCCAGACAACATCATGTACAAAGAACGAAATGAAAACTTTTTACCGGTATGAATCCAGACCATCTCATCACTCACATCCCTCCCAAGCTGTGTAGCATACAATAAGCCAAACAAATAAGAAATTTCATCCATTTCCCAGTCAGCTACAATTCTAGTGAACTGAACGTTCCATTGGGTTGGAACCACTAGAACAATCCAAAATTTTAGCCACAAAAGCTTCCGAATTTTGAGAGATACGAAAGAGGTCTAGAAAAATTGCACTAAGAACCCTACCATCACACCATGGATCTGCCAAAACCGAATTATGGAACCATCACCAACCACAAAATTAACATGTTTTGCGAAAGCATCCTAGCCACTCCTTATATTTTTCCACAATCCCACATCGTAAGTACCTCTTACCTCATTAGAACTCCATCCACCCCAGGCACTCCCATATTTAGAATAAATTACAACCCTTTACAATTATTCACAATCTTGATGATATCTCCATAACAACTTTCCAAATGAGGGTTTTATTAAAGATACTAAACTTTCGAACTCCTAACCCACCACACAATAAAGGAGTATAATCTTATCCCAACTAATCAAATGAAACTTGACTCCTTCCTCAATGCCTCCCCACAAGAAGTCTCAAAATGATTTCTCCAACTGATTTGCCACACCAATTGGAATGGAAAACATAGCTAGAAAATATGTAGGAAAAGACAAAATACTTTTAAAGAGTGATTTTCCCCCTTTTGACAAATACAATCTCTTCCAATCCGCCAACCTTCTCTCTACCTTCTCCAACACTCCATTCCAAACTGTGCTAGACTTAAACATAACCCTAGAAGGAAGCCCAAGGTATTTTATCAGCGAAGAGGAAACTTGACAATCTAGAATGCTTGCCAAACTTCTCATATTTCTCACGTGACCCACGAGTATCATCTTGGACTTACTTAGATTTACCTTAAGACCAAATATAGCCTCAAAACAAAGCAGAATCCCTTGCAGAGTCTGCGCATGACTAGGGTTCACATCACAAAATAACAATGTATCATCTGTAAACAAAATGTGAGAAACTGTAATCAAACCATTATGGGGCCCTCCCACCGATAAGCCTGACAACAGACCACCACCAACCACAATCCCAACATACGGCTAAGAGGAGACAACGTGTCCCCTTGTCTCAAAAACCATGAGAACTGTTAAAAAACATTTCGGAGAACCATTTGCTAGTACTAAGAAACGAGCAGTCAAAATGCAACGTTTGATCCAACTACACCACCTTCTCCCAAAGCCACATCTACCCATACGATAAAGCAGAAAATTTCAATTCTTTTGATCGTAACTTACATAAAATACCCGGTTCACCCGATTTAATTCTATTGTCAAACATTCATTTGCAATTACAACAAAATTCAGAACTTTTCTCCCTTTAACGAATGCATTATGAGATTTTGATGCAATCATCCACACAATATTGCTTAAATGAATGGCTAGAACTTTAGAGATCATTTTATAAACCTCATTAACAAAACTAATGGGGTGAAAATCCTTGACATTCAGCAGCTCGCACCCACTTTGAAATAAGTGCAATAAAAGTTGCATTTAGACTCTTTTCAGACTTATCAAACACGTATAGTTCATGAAACACCTTATAACATCCTCCCTCGCGATGTCCTAACGATCTTGAAAGAACACTATAGTAAAACTATCCGGGGCCAAGAGTCTTATCTTTGACCATTCCTATAACAACACAAAGAACTTCATTCTCCTCAAAAGGTCGTTCAATCCATTAAGCACTCAAAGGATCACATTAAGGTTAAGTTTGGAAGTTGGAAAGAACTGATATCAATTTAGTTCAGTCTAATTTTAAACTCAGTCTAACATCCAAGCACCCAACTCATCTTAACTCAAAACCTCTTTACACGTAGAACCCATGACTTTTTTCAACTCAACTTCTTTTTATACACGGAATTCATAACTTTTTTCAATTCCTAATATATATTAAACTTATTTTAACATTCAAATACATTTAAATTTATCTTAGGTGGGTTCCACAAAACTCACTCTATCATCTAAACTTACTACTATTCATAAAAAATTTAACTCATCTCAATTTATCTTTAACTCATTTCAACATCCAAACTCCATCTTAAGGAGCACGTTTGACTTTTCTATGAGAGCCTCATTACGGAGCAGCATGATTGGAGATCAACATTGGATGGTTTAGCATTCGACATAATTAATCCACACTTTTTATCATTCACAAGGCTAGCTTGTAAATGGAATAGAAAGGCAAATATGCGAAAAGGGCAGATATTCTTTAGCATGCGAAAGGGGCAGATCTTCTCAGGTTCCTTCGATAGGATATGAAAGAAACTCGATAAATTTCTCCAAAATATGTGAAAAGGGTAAATATTCTTTAGTAACAACGGATGAAAAAATTATTTAAAAAAAAAAAAAAAAAAAACACCCTCAAGAACTGAACATATTCCGTTTTTCTCCGTAAATCATATTGTATCCCATTAGTTAGGGCGTCTAATTATTTGTGTACCAAAGAAAGTTAAAAAGTAGTGAGAACAAATTATCAAAGCGCACAAAAACTTCTTGGGTGGAATGATATTTTTCTAACTAGGGTTTAAAAGCTAAAATAGAATCCCAGGTCATCTACACCGGCAACAACACAATTATTCTGCAGCTATAGCGTGGAGTGACATGGTGGTTAAAAATTCTGGGTAATATGAAGGTGGGTATCTAATTCAGTTATTTCACTCAACTTCAAGAGGGCTTGCAAGGCATTCATTGTTTTCAGAAGACATTTCCATATACAGAAAGTTACCACGGAGATGAGATGTCATTGATCTGCTAGGATTCTGGCTATGGGCCTCCAAAAATGAGTTAAAAGCGGCATAGAAGTTCAGGAAATAGTAAGCAGTGGCTGCTTCTAAAGCGGAATTGAATAAGTGAAGAAAATCTCTAGAGGGGGAAGTGTGAATTAGTGGAAAACCCATGGGAACCGTTTATCCATAGAGTTGCAGAAGACATTGGTATGAGTACGAAAATGTTCACAAAAACCCATGAAGGTTTTCTTCTTTTCCTTCTCCCTTTTTCCCCTTCTTTATTCATAGAAAATGATTAGTGTTTTTAAAGCCCAACCTTGTTTATAGGAAGGATATGCCATTAGATCTAAAGGCCATTCGCAAGAAAGTTATATCAGTAAGTTAGTGGGATCACAGGTGAAAATTGCTCTGCAGTTTCAAGAGTATCAAAGTAGATGGCATAAGCAGTGTCTGCAGGACTCTTGGCTCTCTGCTCTTTTCCTTTATTATTTTTCACTTCCAGAGTTTAGCAAAAGTAAAATAACTGCACCAGAAGACCACACAACACATCACAATTTCAGTATGGTCTGACAAGCTGTGAAGAAACGTGTTTGATATGCATCACTTGCAACTTTTAATATACACAGGTTATTCTCACCAATCAAAAAATGAATGTAAAGGTCACACAATTCTTCAGCCATGATGTAGTCTGATGCTTAAGAGTGCTTTAATTCCTTGATTCTTATTTTAATTCTCTAAGGAATATTTCCTGCTATCAGTCCCATATTTTGACAGGTTTTTCAGTATTCTCCATTATTCTCCATTTAGAAACCGTTTATGCACTTTCAAACCAAGATTCCAATTATTATCTATGACATGCTCCAAGACTTTTGAAGATCAGATCAACTTGTCTATTATCTACTTCTGCATATGGGAACACAATCTTAGAACAAATCTAATTCCTATCTGCTTTGCTTTCATGAGTTTTGACTACTGATTGAATGACACCTCAGGGCTACAACTAATCACTGATCATGGCTTTAACTAAACTTCGATATTTCAACCTCAAAAAAGAAGAAAAGCAGGCAGCTTGTAAGAATTAACCTTTTTGAATCTTGTTTGCCTCAATATCATATCCAGTTCTTTCTCGAGCTGTGTAAGTTCTATTATGTTCTTCTCTTCGATGTTTTGCTCTTCAAGGTACCTGCCAAAAGCACAAAAATAAATGCAAATTAGCTGGTTCATTGAAGCAAATTTACTGGGCCCCAAAAGATGCTATGTTAATGAGGAGCTACGGTTTGTACATATTAACAAAGGATCCTTTAGTTCAGGAAAATCATGTAAAAGGGGAAACTGATCTCCAAGATGTTACCTATGAACCATGTAAAAGATGAATCTGCAGTTTTCCCTGTTACATGAGTTATTTATTTCCACTGTGCCAATTGCAGCACATGCGTATGGACCATAAAGATGCTACCTTTGTATCTTTTGTTGCGGGCTAGTGTCCATCTGTTGACCTGGGAAGCCAGCATCATACCTCTGAATGATAAAAATTTTATACCAGTAAGAGAGAGAGAGAGAGATTAAAGCAGTCAATTTTTTTAGGCTTCGGAACGAGAAATTGTCATTATCATCGTCCTTTCAGTATTGAAAATGCCGTGTTTCTTTTCCTCATCTCAATCTATTAGGTTCTATCCAGAGCGCTGTCCTCCACTTGGGCCTTACAATCAGTCTTTCAGGAAAATAAACATGATAGCATTGATTTGGAAACTTGTAAGAGTGGAAAAATAAACGTGAACGACTCGTGATAGAGAGACATAATCGCTAACCCTGCTGGGGGAAAGGATCAAGTTTCAGTGACCTCGTTTCTTTTCTTCATGACCAATTAAATAGAAAAGAATCTGCAGGTGACTTAATACTATCGAGAAAAAAAATCTGCAGAAAAAATCGTCACTGCTGTGGCATTTGTTTGATATTAAGATCAAACAGCCTTTGATCTGTTTGTAACTGGCACCAAACTTACTGTATACATCATTCTTGCAGAGCGTCATTGTTCTTCCATCATCAGAATCTCAATTTAACACAATTTGTAATGGAAAAAAGGATCAATTGAGTTGCTAATTCTGGATTTTCATGGGTTTACATATGAAATAGTAGCTGTTGCACGAAGTCAAAAGGCTGAAATTCTACTTTTCTTGGCCGAAATTGGAGACCCTTAAAAACATGGAGTACATTATGGCTACTATCTGTTCTTCTGTCAAAATACTGATCTTCTTAGTTTTACATGGAGCTGGAAAATTATGACTAACCTTTCCTTTCTCAGCACTCTGGCGGACAGCAATTTCTTCTTCTACATGTATCCTATACCGCTCCAGGATTTTTCCAATACTGTAGCACAAGGAAAACATGTCATTACCTTATTGCTTCTCATATCAATCAAAATTCAAGAAAGCAAAAAACTCAAAATAAAGCAATAAATATAATTATGCAAAGCGGGGTCATATTATGTGTAATTTGAAAAAGAGAAGTGCTAGTTCTATATAGAAATCTAAGTTTACGCACTGATGTAGCTTAATATAATATAGCAGATACATTTTATAATAAAAATAACTTTAAAATCTAACAGATCATATTAAACCATGTGCAGACCAATCATTTCTTTCAAACAAAAATAGGAGTCATCTGAATGTTTTTTGCCAATGAGTTCATAGAGCATTGAACCCAAGCTGTAGCAACAAAACTTGCAGATAACAATGAATACAAACACGTAAGTAGCCTTTGTAGAATGGGCTCTCCTTGTGCTGAGGTATGGTTAACTTGGGTAACAGAGTGCATCAACAGTCAATTCCTGCCCGCTTGATAACTAAGAAGTTCGAGCCAGAAGATTTGAGTTCTTCTATACATAACAATTCATGTTTTTAGACTACGAAACGTTGCTTTGCTTTCCTTAAATGGCACCAGAACGAAGCAGAGTAGGCTTGAAGATAATTGCTTTTTTTAACAAGCCAAGGACTTCTGATACGGGGCAATTCTTTTGTACTTTGCATTGCTAGATTAAATCCATTTCACAACTCGTACAAATCTGAAGAGTGGAGACCATTTCATGTTTTATCTTTCGGTTCAAATTGATCTACTCAACCTAATTCCTTTGATTGAAACAGGGTAGGCCACTATTTCATAGCCAAGACCCTCTATGTCAACATCACTTCATTGTTGAGTTCATTAAAAGCGTCCCTTTCATCTCCAGTTGAAAGGGAAGTACCTACTAAAATCTTACCACTTTTTCGGGTTACTTTTTGTATAGGTTTCGAAATTAGGCCTTGCTTTTATAAAAATGGGTTCGACAATGTTAGGAAGAAGTGAAGCAGAAGGGAGCTGATGCCAGACAGAAAACTGAAAAGCACAATGAAAAGGAAGGTCATCTCCCTTGATTCTTTTTTAAGCAAAAGGCAAAAGGCATCTAATGAACATTAGATTGGCCTAGTTTGCTTTAGGGTGCACATCACAACGCTACATAGTTTAGGATGAAGATTTACCCAAAAAATGGTAGTTTGGAGAGGTAAAGTGTGGTTTCTGATTATGTGTTTTCTTTTTCTTTTTTTAAGGAATGTCCCAAATAGGTTAAATGAAATATAGAGAAGGTGTATGCCTAAAGTTTTAAAAGGAATAAGCTCTGTTTTTATTTTTTTAACTTTGCAGTGGTAAGTTACACATGCACCTACTAGTTTCAACTCACGATACAATGCTCCACATGTTCTTATAGGATAAGAAGTTTTATTTAGATTGGCCTAGTTTGTTGAGTCTAAAAAACTATTTGGGACAATGCTAAAAAAAATAGAAAACACATAATCAGAAACCCACACTTTACCTCTCCAAACTACCATTTCTACCATTTCTTTGAAAATCTCCATACTAAACTATGTAAAGTTGTAATGTTTTCCCTAAACTACTGATGAATGCATATTGCAAACTCGTATTTGGAATGCATATTGCAAAAAAAAGTGATGGCTCAAGGATATAAAGTGTAATTTCATTCAAATTAGTGCTTTTTACAGTAGTTTAAGGAATGCCAAGTCTCAATTCAAAATTAGTTCGAGTTCCTTAGTGTTCTGTCTTCATAGACAAAGAAAATGTTTTTTTTTTCTTTTTTTTCTTTTTGTTTAATTCAAGATCTTAAATTAGCTTTAATAATAACAATATTAGGGTGGTTCATAATGTTGGGGAACTTCTAAGAAATGTACTTATAAGAATTTAGAAAATAAAACAATTAAGTCTCAAACCTTATTTTTAGATAGTCTCTACTTGCTTTGGACAATGATTTCCATTTGTCCATATACAAACACAATAAAAGAAGGAACAATCCCTCTTAGTTGTAGACAAATTGCCATTTTCGATCATGCAGTCCTTTTAGCAAGATGACCAAGTTTAAATGAAGTTAGTTCAACTCTAGAGACCTGCCACCAGAAGAAAAGGTTAATACACTCGTAATGCAATATGAAAATTGCACGCATATGTATTAGAGCCCTAAGCATAACAATATAGCATGCTCATTCTTTGGGAAACAAGAACTAGATGATTTGGCTCCAGTTTCACAGATTTATAGATAGGAATTAAGCTAAACCAGGTAATTCCTTACCATCTTCCTCTATCTTAATCTAGCTGCTGCTGAAGTTACGATCGATTTAGTGCATGCTTGGGACTGCGGTGGAAAATGTAATTTATAAATTTAGGCCAGTTTATAGCTTATAACTTAAGTAATAAGTTTTACTATTAAAAAATTATTTACTGCTTAGTAATCATATGTTTAAAGCACTTTCAAGCATGCTACGTTTGTTTGAAACTAAATTTAAAAAGTGCTTTCTAAGGTAGAAATAACGATTATTTGAATTTTTAAAAATTATGATCATATTCTTAAAAGTTTGAAAGTTGTAATTATCTGAAAGTTGTATATGTCTTTTCGTTTATTGATAGTCTTCTTAAAATTCGAATTATATTCTGCATTATCCGAAAAAATACGTTTGAGGAAAAGCATCAAAATGATGATTTTCCTCAAACATATCTTTTAGCTTATTTGATATTAAAAGTATTTNGAAAGTTGTAATTATCTGAAAGTTGTATATGTCTTTTCGTTTATTGATAGTCTTCTTAAAATTCGAATTATATTCTGCATTATCCGAAAAAATACGTTTGAGGAAAAGCATCAAAATGATGATTTTCCTCAAACATATCTTTTAGCTTATTTGATATTAAAAGTATTTCGATATGTAACACCCAAGCAACATAATTTTTCTATTAAAGAGTTATTATTATTATTGAACATTTTTTAAGACTTCTATTGCAATCTTAAACAAGTCCTTAATGCGGAAGTTTTCATTTTGTTCATAAATGTCTTATCTACTTAGACCACTAGACACGTTGTTGTTATTATTATTATTTTCCTAAACACTGCGAGTTTTAAAAGCACAACCTCATTCAATACCCCATTTTTAATATTTTAGGGAATTTGTCCCGATCGAGGACCAGAATTTATCATAGTTTAAGATTTGGAATTCTTCTATTAACAATTAAATACATTTAGGTTTCTATAGGTAAAGTAATTATTTGTCCACTATTATGATTCGTCCTACTGGGTAGGTATAACTCACATCCTTACATACATATATACATACATACATTTATATTTATATATATATTAGAATCAACAACCTTACTGTCTTAGTTGTGTTTGGTTGTTGAACTAAATTTAACTCATCTCAAATCAATCATTGAGGGGACCTATTATTGTTTCAACTTTCCATAAAAAATTTAAACTCATCTCAACTTATTTAATATATTTCAATCTAAAAAGTTAAATTCATCTCAGCCCAAAAAAGTCAAACCCATCTCAATAGGATCTACAAAATATTACTATTTACAATTCAACTTATCACAACATTCAAACATAACTTTGTCTACATAGGAAAGTGATACATAGTCTAAAGGTCATTGGCATTGTAATTTGAGGATTCTTTGATATATAATTTATAGTTCTTAAAGTGCAAATGAATACTATCGTCAAATAAGAATTGGCACCTTCTTATGTATCTTCAAGTAGATATATAGGTATATATATATATATATATATATATATATATAATTGGTACTTTCAAGGTTACTTTTACTTTATAAACAAAGTTAAAATATAAATAAATTACGTAAATGCTAATCCATTCCCATTCACTTTTGTTTAGAGCTGGCTTTAATTCAGGCTCCCATATCAATATCAATACGGACCTTCTTACTATGGGATCTTATTGCAGCAAATGCCTCAATATAGCCCAACTGACTACTACAGTAACGGGCTTTGAGTGGCCCTTTTCTTGATCTTATGGCCAAGAAACTATATATTGAGTTGGACCAATTCGTCGGCTCAATATCTTGATCCGTTTTTCTACTTTGTAACAGTTGGCTTAATAGGCTCCCACCCTCCTATTGTATGTTTGAATTCGGTAGTAATATTAGGCTTCTCACAAAATAATTGCAACTCAACCGAATTAAATTAGATATTGAGGATATAAAAGTTTTAACACATTTTCAAATCGTTTAAAGTCTCTTTCTCAAGCCTTTCCTCCGCCACGATATATACCATTAGTCCTCGTATAACCACTAATTTTGACGGACTACATACTACATAGTGGCAATGTCGGTCTCTATTATGGAAACACAGATGATGCCATTGGAGCCATTACATTCAAATCCCACGTCCTCATCGAAATTCTATCAGATCATTTGTAACAACCTAAGGGAGGCCCAAATAACACATAAGCCCATACTCTTAAAAAGGGTTTGTCTATGATAAGATTATAGCCCTAAATTATTATCAAGACTAAGAACTTCTCCCGCTTAAGCAACGTGGTCTCATTCACTACATATATTCACTCAATATGGAGTATCAGACCGATCTTCCCAGATTTGGCATCCTTTGACTATTTTAAGCCTTTATACTTGCTTTGAGACAGTTTATTATAGGGTAATATTTTTTTTTTTTTTATTGGCACCGGGTGTCCAAAAACATCATCTCGACTAGTTTGGGAGTGCATAGGCCTTCAGTAAAGAGTTTTTCGCAAGTGTATTCAGGGTAATTTATAGGAAAAATTCATCAGCCCGATGGCCCCAGAGATTTGATGCACTCAGTAGAATTCAAACTTTGGACTTGGAGGGAGTATATCACCAAAACCAAGGCTTTTACCACTTAAGCCAATCCCTAAGGGTTTACAAAGTGCTGTTTATAGCAATCCACGTTTGTGCTTGCTTAGAATTTGTCCTTCTTGTGATTATCTCTTGGTATCAAGGTAAGAACATGAGACTGGGCCAACGTTGTTGTTGCCATTTTCCAAACTATATATATATATATATACACATATATACATTTTCTTGCTTTGTAATAGCTAAATTGAGGTGGTATTTGGGGTCCCCTCTTCTTTATCATTTGTGACTTTACATATTATTAAAATATCATCATTTGCTAAAAAGAAAAGTTGGCTCCCTCGCTAGCTCTCAGTGTATCAGGTTGTTAATTATAAGAAAGGACATTCGTCTATATCAAGGAGGAATGGGATATCCACTCGTTCCATAACTAATTCATTTAGGGCAGCTATCTTAGTTGGTTAGCTGGTCTCATCACCCTTCGACTTCTCGCTTTTAGACTAGTAACTACATTACTTTCGTTTTTAGGTGAGAACGAGACGGGGCATAAGTAGTTTCAATTGCTATTGGCGGTTCACCCGCAAGGGGAACATCACTAGTTATTAAGGTGTTTGGCAATCAGTTGTTGGTTAGCTTAATTAGAATATAAGGGGTTGTAGCTAAAAGTAGTCTTAATAGCTTTCCACTTCAACTACCTTATAGTAATTACTCTCTGCCTCCCACTCATCGAGTCCTGTAGAGATTGTTTTGATCCAAGCCCAACTTTGGCAATCTCATCCAAGCCCAACTTTGCCTTGCTTGATACAATATCTTGATCCTGTAGAGATTGTTTTGATCAATGCCTCGTGGTGGTATAAGCGTGATTTTATGGACATGTGGTATTTTGTTCATAGCAGGCATGACCGGGCTATGTGCTAACCTATTTGTTTGATGAGATTGGAACGGTGTAGTCTAGCCTATTTACAATTTTCCAATGATACTTGATAATGTAATATAGTCTTTATTATATTAGTGCATGATTGGGAAGTGGAAGTGGTCTCTTCATTCTATAATCTACTGTGCTCTTGAGATTAAGAGCAAATGCCAATTGGTGAGGACAAAATTTGGTGGATCCCCTCCTAGAAGTGGATGTTTGAGGTTAGAACTCTTAACATTCCTTCCGTCCATTAACAGGTTTTCCCTTTCCATGAAAAAGCATCTAGCATAACAAGTCTCTCTTGAATGTGGCTTTCTTTGATAAAAAAAAAAGCCCTCATAATGATGAATTGCCATTATTTGTACTAAAAGAGCCAGAAAACTTCAGTTCTTCTAAAACTTAATTGTGAAATAGTTAGAACCACTTTGAGGTGACCATGAGGCTTTGGAAGCACATAAGAAGAGGCTGAGATAATATTTTAGAAAACCCCGCTTTGAGGTGAATGGTGGATCCAAAATCAAATCTTGGCATGACATAGGGTGTCGCAACAAGGCACTCAACTAAACTTAATTAGAATTTCATGGTATAGCATGAATAAAAGAATTGTCTGTTGCAGACCTCTTAGTTCTATTTAGTCGTACTCCCCAATAAAAAGCAGAGTCATTAGAAATGCCCAACTTTGGAAAGCTGACTTTTTTTTTTTCTGAGTTTTATAGTCTAGTGTACTCTACTCGTATGAGGGAGAATTGAATACAAGATTTCTTAGCGCCATTCTAAGAGAGGGAAATTCACCATTCGCTCTTTTTACCAAGCCAAGAGTACACATAAGACACCTCTAAAAGCAATCTTCTTAGGCTTACTTGAAAAAGATTCTCACAATAGACAACTAAAGCAAAAGCTGAATCATTGTGACTGATTGGTGTTGTATATGCAAAATGAGTCGAGAGTCCATTGATCATCTACTACTTCATTGTGATATTTCAATGACCTTATGGAATGGATTCTTTGCTCGGGTGGGACAAGCTTTGTGATATTGAGAAGGATGATTGATTTGGAAAGACCTTAAGGGCAATTCTCATATTGCAGCAATGTGAGAATTGCCAAATCACAATAGGCAACTTAAGCAAAGGCCGAATCATTGTGAATGATTGGTATTGTATATGCAAAACGAGTCGAGAGTCCATTGATCATCTACAACTTCATTATGATATTTCAATGACCTTGTGGAATGGATTCTTTGCTCGGGTGGGACAAGGTTGGGTGATATCGAGAATGACGATTAATCTCCTAGCTTTTTGGAAAGGCCTTAAGGGCAATTCTCATATTGCAGCAATATAGAATATGGTCTTAATATGCCAATGATAGTATATTTGGAGGGAGAAGAACGAAAGAAGTTTTGAAGATAATGAGTGGTTAATGAATGAGTTAGAAATTTCTTTTTCAATAATTTACTTCATTGGTTGGTTGCAATTTATTTTAATAGTAAACTTTCATGGATTTTTTGTATACTAAACTAGCATGCATAGGCAATGCTCTTGTATATGTCCCTTACACTTGGACTTTTGCTTATTCTTATGATCAATAAAATCTTGTATACCAATCAAAGGAAATCTCCTAGTTCCTCAAGGATCCTGAAAGAGTTATTTTCTAACCACATACTCTTGGTAAAGAGGACAATTGAAATATCTAGTGAGTTTAACGCACATATCAAAATTGTCATCTACATGAAGAGGTCTACATGCACTTGCCACCTAGATTTTATCCTTAGATGGAGGAAGTGAAAGGGTGCCATCCAATATTGGATTTGGTAGGGTTCCGGTCAACCTACTTTACGACAGAGAAAGAATTCTCTCGATTTGCGTGAATATGTCAAACTCGAACACATTTTGTGTGGCTCCATGTCACAACTACAAGAAAGCCTAAGCCACATTTGGGGTAATGCCACAAAATAACTAGTCGATATTACAACTGAAGCCTTATAGAATCATAAAATTGGATAAGAACTTCTCATTTTCAAGTAATATGGAATTACATTCACCAACCTACTATACTTAATCTGATATGTTACAATCTCTCATCTTAAATTTGAGCATCTTCTTCAAGCTATTCCATTATAGATCTCATGGCTAAAGTTTAACTCTACTAACTAGAATTGGCATTGGTACCATTACAACTCATTATTTGAGTCATGAACAACCTATCGATCATTGCATCCATTTGATCTCAATCATTCCTGATCATTAGGTTCAAAGCTCAATCGACATGGGATCTTTCTATTCTCAATCTTCCACAGTATATCTTGATGGATTCAATCAAGACTATAAATTTTTTCATATCTCCCAACTTTAATACGATTTTTTATTGGCATTGGAACAACGTCTCGACTAATCTCGTTGGAGCACAGGCCCTCAACAATGAGTTTTCCACAAGTGCACCTCAGCTAAATTAAGAAAAAAATCTCCTAGACCAATGGCCCCTAGAGATTTTTTTTCACCCAAAGGAATTTGAACCTTAGGCTTGGGGAGAGCATGCCCCTAAGCCTAAGTTCTTTACCACTTAAGCCAACCCCCAGGGGTTTTCTCTCTCCTTAAATTCTAAAAGTTCCTAAATATGAAACCTCTATTTCATATTTAATAAAAAATTGGGGTATCTTCCTCGTGTAAGTTAAAAAAAAACTTCATTTCATAAAAAACTCCAAACAATCATATGCTTTGATCACTAGAATATATCTTCAATCAATCATTTTCAAAAATCAAAACATGTACATAACCCCTTTTATGCTTTGGCTTGTACATGGGGCTCTTATCACTAGCTGAAAGACGAAGGAACATGTTGAAGAGAAGGTTATGCAAGTAGTTTGTGCAGACAAGTTTGAAATGACTTAATTAATTAAAATATTATTAATTTATCTTATTTAATTAAAATACTTAATTAGACTACTTAGATTAAATCACTTATTTAATTACTTTTTTTTTATCATTTTAATAAATCTCGTCAAAAACTTGGAAAAAAGAAAAAAGGACCTAGACTGAGACATCCTAATAAGACCAATTGGACCCAACCAAAGCGGTCAAGTTCGGTCCAAACTTTTGGTAGACCAAAAAAACCAATTCTTTCCAAAATTCTTCTCTAAGATTGACCATAAGTGCCTAACACTTTCTCTAATTATTCAACTCCATGCTCACTTCAAGATTATTCTCTACGCAACATCCTTATCAACCAAGTAAGAGTTCTTTCCCTAGTGTGCAATAATGAGATCAACGATCCTTTGGAATTAACCCTACTTAAATTTCTCAACCTTGTTTTCCTCGTTTGAGACTTGATAACATACAATTATACTATTATTGGTCCATTAAAGAAGTCAACAAACTCCTGCGTCTTCATC
The DNA here is from genome assembly GCA_011037825.1 of Carya cathayensis. NCBI lineage: Eukaryota > Viridiplantae > Streptophyta > Magnoliopsida > Fagales > Juglandaceae > Carya > Carya cathayensis. Next base: position 1,656,600 of record QGSO01000154.1, read on the forward strand.
TCTCTAATAGTCTAAGGGGAAAAAAAGTCCAAGAAAGCCTTATTGAAGGATCTCTCGTTATGGTAACTCTTTCTCCCGACTCTGTTGCAAAAGATCATTTGTTCCAATCCATCATTTACTTTATCATCCTCATCTATGCAATTTAGTAGCATGAAGATCATCTTCCTTCGAATCCAACTCTCAATATCAATTGTGATACCCCCCATGATAAGATTGAGGGTAGGTGGTGTATGGGATCTCATATTGTTTGGGAATGAGAAGTTCTTACTCTTTATAATATTCCAATGTGGATCCAATTGTATCATTGACTAGTCCTTTTGGAGTATAGGTCCTGTGGTTTGGGCCTTCCATTGGAGCGTTACAAATGGTATCAGGGCCTATCCCAACAAAAAATGTGGGACTTAAGCCATGCCACCTACAATAGACAGGCTCGATGAGGATGTCGGGAATTTAAGAAGGGTAGATTATGATACCTTCATATGATACGATTGATGGTAGGTGGTGTATGACATCCCACATTACTTGGGAATGGGAAGTTCTTGCTCTTTATAAAGTTCCAATGGGGCTCCAATTGTATCATTGACTAGTCAATTTGGAGTATACGCCATGTGGTTTGGACCTTCCATTGGGACGTTACATAAATGGAATTAGACTTTCAAATAAAAGTCAAGGAGTGTTGACTATTGAATAACTCAAATGTGTATCTAACCTAAGCATCCATTACATGACCGTTGGCTAATGCTCGAAAGAAATGTGTACCCATGGTAGTAAGGGCATCTAGATTTTATATATAATATATATATATATGTACGTAAGAAGAATTTCTTAATCCACAAATTAGTCATGGTCCATGTACCTAGTAGGTATACAGATGAATCTAATTACAAGCTAAGTTTGTAAAAAGCAACATAAAAGTCATTAAAACTAATCCCATTTAGTACAACAACCGAAGCCTATAGTAACAAATTATGAAAGAAAAAGTCCATAAACCCTCCCCTTGAACGTTTCCGATTATCAAAGCAACGGCCATTCCTTCCGTTCCAAGTACACCACATTAAACATAGAGGCACTATCTTCCATACAACTCCGATCTAGCAATTGTCCTGAATTCCTCTCAATCATTATAGCAAGTTAACCACCCTCCTAGGCATGACCCAAGCAATGCCAAGTCTAGTAAAGATTTCATCCCATAAAAAGCCTTGACCACATTATAGTGAAGGAGATGATTCGCCGATTCTCCATTTCTTTTACACAATAAGCATCAATCCATTATATAAAAACCGCGCTTTCTTAGTTTGTCAATAGTCAATATTTTTCCATGGGAGGCCAACCAGCCAAAAAAAAGCAATTTTGAGAAGAACATTAATCCTTCCAAGTGCTATTCTAAGTGAAAACATTGGAAGAATGACTTAACCTTGAAAAAGTAACTGACCGACAAATTCTTGTTCCCCAAATGGATCCATAGCAACTTATCCTCCCCTCTAGCATTTAAATTCATCACATATAATGCCCTGTAAAATTCTGTAATGTCTCCAACCTCCCAATCTCGGACTGCTCTAATGAACCTCACATACCATTGAAGAAAGCTAGAAGAAATGTTCATGTTATTAGCTACGGAAGCACCCTTATCCAATGCAATCCTACAAAGAGAAGGGCAAGCGTTTTTCAAGGCAACATCACTACACCAAATATTGTACTAGAATTTAATTCTTGTTTCCTTACCCACCTTTAATCTAATATTTGCTGAAGAAATCTTCCCATTCATTCCGGATAAATTTCCAAACTCCCACACCATATGCCCCCTTATTTCATTTGAGCACCAACCTCCGCAAATACTCTCATATTTGACATTAATAACATTCCTCCAAAGAGCATCCTCTTCCCGATGATACCGTCATAGCCATTTTCCTAATAGTGCATTATTGAAGATTCTCAACTTTCTAATCCCAAACCACCACAAGATAAAGTGGTGCAGATCTTATCCCACTTAATCAAGTGGAATTTTTTCTCATAAGAAATCACGAAAATCTTCCTCAATCTATTCGTCACCCCTAAAAACAAAGGGAATAAAGATAAAAAGTATATTGGGAGGTTAGATAGCGTGCTCTTGATTAAGGTGATTATACCACCTTTGGACAAATAAATCATCTTCCAACCCACTAGTCTACATTCAATCTTTTCAGTAATCCCATCCCACATTGCCTTGGATTTATGAGGAGCCCCCCAATGGCAGACCAATAGGCAAGGATGACACATTGCAGTCCAAGATAGCTGCCAATTCACCCAAGATAGCTTTACCTTAAGGCAGGAGATAGCTTCAAAACAAAGCATTATTGCCCTCAAGGAATAAATCTAGTCGAGATCTAGCTTACAAAGAATCAGTGTGTCATCAGCAAAGAGAAGATGTCTGACTTTTAAACTACCATTCGACAAGCCACCTACCGAAAACCTCAAGATGAGACCTTTATCTGGTATTGCCTTCTACATTCTGCTCAACACGTCCATAACTAAAACAAACAAGAAATGTGATAGAGGATCCCCTTGTCTCAAACCCCAACTGTTAAAGAGACTTTTAGGAGTGTCGTTGACCAAAATCGAGAATTTGACTGCTGTGATGCAGTGTTCCATCCATTATCACCATCTCTCCCCAAAGCCATATCTATCGAGAATATACACAAAAAAGTTCTATTTAACATGATCAAACGCCTTTCTCCATATCTAGTTTGCAAAGAATACTTAGGGTGCCGAATCTGACTCTGCTATCCAAGCATTCATTAACTATAAGTACCGAGTCAAGAATTTGTCTTCTCTTAACAAAGACATTTTGTGACTTCGATATGATTTTCTCCATTACTTCACTCATCCAATTAGCTAGAACTTTGGCAATGATCTTGTATACCCTACTCACTAGACCAAGGGCATCTAGATTCTTTGGAACCTTTATGTCCTTACCGTGAAAGTTCGCAAGTTCCTTGCAATATGCGTTGTCACGACTTCAAGTTGTGGGTTGGTTACATCTCTGAAGCGTGTTTCATTACAGCAACATCAATAAAGTATACAATCAATAGTAGAGGCGTTCTTTTTCATTATCTTAACTTAGTAGTCTATGGAATCTCTTAAACCCACTCTTTGACACCAAACTTGTAACAATCAAAAGAAAGCCCAAGTATTCAGCCTTATACTCCAAAAGAACTAGTTAATGTAATAACTAAAGCCAAAGGCAAGAACTCATTTTTCCCAAATCCAACGGGATCCTTTTTACCATTCTCTTATGTTTAATCCAAAGGACTTGGTGCAACTATTATAGTTTGTCACTCTTGGCTTTCGAGCCATATTAGTATCTATTTCATATCATCTAATAAAGTAGCTAGTTGTTTCTTATATAGTATCTATGGTTGCGTTGTTTTGCTTTCATTGAGATTTTGGAAATGGATACACAACAATGTCTCTTTTTTTTTGGTAGAGAAACTTGATGAGAAAAATAAACCAATGTATAAAAAAAAAAGTTCTGCTAAATACAGTCACTTTTGTGTACTAAGTATGTGATATTGATGTTTGTATACAAATACTAAGGTAGCCTCCTGGTACTCACTCTTGGGGTTTGAATCCCAGAATACATTATCCCACCTACCATAATCACGTATCAGTTCCTAAAAGGATCTATTAAATTCAGTAAATTGTACCAAAGGATCAAATGCAACCTTTTATAGAAAAGTGATGTTGTGGGGGGGGGGGGGGGGGGGGGCTAATGCATTCTAGAATGATTTAACATCAAAGACCCCCTCTTACATTAAAGATATTTCATGGGATGTGGGGAATTCCCAGTGTAGAATTAATCAAACTAGGATGTTTGAGTCAAACAACTCAAATCTTTTATAACATTAGATATCACACCACCTAGGCATGTTTTTATAGCAGTTGTAGGGAGTGATATTGCATATGCACCCCCAACAATTCCACCATCATGATGCTCCTGCAACTTGAACCCATGACCTCTGGCTTTGATACCATTTGCCAAATTGTTGAGTTGTCAATCCACCTATAACTAATTGGTGTTAGGTAAGGCATACTCAAGTCTTTTATGGCATTTGACAATACACCCTGCGACTTGACTTAGAACACTTGCAGAGAGCAGTATTGCTAACGCTGACATAATCCAACGAGATCATCCCTAACAAGTGGGAAATCTGTAGAATATCTCTAAACCCATTATGAGGACGTTGGCAAGTTCTGGCAAGCTATTTTTAGTCTCTTTGGGATAATACAAGTGATACCTAGATGGGTGGTAGACTTCGTGATGGAAATGGCAATTTGAGAGTTATCACAATGAGATTTAAATAATGATCCTGCTTTAGTTAATTTGGTGCATATGAAGGAAACTAAATTACCAAAGTTTTGAAGATAGCATAAGACCATGGAAGAAGTCAACCTTTCCTTTTCAATTCACACTACCATTAAATGATGACCCAACCATATCTCTCTAGATTTATCTTCCATATTTTGTTTATATCTATTATTCCTTAACTTTGTTTTTGAGTGAGAGGTCGTAGAAGTCTTAGTAATGTCCAGCAATAGCAGAATTCTTTGATTTTAGTTTTGACTTGGATCGATTGGTTTCGCCCCTAGTTAGGGGTGCTTTCACATGGTCTAACAATCAGGCATGGATGAGGCCGGACATGTTTCTTGTATCTCTTTCTTGGGAGGCTCATTTTCCAAAGAGTTGACAGAAGAGATTGTCTCAAGAGTACTTGTCAAAATGGGGAATAACCATACTAATCAAGAGTACACTCTGATCTTCCTACATACTTTCTAGCTCTATTTCTCTTGTTGGCTAGTATGGCTAATCAAATTGAGAAAAGTTTTCGAGCTTTTTTGTTTAGAGGAATTGGAGAGGAAACCAAGTTCCACTTGATCAAGTGGGTTAAGGTATGCACTCAGATTTCTAGTGAAGGGCTGGAGTTCGAGACCTGATAGTTTTTAATAAGGTGCTTCTTGGAAAATTGCTATGGAGGTACCATGAAAAATGGGAGTCATGGTGGTGGGCTATTAATGCCCCAATAGAAGGCCCAAACCACATAGACTATACTTCAAAAGGACTAACCAATGATACTATTAGAACTTTATAAAAACAAGAACTTCTCATTCCAAAACAACATGGGATCCCATACACCACTTACGCATATTTTTATCATATGAGGTATTACAATTTATCCCCCTTAAATTCTCGACATCCTCGTCGGGCCTATCTGTTGTAGGTGGCACGGCTCAAGTCCTACATTTCTAGTCGGGATAGGCTCTAATACCATTTGTAACGCCTCAATGGAAGATTCAAACCACATTACTTATACTCCAAAATGTTTAGTGAATGATACAATTGGAGCCCTATTAGAACATTATAAAAAGCAAGAACTTCTCATTCCTAAGTAATTTGGGATCTCATACATCACCTACTCTTGTCCTTTGACATGTCCGTTATAGGTGGCACGGCTCAAGTCCCACATTTCTAATTAGGATAGGCTCTGATACCATTTGTAACGCCCCAATGGAATGTCCAAACCACATGACTTATATTCTAAAAGGACTAGTCAATGATACAATTGGAGCCTCATTAAAACATTATAAAGAGCAATAACTTTTCATTCTCAAATAATGTCAATAATTTTTCATAGTTGTCCATAGTCAATTTCTCAAAAGTAAGTAATCTTGTGAAAATATTAACTATGGACAATTTAGAAATCCTGAATTCCTTATGATGAATTGGTGTCATATGTGTAAGAAGAATGGTGAGTCACTGGATCATATTTTACTTCACTGTGAGGTGGCAGAGATGTTAGGTGGAGATTTTTAACAAGATTGGAATTACATGAGTGATGCCTAAGAGGGTTATAGATTTGTTCACTTGTTGGCAAAGGATTTGGGGCAATCCCATATTACGGATGTACAGAGTGATTCCTCTATATATTATGTGGTGTCTTTGGATGAAAAGAATGGTCGAAACTTTGAAGATAAGAAACGTTCTCTGAATGAGTAGAAGTTTATTCTTTCATACTTTATTTTTTTGGGTTTCATAATTCTCGTGTATCGCTTTCTAACTCCTAACTTGTAATTAGATGTTTGTTGTTTATATGCTTCATGTATATTTAGCCCATATACCTATTTACTAGTTTTAATAAGGTTTTATATCACTCATAAAATAATTATATAGTCTTGCTAAAATAATAATAATAATAATGCGCAAAAACACTAATTGCCATCCATATAAGAAGTTTATGGTGACAAAAGCCTTATTTTTATAGAGAACTGCCATAGTGGGCCTTAATCTTTTGTCACACATCCCAAGATTTAGCACAATTTAGGCCGTGAGTTAAAAAATGACAAAAGCCTACTTAGTTACCAATAAAAAGCCCAGGCCTAAAACCTAAAAGGCAATGCACTCTTCCGGTGAGTGGACAGATACGTCTAACTTGCATCACGTGTCTAGGGGAAAAGACAACCTCTCCACTTTACAGGCTGACAGCTGACAACCAACGTATGGAAAGATGGAAACTACATACGAATAAATTACACCTCTTTCGCAATAATTTGGACTATTTGCAGAACTCTGTTAATATTGAGCTTATATATTATTAGAATTTCAATCTATCTGGAGTTATAAACTTTTTTATTCGTTAATAAATTATAAAATTATTTGATAAATCGAATTTTATAATTATACCCTCTACTCCATTCTCATGAGAAAATAAATGCCATTATAATATTGACCCCAAAATTTACAATTATGAAATAGTCAATTAGTTGGAAAGCAAATTATAAGCCCAAAAGGACAAAATTGCATTCAAGTAATAATTTTAGCATACAAAAGTTTAACAGAGTTTCTGTTGAACAAGGCAAGGACAGTTAAGAACGATACATAATAAATCCACAAATTACATGCTGATTGGCACAGCCACATAACTTACACTAAACCAAGTACAACAATTGTTTTCCAACCACAGTACCTAGGCACTCCAACATGCTCACGACAAGAGACTGGGACACGTTTTCCCAAAAAATTGACGAAGTCTCCAATCAAGCACAAACAGTTCCAGGCATATAGCATACGACCTCACGCTGATCCATCTACGAGACTACGACAACATGGCAACCAGTAGGCTGCATGACAATAAAGGCAGGCCTAGATATTTCCAAAGGGAATCCCGGAATGGAGTAAAATCATATATATTATTTATACTGAGATTGGAAAGGCTTCGGTGTGCATGTCACACGGTAGCAGGGCTTAACAATAAACTGATATTTTAATGAAACAACAACATTGGACGGTGCGCTAAATCAAACAGAGCAATCGAGTGGATCCAGCGATTAGACTACTCCACATCTTCCAGAGTTAACTAGGGTTTGGTTATGCAACTAGCACGGAACACGTGTGAAGATTTGGAGAAAAAGAATATCTTGGGCGCTTAGATATTTTATAGCGTATCCGAATCTCGAAGCAAGCAAAGATATTTATGGAAACGGAAAGCAAGAACAGAGCACAGAGATATAGAAAACTGATTTGAAAGCGAGTATGAACTCAAAGATTAGGAACGAACTTCCGTTTCGTTTGAAAGGAGTGCGTGTGAAAGTTCAAGAAACACCAACCTCTCAGCACTAGAGAACTCGTAGAGCCTCCCTCGGTCGGAGAATATCATCAGCGCGACCTCCACGTCGCAGAGCACGGCGAGTTCGCGAGCCTTCTTCATCAGCCCGCCCTTCCGCTTCGAGAACGTCACTTGCCGGCTCGTCTTGTCCTCGATTCGTTTCATCTGCACTTTTCCCCTTCCCATTTCTTCTCTTCTGGTGTCTAACCTCCAAACCCTAACCCTAGCAGGATGCTTCCCGACGACAATCGAATCGAGATCAATCAACGGGGTCTTCTCGGCTATCAATTCGGGTAACAAAGAGCGAGTTACAGTGTGCGCTTTTAGTAGAGGGAATTAAAGATCTTCAGGGCTATCGAATCCAGTACTCCTACCGATGGTGAACCCGGTGATTCCAAGTGGTTTTCCTGATTGACAAGTGGCGCTCTTCGATTTGTAGTTCCCTTCCTTACTCTCGAGCGCGGGGTAAGATCTTTTGGGACGCATCACAGCAATACGAAGGGTTCTCACACGTGTGAACGGAGGGAGGTAAAAGCTCGTCATGGTTTTTGCTTTGTTCTTCCTAATCCTAGGACTCGAGATATCCCCGATAATTACTAGAAATATCCCCTTTCTTTCTTCCTCTCTGTATTTTCTATTAGTAGCAGATATAACCGCACGCGTGGACCCCCCAGGTGGAGACAAAATATTAAATAATTAAGAATTATATCTCGAGGTCCATATTGTTCCACGTGGAAAGTTTTTTTCCACGCGTCGACGATCTAATTTTATACGAAATTTCTACTTAAAAAAATGCTATTTAGCCATTTCAATATTTTTATTTTTATTTATTTTACTTAGCTATTAAGTAAGCTATTATTAATAAAATTATATATTTTTAAAATTATTTTAATAATTAAAATTTTTTTAATTATTTTTAATAATTAAAATTATTTTTAAAAAAATTATAAAAAAAGCCATTTCCGCTAGCGGTACGCCAATAAATGTTTGCGGCCCTAGCACCGTCCTTTCCACTTTATATGCCAGATCCACGTCGGATAATAGGCTAGCGATTGAGGTTAGAGATAGGTGTCGGAAAAGGCCATTACTAGGAAACATCAGGGGCCAGGGGTCTTATGGCGGTTTCGGAAGAAATATCACAATTCAAAATTTTTATCTTATGACGATAATTTTTTTAAATTTTTATTTAAGATATAATAAATAATTTAATTTTTTTAAAATCTTAATTCAACTTTTTTTAAAAAAATTTTAAAACAATAATAATATTTAAAAATAATATTTTAACCTTTCTTCTCAATTTAAAATTTTTCTCTTACTGGCATACTAATCGGATTTCCATACGGCACCAAGAAAATCATAGCAGCCGATTTGTGCACGGTAATATGGCGGTCCATGGAGCTCAATCGTACGATTCATACAAAAAAAGGGGGAAAAAGTCAAAGACAAGACAAGAGAAGTCCCATTACTCGTTTTTATGCGAAGCAACATATTATGTTAGTCAACTCCTGGCTTCTTCTCGTTTATAATTTTCCATTCTTATTCCAAAAAAAAAGAAAAAAAGTTTCCGTTCAAACAGGAATTATCACTTTACTTTCTCGGTTTTAAAGGTGCGTCTCAAATCCTTTTTTCGAATAAATAATTATTTATTAATATAATAAATAAAATATTAGAATTTGTCTCCTTAATTAACATAATAATAATAATTATTATTATTATATTTTAAGTTGTTTTAATTGTTCTAATCTCACATTTAAATTTGTTCCATACAACGTAAAGAACATAAAGTAACTATCGGAATCGGCTGATTCCGAAACTGGTGAAAAGCAGGTCGACGGCATCGACCGTCGGTCGGTTCCATTTCAATATGAACCGTGTGCAAATCAGTAAATCAATTGCTGATATATATATATATATTATTCATTTATAAAATGATGTTTTAATTTAAGTGAATTAAATTTTGTCATTTTACAAAAAAGAATAATAAAAATTAAAAACAACCGTTCCTTTTTGAAATGGAGATTCCATTTGGGAGTTTTAACACATCCCCAATAAAGCCAGGCCCTCAGTGATCCATAACTCTATATTATGAGCATCATCACATTGGATAAAAACCCACATAAGTGATGGGAAATATAGTTCATAAACTCATATGTTTTGTATATGTGGCTGTGAACCCGTTAGCCTCGTCGCAAGAATCCAGACCGCCGTTGGACACCGAATTCTGTCACTGCCACAATTGGACACAGCGATATAAACGATTTTTGTATATGTGTCTCTAAAAACAATATCGTTTGATTTAATACATCAAACCATTTCATTTTGAATTTTTGAATTACGATTGAAGTCCTAACACGAGCAGCCTGTCCCCCTCTTATTTATTTGTCTTATATTCATCGTGTCATTCTTTCTCTTATTTCTCGAACCTTTCTTAACTATCTCTTCGGCCTCCATCTAGCTGTTCACTTCTCCATTATTGTTGTTCACCTCGCCCCATCGCCTATTTGTTGTCTCTCTTTTCTCATGCCCCATATATATATATATATATATCTCATGTCTCAGACATTTATCGATTATTCTCTTTCTCTAGTTATCCATCAATGATCACCCTACCCCTACGCTGTCTCTCTATCTCTCGCATTTTGTAATCAACAATGCCGTGTGTGTCTCTCCCGTAACCAGGAAGTCCCAAAACCAATTAGCATGTAGTGCCTAGTGAGTTTATATCTTGTAATTGAAACATGATGAATTTATGTTGTATTGAGTATCTGGTATTCCATCGGCAAAGTCTAAAATTGACCAAAAAACCGTCGAATCAATCGGTTTTCTATCTTTTAGTTGATCGGTTCGGCCGGTTTTATACTAGTAAAAAACTTGTTGCTCCGATTTCGAAAACCAACCAATTCAATTTTCAGCTCTTACCAAAAGGAAAGTTGCAAATATAATTATAAAAAAATAGTCCCCAAGGTCCAAACGAAAGGGATATTTTATAAAGGACGGAGATGGCCCAATACGAACATAGAATGAATGTGATGGGCCGAACAGAGAGAAAAAACACAACATGGTAATTGGTATGTATGATTGCTGACATCAAAGTGCTTCAAATATATTATATTAACAACTCGACCAAAAAGCAACTTACCATTTAAGTAATATATATAGATCAAGTTGGCACGGATTGAATTTCAAGCGTCCAATTACCATTATTTTGAGATTATTTATTTATTAGAATAATGGGTTAATCATGAAGGACGTACCTGATCATTAATTAATTCGTTAATTTGGACAGGCCTAAGAAAAGCGCATATATTACTATATATATCTTTCCATTATAAAAGAGACTACCGGTCACTGAACAGTAAATATTTTCACAATTTTATTTTTTAATTTTGTCCCTCTTTAGATCTGCTTTTTTCATTTTATCCTTATTATTGGCTTTATTTTATTCACAAATTTATGTATTTGTTCATTTATTTTATTAGAAAATTTACGTTTTTACTCCTGTTTGGTCGATGGTAGCTTGCCGTCTATCCGTTTATAAATAGTAATTTTTGTTTATCATTTCGTGCTATCATCAGCTTTCTACAGATAACTTTTACATTTTGGTAATTTTATTTTCCTTTGAACTAGCTAAACATACCTTGCACGTTAAGCCTAAGCTGCCGTGTGTGTTTATATGTATGTATATATATATATATATATATATAATAAGCGAAGTAGATGCTGCCAAACGTCTGGGGTACTGGGAATTATGCACACAACAGATAAGATCAGATTCTCTCTTCTTCTTCGTATTTGGCTGTTATGTTATAAATTTCCAATTATTCTTTTTGCCCGATCAAATCTCTCTTATATATTGGATATATATATATATATATATATATATATATATATATTTATATATAGGGAATCAAGCCGGTCACTGAGATAATGAAGAAATTCCATTTCAAAAAGTAGAGAAATGGATATTCACTTCGATCTCGAAAATATCACCTTATATATATATATGAGGACGTTGTTGGCCTTGCAAAAAAAAAAAATATCTAGCAGTTATTTGGTTTCTGTAATAATTTAAAAAATAATTCTACCTATAATCTTACGCTTACAGTCCATATTTTTTATTTTTCTTTTCTCTTTAATAACAAGCATGTGATTTATGAATAATTAGTAGAACAACTCAATTAATTTAGTAAAAATAAATAAAATAAAATAAACATATGTAAAGTGTGGTGTAGAATGATGAACAACATCTCTCAAATTCAAATAGAGAACATTTCAAATATTAAATTATCATTTTTGTCCTCAAAAGCGGGAGAATTCTAGAAAAGGAAAATGCTACGGAGCCCCTCATTCTTACCGCTCATGCACTTTAATTTTTTTAATTTATTTATTTACTTAATAGTTAAAGAAGTGGTAATTAGTGAAACTGTATTTATATATATATTTTTATTTTTGTTCTTAAGGATTAAGGATGTTAAAAAAATCTTTACAAAATAATGATAAAAAAAGGAATTCTCAAATTTGTGCTAGAGGTAAACCCAACAGTAAGTGTTGGCGGCCTGCTATTACCATACATATTCAAATTCTATTTTCCCTATATTTTGATTATTGAAAAATGCTAAGGGAGTTCCTCAATCTTATCGCTCATGTATTTTAATTTTTTAATTTAATAGTTAATAAAATAATTATTAGTGAAATTGTATTTTTTTTAATGATTAAATATGTAAAAAAATCTTTCTAAAAAAATAATAATAAAATTCTCACATTTGTGTAAGCCGTAGGCGATATTTATATATGCTAGCGGTACGCGGTAAGTGCTGAGCCCGCTAGCATCATCCTTCTAGAAAAACCATGAAAGCCAAGTCTCATTTGTTTTCTTGAATACAGAATTTTCACCAACTCCTGCAACATTATCATCTCATGCATCCAATTAATGGACTATCTTTTTCTTCAACAACTACGTGTAGTACTATACGTGCGCATATGTACCACCTGGCCGATTGCCTTTACATAAGATCAGTACAGACGTCAGACAGTACGAACTTTAAGGTTGCCCGATCGAAGATACAACACCAAGTATATACAGCTAGCACTCCTTAATTTCGGAACCATCTTTTTTCTTTCTTATTTATAATTTGTATTACAAGACTAATTAGAGATCACTAATATATGCTAAGCTAGCAGGATAAGGGATATATATCATGAGTGATCTCGATCTACACGAGTGCATCCACCTGGCACTTCTTGTGTTCCGACTTCATTCTTTCAAGCTTGAAACGTTCTTGAACAGAAGATATATACGTTGCAGCCTTTGTGTCGACGGTCTCATCAGCCGCTATACCATATAGGCTGTCGTATTGGCTGCTTATCAAGTCGAGGCTGTCATCGGCAGGTACTATAAACGACAGTACCTTCTGTTTCGGCTGAGAAACGACATAGTCCTGGTCGACCAGAAAGCCTACTGAGGCAGTTGAAGGAGAAGACTGGCTGGGCTTAGCCAGCTTGCTGGTATATTGCGCAATTGAGGAAGGCTTCGCTGCTCGTTGGAATGACATCAACTTCCCTTTAATGAACCCTCTGCGCTTACGGTTTGCCTCCATCTTAATCTCAAGTACTTTGATATCGAATTCGAATGTTGAGTATGTACTGCAAGAGGGATCTATATATATATATATATATATATACACACTCACACACACTGGTTGCATGCTGGGGGTATTTTCTTTGTTCTTAAAGGCTTGCAGATAGACATGAAAACTGTGACTGAGTTGTACGTGGTCCCTAGACTAAATATCCCGAAGCATAATTTTCTTTAACTACACTACTAAGCGGGATGGATATATATCTTCCAATAATATTACACTAAACAGCAAAGACGCTTTCCAAGATATGGAGATAAATTACTTCGTCTCTATATACCCTAATCAACATATATAATATATTTGGAATTTATTCCAATATTAATCGATCTTGTTGAGATATTTATTTAAAGCACTAGCTGCTGTACGTCGGTTGGCTAGCTATAGGCAGGCTACCCTGCACATTGAAACCCTGATCTCAAGCAGAATAATATGATTTATTCTCATTGGTTTGCTTTGTGAGTAATATGGAATAGCAATTCTCAAGCTAGTAGAGAGCATGCTCAATATTTAGGCACTAAGCAAATTGGTAATTAGAGAGAAATTAGCTGGACCGAAGGGGCGCCAAATCTGCTAATTAATTAATGTGTTACTTTGGGGGGAATGTTAATAGCAGCTATTATATGTATTAAGTCCAAATTATAAGAAAATATCATATTTCTGTTTTACGGAAAGTTAATTAATGTTAATAGCACTAAGGGTGCCGGGCCAGGCACAAAAACGCGTCATGGCTCGAGCTGATTCCATCATGTGAGGCAGCAAGTAGGTACCATATCCTGATAGTTTTTGCGTCTGAATCTTGAACTTTTTTTGCACTTTAGTAAAAAGGATAGACTGAGATAGGACAGTACATCCTCAAGAAGATAAACGTTAAAAGATCATATTGCCACCCCCAACATCGCATGTGCATTATCAATTTCCCACCTCAACTTGACCAGACAATTTATATTGATTCATTGAAAAGGAAATGAAGTAAAAAGTAAACAGCTAGCCATGCATGCATGTAGCTAGGATGGATAAGAATGGCGTCCTTTTCAACACCCTAGCTGATCGCTTTAACTCTTGTATGTGACTACATATGTTGAGCATCTTACTGCAGGAATACGAGTAGTACTTTTCACTTTTCAGACTGCAGGAAATGCATAACTTGGGTAAGAGATAAGAGATCCTATTTACACTTGCATTGATCTATTTGGTATTATGCTGATCTTAATTGTCGTAAGAGAATAAATATAACTAATTCCACATGATAACATATTTGCATTCAAACAACACCATGAAGTTGCATGTACATCATAATCATGAATATATGCGTGTGACTAATTAGAGCAATTATAAGACCCGAGGAATATTCCTTTAATTTTTATAAAGGATGTGTATAAATCTGGCTATACTTTTCCATGATAGAGCAACGTCCTACGGTTGAGAATACTATATAAGTCTTGCAACTTGGGTTCCTTTGATTTATTCAGGCACTACTACACATGCATGAGTACTGGCAGTGATAAAGTTTTCGCACTTTTGGACGGTCAAGGATAAGATATTCTGGATGCATGTTGTCAAGTTACACATCGCATGCATGCACCTCTGCATGAAAGTTGTGGGGTTTCTTTCTTTAATCTTTCTGTGTGTTCTGAACTGTAAACGTACATAAGTTTCTTCTAACAGATTCCACCATTTAATAGATTCTTAATTTTTTCTCAAAATTACTAAATTAGGACTTTGATCACTTCTCAATAACGTTCGTAGCGTGCATCTTATACTAATTATCTGCATGACATATATAGGAAACAAATAGTAGTAGTTTGCTTTCAAGCATTAACATGTCCAAGAATGGCATCCAAGGTTTCTGTGTTCATCTTTATGGACCAAGAATCGGTTGCGATGCTAATCCTCCCCCGTCTAATTTGTTCTGCTTTTGATGCCTGCCTAAAGCGAGATGTTTTTGCTGGACCAAAGCGCTACTAATACGCAATTGTTCTTCTGTAGAGCTTTTTGGGACTACTGTTGGGTCTCAATCGTTAAAGAATTTCATTGGCCCGCTCATGTACTGCATAGCCATGCATGGTGGCCCCCTTTTTTGGGACTAGGGATCTCTCGTTCAGTGAAATTCTCTGTTTTGTCACCAACGTGTAAAAGGAACTCGAATACAACTTTTTGTGTTTAGCCGCGAAATCAAATCATCAGAATTTATTGTGAACATTGGTCATGTGTGTCAATTATTTTACAATCATTATGTTAATGTAACTGATGTATATGCAGCCAATAAAATGGGACACTCGGCGATAAGTAGCAGCTTTTATCTATATGCAGTGATGTGGACATGTGCTAAGCACATGAGTATTAAACAGTGGCGTCTCTGAAAAAGATGAAGGAGAGTCGCTCGATCAAGACAAGTGTTGTAATCTGTTGGGCATGTATATATATATATATATATATGTAAGGTTGCTAGTTAGGGTTGCTGTGGGGTTTTTATTTGTGCATTTTGCCGACTGTGAGGGATTTTGTGAGCCTGAAAGAGAGAGAGAGATAGGGTTTAATGAGGGAAGAAGAAAGCCGTTTCTTGTGGCTTGTTTTGGCTCAGTATTAGTTTAATTTTGTATATGAGATACTGGCTTTGAAGATTTATTAATAAAGAATGATCTCTGAGACTGTTCTTACCGTAGATATAGGCCTTTAGAGCCGAACCACGTAATCTTTATATGTATTTCTGATGTCTTTAATCTTTTCTTATTTCTTGTTGATTTACTGCTTGATCTTGTTAATCTTGTCATCTTTATCTAGATATATTGTATTTCTTGAATTGAATTTCGGTATTGAGTCCTTAAAGCTATAAGGGACCCTGGTTGTATTCATAACATTTATCTATAATATGCATGAACGATTTACTAGCTGTATCCCCTGATGGCCTGATGGAGGGCTGATTAATTCATTGGATTTTGGAATAGTAGTGATCATTTTTCTATTTTTATAAAAAAAACTTATTTATTTATTATTATTTTAATCAGCCTTCTCTTAATATACAGTTCTTTCAACTTCTTCTCCAGTCAGGAAAGTTTGCACGTGAATTGTGCAGGAACGAGTTATTATGCCACGTCAAGTATAACTAAAGGAAAAAAAGAAAGAAAGAAGCAGACAATTGTCTACGAACTGAACTGGGAAAGTTGAAACATACAAACATGAACAAAGGCATTTGTTATTCTTTGCCCGTAGAAGAACTGCAACCCATTTCCTTGCCATTCCCGTTCATCTCCCTCATTCACGTTTGTCTCAAAAACACTGATATTTGCAACTCATTTTCAAAAAGAAGAAGAAACAAAACACAAACATCATCCAAATCAACAAAACACATCGTGTTTCTCGATGCTGCAACTATTGTTCGTGGTCGCCTTCTCGGTAGTGCCTTTGACCCTGTAAGTGTCATCGATCTGAAGCCTTAACATGTTCGTGGAGAACATAAAGGATGTTCTATGCCAAACCACCGTCCTCACTCTCCGAGCCTACCCTTGCATACACCTCGCCTCCTTAGCTCCTTCCTTTACCCAATCTCCAAGAGGTAGACTGCCCGCTAGAATACATCCACACAAATTCTCTATTTTTCCCATTAGTCTTTTTCTTTTTCTTTTTTCTCTCTCTCTCTCTCTATTTTTTTTTTTCCAGTAGGTGTGTGGTGCTACCATGCTGGTGTTGTTTTTGTTATATGGGATTAAATAGTTAATTTTGGGGTATAATCTTCGGGATAATTCCTTTACCCTTAATAGTATGAATTGGGATTTTATAGAGTTTAAGTTTTTGCCTTTTTGGAAGATTTTGCCTTGTCGGTGTTGTTAATTTTGGGATTAATCCCATGATGTTAATTTGGTCTTGGCTGCACTTTGGAGATGGAGGACAGTGAATTGAAGGAGGGAGATGCAGAGGTTAGGTTTCACTATTTTCAGAAACCCATATTGGGTCTAGATAATAACAGGAGATGGAGGAGAGAGATGGAGGAGAGTAAAATGGATTTGAATGGAGAAGAAGTTGAATGGATTGTTGATGTGAAACGCACAGTATCATTTTCCACATAGATGTTGGTGCGCGATCCGTAGGCCAAATCTCCTCCATCCACCATTTTCCCTTAATAATATTAAGATATTTTTAAATACTCCTGCAATTTTTATTTTACTTTAAATTTATAATATTGTGTTCCAAAATGTTATAATAATTACTCTAGAGATTAGGCTGTGTTTGGTTGACAAGCATATCTCAGATTATCTTAAATCAATATTTTTTAATTTTCTATTAAAAAATTAAATTTATTTAAACTTATTTTATATATTTAAACACATATATTATCGTATTTATATTTAAGATACACAAAATACTAATATTTACGTGGGAGTGAATAACAGAATAATTTGGTGTATTTACACCTTTTACACCACTCAATCAGGAGATGGCACGTAAGAGTTTCTCCAAAAGTGAAATAGAATTAGTTCTATAGGATAGATTGGAACCTTTGGTAGGGACCGTCTCTCTCCCAAATTCCCAATACCTCTCTCTCTCTCTCTCTCTCTCTTCAAGATAGGAATGGATAATATGAGAAGGAAAAATAAAACAAGTCATGAGCATTCTACTCATAAGTTTACACATCATATATTTTTTATTTTTTTTATTTTTTCTTAGATTTTTTTTTAAAATATTTTAATTTTTTTATTTATTATTTATATAATAAATATTTGATAAAATAAAAAAATTAAAAAAATAAATGATGTGCGGTGTAGGGGTTTAGAATTTTTCAACAAGCCATTACTGGCTCCGGTTCCGGCACTACGTTCTTAGACTTTTTCGTTAAACTTTCAAATGGGTAAGGAGTGCAGAATTCAAGAAAAGGAAAGTTGGAACGTTGAGTTCGGATCCAAACTCGTCTTTGGCAGAGAAAATGACGCTGGTATTGGAAATTTGGTGGCCCTGCTGATGGGAAATAGAGACAAAGCTCTTATCTTCTCTCTCTTCTTCTTGGCTCTTCCTTTACAAACCCATCTTCATTAGACAAGTCCAGGAGTTTGTCCACAGAAAACTGTCGCAACCCATGCCATTTTGTCCATTCCCAGGCAACAATTCCTTGAAAACCTCTTGTGGGATTTTTGTGGAATTTTTTACAGTCATTTCCTTCTAAAATTAGTCTTCAACGCTGGTTCCTCACATCCCATTTCTGTTCTAACTAAACAAACACAGAGAGAGAGAGAGAAAACGTTAATTAGGGAGATGGGTTCTAGAAACCAAATCGTGGAAAACGTTAAAAGTGTATTAAAATTTACCATAACCGGGTATTAAACCTCTTTACAGAGATTAATTAGGGAGATGGGTTCCAAATTGAGAATAGGGAAATCAATGAGTTCGCAACCTGTTGAGAAGAAGGTTGAGAATCATCAACCCATATTTGACGATTTCTATGTCAGAGAGGGAAATCGGCAGTTCATCTTGAAAAGTCACTCCTATTTCATCTGCATGTGGTAGAGTCTTGACTTGCGACCTGTTGAGAAGAGATCTTGGCTGCTGCTTCCGTTGGATAGAGAAAGAGAGAGGATGCGAGAAAAGTATGGGAGAATGAGAAAGAGAGAGTTTGCAAGAGACTCGCGACCTCATCAGCTGCTTTACCTATGAACAAAGTTAGAGAGCGAGGAATTGAATTTGTTTGGATAGAGAGAGAAAGTGCGAAAGAGGGACTCGATTCGCGGCGATGAGAGAGAGAGACCAAGATTGAAAGGGAAGCCTTGAGAATGAGAAAGAAACAAGTTGAAATGCTTTCAGTGCGCACCCACGGTAAATTATATGAGCCTCTTACGTGTCCGCATTTTTACACGAGTTCCGACTTGAAGGTTCTCTCTCCTCTTTAATTAAATCTTCTAACATCACTTTAATATTTAAATAGTATGTTTAGATATTGGGTTGACTTGACATAAAAAATAAAAAATAAATAAAATATTATTAAAATATTATTTTTTAATATTATTATTATTTTAAGATTTAAAAATTTTAAATTATTTTTTTTTTATAAAAATTAAAAAAAATTATAATAAATAGATAAGATAAATTAAAATGAGTTAAAGTGACGGAGTTAAGTATCCAAATAGACTCAAATCAGGAAGATTGCGACTCGCTCAGGTTCCGAGGCCTCAGGTCCAAAAGGATAGTTTGAGGCCGCACTTCTGTCGTTTCAAACAGCTAGCGAACCCGCCATCATCAAATTGGGCCTAGAGAACTTCTAGAATTATGAAAGGCATGGCCAGAAGGTGATGTCTTATCCACTAAATAAGGACAACAATTGTCAAGTTACGTAACCGGCCTGTTTGGTGGCGAACCTTTTTATCTTGTCTTCTTCAAAAGAGTTTATGGGTTATCTTCACAGCTTGCATGATACGGATTTTGAAATGACACACGAAGAGCCAAGAGCTAGGCAAAAGAACAGGATCATCTTCACGTTGTGCTGTACCTTATAACCTTTTGCTTATAATATTAACTATCAACACGACTTATTTCGCCTGCATAATAATTATTTCGTCCTTACAACTGATTTTAAGAGAAATCTAATATTTATGCGCCTTCTTTCCAAAACATTTCTTTGTTAGTTCTCACATTTGCTCGATCGGTATCTAATAAACTGGTGTTGCCCTTACAAAGCTTTATGTAACACTGTCCTGCCCAATATACAAGTTTTTCGAGCCGCGTACCACCCCCCCCCCCCCCCCCCAAAAAAAAAAAAAAAAGAAAAAAGAAAGCATGCATTTTCTGGATAAATTTTAATTTGTAAAGCTCAACCCATTATAGATCTAAAGCCCACTGCAAGGCAAAGAGATCGAGAAGAGAAAAAAGAACAAATTATTGTCAAGAATGGGATGAAATTGACAAGATACAAGCGGCTGGCTCAATTGCAAGAGATAATTACTTGAAGCTAGGAAAGAGAACAAATGGTGGCAGCACGTACGGCAGAAGAAAATGCAGGACATGGTGTACGTAGAGCAAAAGAGGGGGGGATGGATTTTTACACACATATACGTATGAATAGCGTTACTCGAGACAAGTGCCCAGAAAATCAATGAACTCCGATCAACCTTCCCTTCATATCTACTCCATCGATTAATCAATTTCCCATACCTGCTCCCCTCACTCTCCCCTCATCAATCCCTGTCTCTCTCTCACTCTTTCTCTCTCTCTCTCCACAGAACGTGAAAAGTGTTTTGCCTCTTCATTCCAGAAACAAACATAGAGAGAGAGCCAACTGAACCAAAAAGAAACATTTGTACTGAGCTCAGCGAGTGGAGATGATTTTTGTACGTTCCAACAAATAAGAAAAAGAAATAAAAAAATGTCATTTTTTGTGTCTTGCGACTTTCTCAGAAACCAAACACAGCAAAATCTAGAACCTGACATGGTAGAAGCTGCGGTGGTGTGCTTTTTCACTTTCCATTCTGCCTGGTTCTCGCCGATTGTTCATGAGAAAATTCTTAGGCCATCGATGGTGGCCGTCATCATTGGGTCCCAGTTGTCGGTTCAGGCAGATTTAAGTAGAGGCAAGCTCCTACGAGAAAACCCAAAAGCATCACCTCCCCTCCCCCAAGAGCAACCATCTCCCTCACTGAGTTAACAGCCAAGCCAACTCAACTGAGCTATTAACAACAATAACAACAACTCGTCGTCTTTGGCAACCGTGGGGGATGGGGGTCGTTGATGGAAAATACGATGGGAAGAGAAGACTTAGATGAAAGGAATTGGGGAAGACTCAGACTCAGACTCAGACTCGTGGGGATGGGGGTAGGGGTGTAAAAAAAATCCCGGCAAATAGAAAAACCGGCCCGGCCCGGACCGGTTGTGCCGGTTTTTACTGGTCCGGTTCGGAACCGGTTTTTATAAATAAGAAACCGGATACCGGCCCGGTTCCGGTTAATATTGGACCGGACCGGTACTGTTTATATATATATATATTTATTAATATTATATATAAAATATATTATATATACTTTTTATATAAAATAATTTAAATTATAATTATATATAAGATAATGTTATTATAATTTATAAAATAAATGTTTAATCTTGAACATAAAAATTTAATTCATCATATGCTTTTAATATATAATATTATAAATATATATTATTAATAACATTTTATTATAAGAAGTAAGAATTAAAAAAAAAAAATTACTCAAATAGTCAAATATTATTACTAAATTTTGAAATAATCACTAATACTAAATAGTCAAATATTATGACTTAATACTAAATACTAATAGTCTAATATTATATTACTAATTTACTATTAATATTATACTTTCAGTCTATGTATAAACTATAATAAACTAATACTAAAGTTTAAACTACTATACTAATTTTAGTAACTAAATCACTACACTAAATAATCACATATAAAATAATCACTATAGTCTATTAATAATATAGTTATAATAATCACTAATATTTATAATCACTATAATTAATACTAATATTTATAATGATATTAATAGTCTAATACTATAGTACTATTCATAATATACTTTAAGTCTATATAATCATTAATTACATAAAAAATAATCACATATATACTAATAGTCTAATACTAATATTCTAATATAGGCTATAGTTATACTCATACTAATATAGTTATACTAAATCACCAAAACTAATACTAATATATAGCTATACTAATAGTCTAACATTAATACTATTACTATTATATAGTCTATTACTATTATATAATCTAATATAGTCTAATATTAGTTATATAGCTATAACTAATACTAATATATATACTAATACTAATAGTCTAATATAGACTTATAGACTTGTAGTATTAATACTATATTGCATTGTTATATTCTTTAATTTATTATGTATAACTATTTAGTCTATTATATATATATATATATAGTCTATTATATTAATACAATTTAAATTGTATGACCTAATACTAAATACTAATAATCTAAAACTATATTACTATTAGTATTATACTTTAAGTCTATGTATAATTTTATAAATTAGTATATAAATCATTATACTAAATAATCATATATAAAATAATGATATAATAACACTAATACTAAATTAATATACTAATACTATCAATATAGTCTATTAGTAATATAGTTATAATAAAACAAACTCACTATAACAATTAACAAATATTAATATCATTATATGGTAGTTATAATCACTATAATGAATACTAATATTTATAATGATACTAATAGTCTAATATAGAGTATAGTTGTACTCATACTGATATAGTTATACTAAATCACCAATTCACCATAAGGTCCATAACTAATACTAAGATATAACTATACTAATAGTTTACCAATAATACTATTATATTGTCTAATATATTATATAACTATAACTAATACTAATATTTATATACTAATACTAATAGTTTAATATAGACTTATAGTATTAATACTAATAGTTTATTATATATATACTAATATTAATAGTCATTAATAATTATATTATTTAATGCATAACTATATAGCCTATATATAGACTTATAGTATTAATATCATTATATGTAGTAGTAACACTAATACTATAATAGTTTTAGTCATTGTTTTGTATTTAATAATATAATTGTTATAGTGTTTTTAATTGTCTTATATTTATTTTATTGTACTATTTTTATTTTATTGGACACCTATTTTAATCATTTAAGTGTATTTTTTCTCTATTTTAAGCCCAGCCACCTGGCCCGGCCCAGCCAGCAGCCCAGTTCAAATTAGGTTAAACTAAAGAGTAAAGCCATACTAGACTTTTTATTTCTGCTTCCAGACCATCTACTGCACCGACTCTTATTCTTCTTCTTCAGATATTCTCTGCTTCGACGTTGGCGGCTAGACCAAGCACGCTACAAGACTATTTCTTGATAGTTGTCGTTGGTACGTTTATCATTTATTGCATTTATTATATGTAGTTTTGTTACACAGGGACGCCTAACTTCCTAAGAAATAGCTAGTTAGAGGCTTATAGCACTTCATTAGCTGTAGTTAGACTAATTAGAAAGTTTGTAGACTACGGATTTCACAAGTTGTAGTTTTGTACATTTATTTAATATATTATTTGTAGTTTTGTATATTTATCATTTATGGCCGTGTATGTTAACTGCTAGTTCACTAATATTTTTTTTTAGTTTATTTATTTGATGAATATTATTTTGGTAGTAACTGTAGTACCATCTTCTACCTCGTTAAACATTCGCAGTTTAATGGATGATGTTGAGAAGTTTGAAAAATTTGATACAGGTATATAGTATCATTCACATTTTCTTTAAGTGTTTTTAAAATGTACATCATATTAGTAATTTGTTTTAATTATTACGCTTTATTTTTTCCTTTTTGTGTAGAGCTTATGGAAGACTTAGGGAGTTCTTCAAGACCCACTTATTTGGTTGGAGATGATTAAATTTAAAGTAGGACAACTTGTATATTTTATTTTCTTAAAGTTTTATTTATTTATTTAATGTAATTACTAACTTTTTATTGAAATTAACTGCTTGATTTATTTTAATACAATTGCAAGGTTTGTTGAATGGACTATTGGATTTGGTGGCTACGTGCATAGCTATTATTATTCGCTATTTGTTCTAGTTGTAAGGTTTTTTTATTGGATGTTCTTGTAATTTGAACTTCTAATTTAGATTTGTAATTTGGACTTGTAATTTGTTAGACTTTTTGATTTGTATTTTAGACTTTTGGTATTTGGATTTGTAATTTGTTAGACTTTTGGACTTGTAATTTAGACATTTGGAATTTGGACTTGTAATTTATTGGACTTTTGGACTTATTTTATTTCATAGCAGAATTTTTTTTTTTATTGTAGATTTTAATTTTTTGTAGCAGTTTTATTTAAAAGCTTATAAGCTTAGAACATTTTTTTTTTTACACTAGATTTCTTATTTCAGTTTTTGTGTTGTACCAGTTTTTTATATAGTAGAATTTTGTTTAGATAGCATATTAACAATTTATAAGTCAGATTTTTTGTAACAAATTTTTTTTACATAACAGATTTTTTTTATAAAGAATATTTTTTATAGCAGATTTTTTGTACATAGCAGATTTTTAAAACAGAATTTTTAAATCAGTTTAAAAAAAAAAAAAACAGAATTTTTTAATGACAAATTTATATTTTATTAAAATCGGAAAACCGGACAAAACGGGACCGAAAACCGATAAAACTGGAATACCGGTTTATAAGGAAAATAGGTGCGTAATCGGTTTTGAAAAATACAAAACCGGTACCTACTGGTTCGGTCCTAGATTTTATTCAAAACCGGACCAAACTGGACCGGTTACACCCCTAAGTGGGATGCAAGCCTTTGTGCTTGGGTTTGATAACAAACAAAAACGACGTCGTTTCTAATAATGCCACGTCAGACACGATGCCTCGCCAATTATCCAGGCCGGTTGCATCCATCATTTTTGTATAATAATATAGTATATTTTGCATGATCTTCAAAGTACTAAACGTTATATAGCCTTAGTTAATGTAAATTTGTGATATCTCTATTTCTATGATTTTTTGCATGAGTTTTGCTACGTATAAGTATAAGTAAAGTTGCGAATTAATCTACATATTAATACTAATTCATTCATATTTAAAATTTAAATTAGTAATATTTTCAATAAAATCTACTTTTTGACCAATTACATTAGATTGATGTACATATTAATACGTAATTTTACTTACTAAATTTTCCCTTATTGCATGCACTTTATTTAGTACTGTTCTCATCCATGACAACGTCACCGTCGAGTAGTATCATCATGCAATCAAGTATCATTGTGGGTTATGTGACCATACTCATGTTCATCTTCGGCATAAAAAAAATGTATCAACACTTTTCATTTTAAGTGACAAATAATTAGAAGTGATAAATTTTATCTTTTAATTTAGAATAGATTCTACTGATTAATTAATGGTCATGTACGTATATATATGTGGTCACATCATTTAATGATAAATTATACAAAAGTAGCATCCATCAGTACATATATTTAAACCATTAAATTAATGTGATAAAATCAAATTTGCAATTCGAAATGGGTCCTCTCCATCCATTTCATTACACGTTTTGGTGTGTTTAAATGAATCTGGCCTATACCCCAAGCTCGTGAAGTCAACGAGTGGAATTCGTGAGATGGGCCATATATAGAGGAGATAGAGATAATTCCAATTTTCAATTTAAATTAGACGATTCAATTTAAGGATATATCAGAGATAATACTGATGATCATGACAATACGCATACGATGATCAGTTCTGTAATAATATTTAATGTTGTACGTATGAAATCTTTTGACAACATTGTCTGATGATCTACATGATTACGTGCATTTAGAGATCTAGGGAATCAAAGAGATGTGAGGTTGTTTGGACAGTAAGACGAGATTACATAATTTTAGAAAAAAGTTGAAAGTTGAATAAAATATTGTTAAAATATTATTTTTTAATATTATTATTATTTTGATATTTAAAAAAAGTGAATTGTTTATTATATTTTATATGAAAATTTGAAAAAATTATAATAATGAGATGAGATGAGATAAAAATATTTCTTAGTCCAAACCGCCTCTAATAGTTGTCATCACCATATGTAGCTAATCATATGGTGATGACAACTATTCTGAAATATTCAAAGGGAAATCTGTGGGACCTTTAGCTACAAACGTTAAGAATGCTCTCAACGGCAATATCTAGATCAATCGCTATCCATGAAAAAAAGAAACTAGTAATAAGCTTTTTACCTTCAGCGTGCTCTGCCCCTTCCTTATAAAAAGCAAATCCAATATTTCTCGTGATCTCTCATATATGCATGGTACTTTGAACATTTTGGACATGCAGCTTCCTCTTGTTGTTTCGCCTGTAAAATCACTTTGTTAATTTCTGGCTGGTTCATCCTGCATGTGTTTTCTCTGGGTTCGTCCCGAACTGATCAATTCTCTCAGTGGCTGCTTGAGCACGCGTACGATCATGTATTATCAATATTGAGGAAGGCTAGCTAGATGTTTATGGCATGGGTTTGTACGTACTTTCCTTATATATGCTGATGTAAAAGTTTGTTGGCAATACAAGCTATATGGAACAGTTGATCATGATGTTGGCAAGGCTCAATCAAATCAAAGTTCTCAATGGTTGGGTCCTTTAGTTTGATTGAGCCGTGCCAATATCATACATGTTAATGTTCAGTACTCTCTGATCTATAGATCACCATATATAGCATTTAGGGCATGCAAGCATTCCCATGGATCGATATCACCTGCAACTAGTTATACTGTGAATCTAGTAACTGCATTAACCTTACACATGATGGCAGAAAAAATGTCATATAATATGTCAAAAACACACACTTACACATGATGACACACCAAAAAGAAGAAGAAGAAGAAGAAGAAGAAGAAGTAGAAGAAGAAACTATGATTCTTATATTCTTTTATCTTCCTTTTTATTTTCTTTATGATCTTTTTGAGGAAAAAGGGGAATTCTGATTCCACATAAGAATTATACCAGCTAGCTAGGGTCCCGATTGTGTTTGTTCTTGATTCTTCTATATGATTCAACTGGGATCAGATACTCTCTGTGTTCGTTATGTGTGTGACGTACCAGTGATGATCATAGATGGGCTTAATCTCGTTGGCGTTTCAGTTTCTTCTCTAAATGTCATCGGTACAGCATTATTAATCTTCATTTTCAGGTCATTGGACACGAGAGGATGTTTCTTTATATGATCTTTGGCCCCTTGAAAACTAACGGTTTTTTGTTTCCTGTACGTACGTGTAATATTTCACGATTTGCTTAGGGAGATCATGACCCCCAATGCGCATACAACCGGAAAACAGTTCAGTTGTTGCCACCACTTTTGCCACAAGGCTTTAAAAGCTGAAGCTTCCTTTGCAATATGCAAGCAGAACTGACCCTAAAAAGATTTGTTCATATAATTTAGGTTTGATCGATTTAGGTTATCAGACACAGTTTTCCTCTAAATTGAGTTAGATTAAACTTCCTCAAATCCATTTAAAAACTTGTCATGTGTTCCTTGAATATGTGACAAGAGCATGATTTTTTAATGAATGAGTGCATGACGCTTTTTTAACTTAATTTAAAAAAACAAAGAAAAAAAAACACGTGCTTATTACATGCTTTAAAAAAATTATGTCAATTTATAGACGGATAGGAGGAAATTTCCTCCAACTTTGAAAGAAGATTTTGTACTAAATTTTTTCAACATTTTTTTATTCGAACACTTTCTACAATGTTAAGATGAAAAACACTTTGTAACAATATATGTTGGTTTAAGCCCTTTAACAACATCTAAGGTGCCATCTCAGCATTACATAAGTTAACACCATAGGTTCACTGCATGTGATTTCTACCTATAATTAAAAAGAAAAGAAATGTTTTTCCCTTCCCTCTTCCTCGCCTACCCGACGAGTTGTGTTGTCGCCGCCACCAGACAACCCCTACCAATTCCATCACCCGTTGCCGCCACCCACAAACAACTACTATCGGACCCTCTTTGGTGCTCGTACTTTTGCTCATCTTTCTCAAACCAATGTTAAGTCAGCAGAAAGGTGAGGAGCTTCTTACTTTTTCATATGTAAATTTGTTTATGTTCAAGTCTGATCTCTTCGAATGTTCATTTTTTTTGTTTGTTGGTATTACAGTCAATTTTTTCTCTCCAAAATTTATAGATCTGGATGAATTGATTCCTACTTTAGTTGAACGTGGTATTGGGATGGATGTATCAAATGAAAAGTTGACACTCTCCACATCTATGGTGCCAGGTTGCTTTAAGTGAGAGTGTTCACTATCAACTTCAAAATGCAGCGGGCATGAGTCTGGGATGTTAGAATTAACCTCACGACATATCTCCTTAGATCTCATAGAATCTCCTTTGAATTGCTTCTACTAATCTTCGACCTAACAATATTGTCAAATCATAAAATTGGGTCATTCCATAATGATGTTTTTGGGGGAGATCCCTTGGCAGAAGGAGAACAACAGTTTCATGTTTTGTAGAGACATCTTGATCAATATTGTTTGATTTTGATTCTTGTACCTTTAACTTGCTGTCTAGGTCGACGATGGCAACAAAGGTGTGGTTGATGAGGGACTGGGAGATGAGGGTCAATGCAATTGATGCAAGGTTGTCATATTGGACGACATCGATGGGGGAGAGGGGCAAGGGTGAGGGATCTGGGAGAAGGGGTCACAACATCGATGAGAGAGATGAGAGGGGTGAGGGATTTGGGCGAGAGGGTGAGGGAATTTGCAATCGCTTCGAGCGGCAAGAGGAGAGGGGTGAGGGATTTGAGCGAAGGGGGGGTGAGGGATCTGATCTGAGCGAGAGGGCTTCCTAGGTGGGTCAGATTGTGTGCCGTGCGATCCCATTATTAGCCCCATAAATAGGCTATGTGGCAAGAAATAATTGGAGACTATGTTAAGCTCTTTAACAGTGTGACCGATTGGAAGATTTACTCTTTTAAGATATAGACACATCATATACACTCCACTACATTAAATGTTGCCCAGGTAATGTAGACCCCAACATTTGGATGGTGAGTTGAAATGATTTGTGAATAGTAGTGATATAGTTTGTGAATAGTAGTGAAATGGTTTAAGTTAAAATGTTTTTTTGGGAAATGATGGAAAAATTGCATAAAAATATTACAAAAGTTAAAATATTGTTAGAATATAATTTTTTAATATTATTTTTGTTTTGGGATTTGAAAAAATTGAATTCTTTTTTGTATTTTGTTTGAAAGTTTGGAAAAGTTGTTATAATTAGATAAAAATTAGATAAAAAAGTTGAAGATTTATAATTGAAAAGTATTTATATTTATAGTGTTTGGATATCAAGATGAGATTGGATAAGATGAGATTGAAACATCTCTCTATCCAAACCAGGCAAAATGGTTAACATGTTGTCTATTTATCTTCAAAATTATAATAAATGTTTGGATTGGAAAATTGACATCATGTGTTCCAAAGTGCATTATTGACAAACAAAGATTGCCCCCCACTTTCAATTATTGGTTTCTCGAATCTTCCTGTCTTTTCTTATATTGGAAGGCTTCTCATATACTTGATATATCTCGATTTTGTATGGTGTGAGGGATTTACATCAACTCTATCTTCTCTTTATATTGTGACAGCACACCAACCACTTTTTATTTTTATTTTTATATATATTAAAGAATTTGGAAATGAGGATCTAATCCAAGACCTCTCTTATAGAACTTATATCTCCTGCCATCTAAACTACAGGCTTTTGCCAACAGACCAACCACTTAAGATATAGGTTTTGTCCCTTAAAAAACGAAAAAAATAAATAAAGATTTGACCCAATCGCGGGATCTTTCATTGTTTTGCCCCAAACGCAAGCACTGGCTGCACTACAAATCCTTCGGTTGGTTGAAGCTCATTTTATCTGGTTGGGTTAGGAACTGGCGGCCCATGATTTTGGACCTGCTTTTGAAGGCCCAATATGAGCCCACATAAAGGCTAAATCCAATCTCACCGTCTTCTCCGAGCACGTTCTTCTCTTCGCCAAGAAACCCCTAAAACCCTCGAAAGCCAATGTCCTCTTTAAATTTTTGATCCTTTGCTGTTGGATAGAGAGAGCGAACTCATTTCGGAGCCCCAAAACACAAGCCAATGGCGTTGACAAACTTAATCCTTACGGTGGCTGGGGTTAGCGCCGTGGTTCTCCTGCTGAGGAGCGACGTCAAGCAGTCGGCCGCTACCTTCAGGCGCAACGTCAAGCACATCCGCCACTGGCTCGAAGAAGAATCTGCCTCTGCCTCCAAGTAAAAATCTCCTCTTCAGCATATAAACTTAGGTTCTCGCTTTATCAGTAACATTTTCAACAGCAATAAGTGTTGAAACTCCATACTTACCAGCTTCAGTTATGACTAGATTACTGATATTCGTTTTCCCGTGACTCACAAATATTTTTTTTGGACTTGTGAGAAAGTTGAAGTTAGAGAATTTAGCGACTGATACTGGTTTCCGGTAGGTTTTGGATAGGACTCCCAAAACTCTGAAAGATTAAACATTCCCATGGTTGATCTTTTGGAAGAATACCGTTGATGTTGATTTGACTTGGGGGAAAAAGAATTTCTTATTCTTGCTGCCTGCTTGAAATGATCTTTGCAATCTGGGTATGTCAAATTATCTAAGTTTGGCACAGATTTCATGATAATTTATGTTCTTACTCTTCCCCTTTGCAAATGGAAGAGTGTGTAGAAAGCACTCAACAGTTAGCTGTGGATATGGTCCTTTTGTGACTTTGTCATTGTATTGAGAACAATACACAAGTCATAATGATTGATAGAAATTGAAATTTTGAAATTGCCATTTCTCGCCGTCGTAGGTGCTTCACTTCAAAGTACGGTTTGGCTTGAGGATGTCAACAACGACATGGGGGCGAACAACTACAGCTTTAGGAAAGGAAATTCAACTTTAGTATTTACCACCCCTAGCTTTGTAACTCCTACCCCCTCCAAGCTTTGTAACTGTTGGAATAAATTCTTTTTTTTGTAACGTAACATCACCAAATATTTGTTCATTCCATAACTTCAAATCCTTTTTCAAAGCCTTCCACTTTCCAGCCAATACATTACTCGGGTTGCCCTGTAATTGATATGAGCTCCACCATTGCCCCACCAGTTCCACAAACCCCTCATGTTTTAACCACATATTCTCAAATTTAAAAGGCCTTCTACCCACTGGGATACCTCCACAATCCAACATTATGGGAAAGTGGTCCGAACATACCCTAGAGAGTCTTTTCTGACATAGATCTGGAAAATGCTCCTCCCAAGAAGGAGATATTAGGAATTTGTCTAGTCTTGACCAGGCTTGGTTGGAGGACCAAGTATAATCACCTCCTATTAGCAGTACAACCATGAGTTCCAGCTCAGAAATGAGATCTGAAAATTCCCTCATAGCAAGGTTTTGTCGTCCCTCCCCTAATCTTTCGCTAGGAAATCTTGTCACATTAAAATCTCCTCCAATACACCATAGAACCTCCCACCACGAAACCAAGCCTGCAAGCTCATCTCAAAGCAACCGCCGCTCACAATCCAAGTTAGGACCATAAACTCCAGTGAAGGCCCAAACAAAACCATCTTCAGAATTTTTAAAGGAACACCCCACCGAATATTCTCCCACAAACTCATCGATATTCTCCACCATCCTTTTATCCCACATAACCAAGACTCATCCCGAGGATCAGGAACACTTCCTTGAAGAGTTTAGGAGGTTTTTTTTGAAAGACCTTTCGAAGACCAGGAAAGGTCACTAGAGGAGCTCAAACTTTTATATTTTAGAACTCTTTGTAGATGGGTCATAGCTGTAGATTTTAATGGTATGGCCCTTCGAGATTTTCTTGCCTCTAATGTGCCTACTTAGGTGGGGCATCAGAGTTGTAATTCAGGCGTTGCCATTCTTTGATCAATAAAATTATTTATTTATAAAAAAAAATGTGGGCCATCGCTTTAGAGTTGAATGGTCTCAACTTCCATGATTTCCTTGTATCAGTTACTAGATTCTAAATAGGTGTATTCACGTGTATACTTCCAGTGTACCTGGACTATGCTTATCAATAAAATTTCCTATTACTTAAAAAAAAAAAAAGTATTTACCACCCCACCACCAAAAAAAAAAAAAAAAATCCAACTTTGGTCTTCCTAACAGGCTTTTTGACTTGGTTTGACGTCTGTTTGGGTGTTATTGTAGTAACTCTGTACTCCTATTTCTCTCATTATGTAGTTTCTAATTGGTGATTAGTTGTAGTTTCCGTCTAAATAGGATTACTGGTTTAGAGTAGGTTTAGTATAGGACTGCCAAAAATCTGAAAGGTTAAACCCCTGTGGTAATCATTGTGAAGGATGACTGTTGATTTTGATTTGATTTGAGGGGGAAAAAGGAATGGCTTATTCTTTCTGGCTGCTTGAAATGGCGATCTTTGCAATCCCACACATTAAATTATTGAACTTTGGCACAACTTTCATGAATTTTCTGTGTTCTTAACTTCTTTTTTTATAAGTAAACAAATTTTATTGATAGAAATAGGCTATGAATTATTTGGATTTTTACTCTTTTCCTTTACAAATGGAAAGGCATGTAGAAAGTACCCAGCAGCTGTGGATATGGTCTTTTTGTCATTGTATTGAGGAAAACTGCATTTACAACATGGCTAGTCATAATGATTGGTAGAAATTGAAAATTGAACCTTGATTGCTTATACTCGGGAAAGAGAATTCAACTTGAGTACTTAAATGTTGGGGTGGAGACTAATTTTGGAGCAGAAAATCGAGAAACAGAGAATTCACTCGTCGCTCGAGCAAAGCTCAACCCGTGAGTTCGCTCGACAGTGGGCTTGAGCGAATCTTCACCCGCAAGTTCACTCAAGTCTCGCGCGACAATGGGCTCGACAGAGGCGCACTCGACACGCCGCTCTAGTGAAGGACATATTTTTGCCAGAATTAGGGTTTCCAGCGCCGTTTACTATAAATATGTAATATTTGACTTATAATGTACGATTTTCAATGTATTTTGAGAGTGAACAATTGTCAAGTGAGTGCATATTGAGTGAGAGAGCAAAAATCCCCAGAGAGTATGAATTGAGATTGAGTGATTGTAATTTCCTGTAAATTAATAAGATTTCTACAGCTCTGTGGATGTAGACAATTTGCTAAACCACATAAATTGTGTGTCCTGTCACCTGTGATTGCTTGATCGTGTGCTTGTTTACTTTGTTTGTCATTGTTGGTGTGTGTTTTGCACAACACTAAACCACGCCCCCCTCCCCCCAAAAAAATAAAATAAAATAAAACAACTTTTGGTCTACCTCTGTTTTTTTTGCTAATTGTTTTATCCCAAGTATCAGTTATAACTGCATTGATTAAAAATATAAAAAAATAATAATAATCGATCCGAAAACATGTGGCAAAAGCTGTCTTTGGTGGTCAAGGGGAACAGCCTTGGAATTGGTAATTTTTGAATGACCTTTCCAATCAAGAAGAATAGTGGGTGCTATTGTAGCAGCTCTGCACTCCAATTTCTCTCATTCTTTGTTCATGGACAGCCGGTGCGAATAAAAAAAAAAATCTCTCATTCTTTGCCTGTGGTTTCGAACTGGTGATTATCTTTAGGTTTCATCTAAATAGACATTTAATAACTTCGATGGATCTTGCAGGGCAGCAGAGAAGGCAACTCCCAAGGAACTGGAATCAAAGATTCCTCCAAAAGACATTCCCAAGGAGGACAAGCACTGATGTGTCTATAGAGGGAGCTCTGTGTCGTACTACAAGAGTTACCTAGTTTTATGTTTTCTTTTCCTCTCTTTTTTTTTTTTTAATAATTAATTATTTTATTAGAACAAGTCTTGATGAATCCCGGGATTAGTTGCACCCAAATTTTCTTAATTTTGTCTTTGGTTGCCGTTTGGCAACTTATTAATGTGTATTTACAAAGAAGAAAGTTATCCTTGTTTTAGAAAGGGAACCTCCGTTTCTCCCTTCATAATGATATTCTATGTATACTTATGAAAAAAATAATGGCATGCTAAATAACATCGACCTGTCGATAGGATCAGGCAGAGCTGGACAAGGTCTGTCCAAATCAACCCTATAGGGCAGAGACATTTTCCAGAGTTTGGCCATGCCTAAACAGATTCAAAGTCTTTCCTAACCTTTACCGCAATGTTAAGTCTATGTTAAGACTACAATTGTTCTAGTCTCTGTTTGCTTTGTTCAATGGTCGATGCGAAGCTATTAGAGTATTATGCCCTTTTGTTGTTCAGCTTTGAAATTGTGTCATCTGGGTCTCTCGTCTATTGTTGGTTTGTCAAATTCTACATACGACAAGGCCATAAGCTGAGTGTCCAATAAGTTAAGGTATCTTGACGAAAGGATGATGTATTTTTTGACCTTGTCTTTTTCCCAAACTTGAGTTTGGTTTCTGAACTATGTATAGTATTTGTTCATTTGTCAAAACTCTTATACCAGCGTCGTTATAGATCAAATGTTTGTCTGATCACATCAAAGTAAACTTGAGAATAGAGATGTATGTCTCTAGACCATAAAGTAAGTTTCATAATTTCCATTATTAGTAGAGGTTAAAAAGGATATTATGTACAAAATGTAAATAACATGAATAATTATTTTAGTTTAGTAACGATAACTCCATAAAATAAGGGCAAGATTGAGATATTTCCCAAATTTTACTCGCAAAGAATAATCGACAGCTCAAGATTAAAACTGAAATCTGGCACATAATTCATGGATCGGAATGTAGTTTAAATGGTTTTTTTTAATAAAAAAAAACAACCAAGAGCAAGCGTAGTTCGAAAACATGGATATATGGAGATAGAAGAGCACAAACAGAGAACGAAATGCATCACAGTACAAGTATCTAAGACGCTGCATGTTCAATTTCTGAACAAGAAGCTAGGAGAGTTTTCTTTAGTTGTCCACTCACCATTACATCATTGAAGCTGAGAGTCTAAATAAAACTACCCGACCACGAAATTACCTCAGAAGCTGACTACTCCCACCAGAATGGAAGAGCTCGTGAGGCCTCACTTTCCAACAGGCCATCGAGCGCCCCTTGAGAACCTCCATTGCAGTATTCATTGGCATCGGGAACCAAAACTATACCTGCAGACTTGTCGTTTACAGCATGAGAGCGTGAGTACTGAGACACTCCAACTCCATGAAATTGCTGTTCTGAGCCCAAGGATTGAATCGGATGGCTCGCACTGGACTGAACCAGGGGGTTCAGACCTATTGCTGGAGTTTGTGTTTGATGTGTTGACAGAAGATAGAGAGCACAACCCAAGTCAATGGATTGTGTTAGCCCATCGGATAATATATTGTGGCAGCCCCTTCCACTTTCTGTTGAAGCATTATTGCTATTGGCAGGTGCCTGCAGATAGAGGGAGGCTTCAGGGGCTACTTGGTTGCCTACTCTTGGGCCATTTTCCTGTAAGAAAGAGAACATTTTATTTCCCTCATTGTAAATGAAGGCAAAGGAATTCAGGGGACGTTGTCCGTCGTCGGCTATCCCAGGCCAGGTGCTGCTTCTCAAAGTAGTTGCATATATGTGTGGACTACTGAATTGCAACATTCTGGGACCTGGTTTACAGAGAGAAATGTCAATTTCAGAAGCAGTGTGCTCGAGTATAATTAATAATGGAAGGATTGGATGGTTATCAATGAATATTCATTGATTCGAATCCGGCGACTGGCAATCTCAAATTTGCCTGTCCAATCGCACTTGAGGAACTGGGCAATACCATAAATACCATATAATTAAATTATCTGTGCAACTTCACCTTTTTCCCCAGAATTACCATAAGAAAAGTACTCATAGATGGACTCCCTAAAACCACTTATTATAGATTCTCTTACTTCCCTAATTGACTCAATGAACTGTTGAAGCTTTTGAGAAAGCTCAGCAATTTGCTTAAAGTAAAGGTGAGTGGCAAGATGTGTAATGTATGGTTCCAATTTCATTCTTAGCCTCAAACTGTCAGGCAGAATTACGCATTGAACACAGCAATAAGAGAGTCTTCTCAGTACTTAGATAAGAATATTAATCCAAGACCTTTGTAATTGGAGAGAAGTTTCTCAGAACTCAGGTAAAGGGGTTCTGGCTGAGATTTTCTTCGGCGCATGTTGTGTCCATCAAGGCGTTTCCTGCAGCTTCTCTTTACCTCATCAAACTCCCCTAGAGAATGGAATCTATAATACGTAAAGAAAAAACCCCACATGATTGGACATAAACTTCTTATATGTAATAATCAAGAAAAATTACAAATCCGACGACAGAAAAGAAATAAAATTCTTGTCCATCAAAAGCATGCTATTGATATCAAACCTGCTGCATTGTTGGCAGAACCGCTGCTCTTTGCCCCCTACAATCACAACTGGGGTCTTAGAGTGGAGTTCGCAAACCCTATGGCGCCGGTGATAATCCCTGCAGATACTGAGGTCTGACTTGCATCCATCAACTAAGCATGAAACATTCTGGGTTCCATTGAGCACCCGATTCCTTTTCAATGGCCCTGAAGGTGATGACCGTACTGTTGTTGTTGAGGCCCCTCTGTCCTTCAATCCATCTACAGATCTCTCCTCCAAATCAGCTACTCTGCCGAGCTTCAAGTCCACCGCAAGTCCTCCTCTATTCTTCTCCCCACCTACGCCACTGCAACCAACAAGGCCAGCAAGGCTGCTGATATCCTCTTTTTCCTCCAACTCAAGTGAATCCCATGCAAAGTCCTTCCAGTCCCAGTCCATAGCAAACCGGGGGTAAAGCTTTTTCACAATTTATCCACCTTAAACAATCGCATAAAAATTAATACTTGATCAAGACGAATGAAAACGAAAGATCCATTTTTTTTTTTTTTGGGGTCAAAAGGAAGTTGGTGGAAAATTGCGCTTTATAGATTAATCCTAAAGATCAAGAACAGTGTACCGCAGTTTCTTGAAATTTTTGGTGGCAACTATGATAAAGTCAAATTGAAGAGAAGCTAGCTAAAATGGTACATGAATACAAATTCAACCTTTTTGTTTCTCTGCTCGGAGATAGAAATCTGAAATGCCACATAGAGAGGGAACAGTTAGCTCAATTTCAATGATAACAAACGAAGGAACTTCCAATATCCCTGCCCAGTAGAAGGCAAGGACAAAGTTCAAGCCGATGAGCTATAGGGACAGAAAGCATTGACTAGACTGCATAAAATAAGAGCTGAGAAATACTGCAAGGAAGGCCCATCTCGAAAGATTTTAGTGATCTTTGTTCTCTTTTTCCTTTCTTTTCGTGGTGTTTCTCTGTTTGTCCGTACGTTTTTCTATACCTAGTTGGATTATTAAAATGAAAAATTCTAAACATAATCTACAGATCATATACTATACTTTTTAAATTTTTTTTAATTTTTTAATTTTATCAAATGTTTGATATATAGATAATGAGTAAAAAAAATTAATTAGTTTAAAAAGGATAAACTTAAAAAAAATTTGAAAAAAATAAAAAGAAAATAACAAAATATGTGATGTGTGGTGTGTAGACTTATGTGTAGCAATGCTCTAATATTGTAGGGGTTGAAAATAAACAAGTAAACAACTAAAAATGTGAAAGAGAAAGTAGAAAGAAATAAAAAGAGGCCAATGGCAAAGAGAAGGACAGGTAGTGCTTATACTTGGAAATTATTTAAACCATAACAGACGTAAAATAATACTAGCAGAAGAGAGAAAAAGTACAAAATAGAATGAGGGAAGGTCTACAAGGCATCCAGGCAAATTAATTAATTAAGCACATATTCACCTAGTAATTAGTTTATCTAATGCATAAGTTTCAGAGAGAGAGAGAGAGAGAGAGAGAGAGAGAGAGAGAGAGAGCTTTTATTAAAGGTAAAGTTGTCGATGATAATAGTTGTTAAAGGAAAAAATAGTGTTTGGGCCCCTTCCTTTAAAATAATTAAGCATGGTTCCTTTTCTAATTTTTAGTGAAACAGACAGCATAATTATCTGCCATGAAAAGAAAAAGGACAGCATGATATATTCCTTATTTGATAAGGATCAACTCTAATTAGTTACCAGTTGAATACCACTTAAGACTTGCTGACTTAGGTAATATGCTACCTTATTAAACATGTATATAAGGTCTATATATTTGATTAACATATATATATATATATATATGAAACTTTCAACGGACAAGATTATGATCTGAGTGTAAAGGCTTTGGTGGTGCGCACATTGACTAATCTTCTCACTTATTTCCTTTCTCTTTTCCTTTACCAGTTGGGTTGTTAAAAGAATTGAGATGATTTATAGGAATTTCCTGTGGGATGGTAATGAGGAGGAAAGAAAGTTTCATTTGATGAGTTGGAATAAGGTTTGCATGTCTTCCGATTTTCTATGGAGGGTTGGGTGTGCGAAACTTAAGACTTTTCAAGGAAGCTCTCATTGGGAAATGGATTTGGAGGTATCTTGATGAGAGTAATGCATCTTGGAGAAATATTGCGGATATTAAACATGGGAGCTTATGTGGGAGTTGGTGTACGAATAAAATAAGAGGTATGTTTGGGGTGGGTTTGTGGAAGTCTATTCAGTTGGGATGGGGGACTTTGTCAAGAATACTAAATTTAAGGTGGGGGATGGGCCAAATATCTATTTATGGCATGACACTTGGCGGGGGGATTCACCTTTAAGGTTGATTTCCCTAATCTCCTCAGGATTGCTAGAGATAAAGGGATTGCTGTGGCTAATTCCTATCATTTTTCTAATAATATAATTTGCTAGAATTTGAAATTTACTAGTGTGCAAGATTGCGAAGTATGTGAAGTTTCATAATTATTAGAAAGATTATATGAGATGAAGCTTGATCAAAATAGGGAGGATAGTTTGCTGTGGGTGCTTACAATTAATTCCAGATTTTTAGTGAGTTCTTTTTACAAGGCATTAACCAGTCATTAAGTCAAAGATTATCCGTGAAAAAGTATTTAGAAAGCCAAGTTGTCTAGTAAGGTTGCTTTCTTCTGCTAACTGGTGTCTCTTGGGAAAATACTAATTACCACTGACAACTTGAGTAAGAGAGGTTTTCAGGTGGCTGGATGGTGTTTTATGTGTAAGATGGATGATGAATCTATTGATAATCTTTTTCTTCATTGTGAGGTGGCGACATCGTTGTGGAATGAGATTTTTGTAAAGGTTCGAATTTTATGGGTGATGCCTATGCATTTGGTGGATTTCTTTGCATGCTGGCCAAGTATTGTGGGGAGAAGTAACAACACTGTTGTGATGAAGATGATCCCTTTGTGCTTACTTTGATGTTTATGGTTAAAAAGGAACGAGAGATGCTTTGATATTAATTGTGAACAGGAATGATTGTAATGTTTTGTTTTAGTTATATTCTGATTTAGCTTGTAAGTAGATGTTTCCCATTTGTATACATAATGTGTACTTGGGCTATGCCTATTTACTTGGAATAAAATTTTTCTTATTAATTCTAAAAAAAAAAGGCTTTGGTGGTGCGGAGAAAATTGCCTAAAGCTACTAGCTAATAATAATATTTAATTTGTTAATTGCTAGTTCCTTGATGTTTCAAGCTTCATCATGGGTCGGCTAGTTCAATCTTTTTTAATAGGAATTAATTAAATATGTTACCGGGATGAGAATATTAATTAGAGATCAGCCCTTTTTAATAAATTATCTCCTGCATTATATATAACTCACTCCATGATCTCCAGAAGTGAATGATCTCCGACGAATTCCTTCCTAATTCTTTTTCATTAATTGTAGTTAATTTGTTAGGTAAGATTTGTACGTAACTCGATATATATCCCAAATCCATCTTAATTACTTCCTTGCATCTATAGCTTTTTAGCTAAGCCCAAGCTGTGGGATCAGGCCTTAATACTCAAACTTCAATTGAACTTACTATTGTGGAAACCTTGAAACAGGCTATCATAT
The DNA here is from genome assembly GCA_011037825.1 of Carya cathayensis. Lineage (NCBI taxonomy): Eukaryota > Viridiplantae > Streptophyta > Magnoliopsida > Fagales > Juglandaceae > Carya > Carya cathayensis. The sequence continues at coordinate 1,696,386 of QGSO01000154.1, forward strand.
TATGTTATGCAGCTTGTTGATAAATTACCACTAGTACTTGTCTTGTTCGGCCGAGGGAAAAAAAAATAAAAAACTTGTCTAATTTCGATCCCTACTTTTAGTTTTTGTTGCTTAGATCGATGAATTAATGACGCACGGATTGTACTGTTCGATCCTCAAGGGTTAATATTCCTTCACAGTGTTTGAGTGATCGATGATCATTTGGTCATGAGGCTAGAATCAATTGATAACACTTGCGTGGCTTGTTTATTATGCTGTGCATGCAGCTAAGATCGATTCGCGTACCATATATACGCACTCACCTCCACACTCAACACACATATTCCAGCTTAGATGCAAAGCTTTTGATTGATTAAACTAATAAAGGAAATTTGAAAAATGCTAATTAACTCCACACTCAACAGACATATATACGCACTCACCTCCACACTCAACACACATATTATAACTCGCTGAAAGTACTGGTCCGTCGTTAATTAAAGAGATGATCATGATGATCAACGGGATTTGCTGTACGTACGTACCGGGTGGCTTTCTTTTGCCAAGCAGACTGGGGAGTTAGATGTTGTAGAAGTAGATCAATCTTCGTCATGACCTCGAGCCTCTTTATTTTTTGCTTAGTAGTTTCTCCTTTTTATTAGCATGCACCAATCATATAAAATATCATTTATACGTGATCATGGCCGCCGGCGGTTCTTGATTAAAGACAAAACTCAATTCTCTTATAGGCACATGATGATCATGACAAGCTAGCAGATGATGATCATTTCAAAAACATCAATATGCTCAGGAAATTAGATAGATGTAGATCGATGCATCTTTAATTGAACCCAATAGCACAGTACTTACTCTATGTTCAGTGCCTCATATAACTAGCTACCTAGCTAGGGTCGATGATGATCAGCTGGTCATGTGACTCATGAATTTGCCAAAAATAAATTACAAGCTTGTGCAATATTATATATAAGTGCTAGGGAAATAGCATATATAGAGCAGTACTTCAATTCTATTTAGAAATTTAAGATGAGATTCTCATTCCATATACGCATATCGATGAATCTAATTTATCTAAATCATGGAAAGAAACATAGACACAGAAAGGAGTACTTTTACAACTAATTTTTGCAATACTTTGCAGTGTTTATTTTCTTAATATCAGCTTGGTGGTAATAGGATCTAATTAGATTAAGCTGAATTACACTGCATGCACTAACTCAGGAAAAAATAAAGAAGATCAAGAACAAAGAACTCTAAAGAGTATTACGCAGTACGTAACCAAGGAATAATTAAAGGCAGGCAGTTCCTGCCATTTCCACTACCAGTACATACAGGCTTAATTATATATTTTGTAGGCATAGAGTACTAAACTATATATAATATGTAATCTTTCACAGACGCAGGCATATGTATATAGTTACAATGATCAATATATAATATTCTAATATGAAAGATCACTTCGATCAAAAGGGAGTGTAAATTTGCATCTGACTCAGTATGTGCTCAAAGGTGTCACTTTGCTTCTCTATAGAATGGGTGTGCACTCCTTCATAAGTAGTCAATACAATCCCTTCGTCTTTGGTTAATCGTTGAACTTGCTTCTTTACATTGCAACCTTGATACGTACAACGATAGTAGCTCCTGCAAATTAAACGAGAAAATAGAATCAATGCGCTTGCAGCTTATAAAAGCATGCAGCATGCATGATAGCTATGTCCGCGATCTACTTTCTAATATATATATAAAAGATCATCGATCGAGAATCATGTTCATGTCCAATGATCTGCTCCGGAGTACCACAACAAGTACGTACATGATCATGTCATGAATATGTTAATCACTCATCCTAATTTGCTAGAACGGTACTAACAGTTATACGGAGATGGAAAAATTGAGAGATAACTGGTGCGTGTTATTATATATACAAGCTAGCTAGCTAGCTAGCTAGGTGGATATTTAGTAAATGAAAAGGTATATATAATTTATATCTCGTCGTCCTACAAAATTACAATGACCATCCAAGCAATTGGCTTCATCCATGGACTAATATTTCAACATCGAATTACCAACAAATTAATGTGAAGTGTAGTGTTAACAGTAATAGTATTTCATGTGCAGAAATTAAGATCAATTGGTACCATATATAATTCATATATATCCCATGCATCGATCTGATAAAGATCAATCATCATCCTCATGATCTTGTAATGTATCAAAATAAGCAAACTGGCCACCAACTGTATGGAAGGACATTTAATCATCACGAGGAGGATCAGAAGCCGTGTTTTCCATCAAAATAAGCAAATTGGCCAGGTTTCTTTGTGAGCTTAGATCATTAGGATCATCTGATCTCATTTTAGTTAACTTTTTCTTTATGTTGTGATCCATCAAAGTTTTACAGACTTTTAGTTATGTTCTTCAGTTCTAGCTAGGTTTATAAAACATTATAAATTAGGGTCAATTAAGTCTACTGGTGTCTAAGTGCATATGATATATATCTATCAACAATTCGATATATATAGGAAACTGCAATATTATATGGCAATTTTGACATATATATATATATATATATATATAGTTCTCTAGCTATAGCAGTTTTTTTTCTTCTTTTCTTTGGTTGTTAAACTGCTAAAATATATCTTGAAGAATTAATATTAAGATAGAACGAATTTAATTAACTATGAATGTGTAATTAATTACACATTGAAAGGCGATTTAATAACTTTAAGGTGTCTCGCACGTACTGCCTGTGATTCTGTGGGAATTCCTTGTAAGACCAATTAAGTCTTAAAAAAAGAAGAACACGAGAGGCCAGGAAAGGAAAAACCCTTGAAGAAAAAGTGGAAAGAACTAAAATGCTTCTTGCACCTACGTCAGTCACGGAATCCCCCATCGATGTGCACTAGTACGTACTCGAGAAGGTGCATCATGTATATATGCGAGCGATGATGCAATTGGATGCATTTATGTTTTGGCAATATATCACATTTATATAATAACCCTAGTTCTGGAAATCAACCAGCATCTCTCCTTTTGGAACAAGGAAATGATGGGAATTTTGGTCGATCGGATCGGACGTTCTTTACACAAATCAAATATATATAGCAGAGCATCGATCGAGACGACAGTACTTGCAAAAATGAAAAATGATCTAATGATATTAGGGTTGCAACCGAAAAAAAAAATAAGATAAAATAAAAAAGAAAAAAGAAGAAGAAGAAGAAGCCTGACCAATGAAGCCAATTAGAAAAGAAATCCATTAACGAACCTCGGGAATTTGTTGTTCTTAACTGCTTTTTGGCCATATTTCCTCCAACGATAGCCATCATCGAGTATGTCAACTTGAGTCCTAGTTTGAAAAGCATATCTGGGCTTCCTAATCTTCTTGATCTGCCCCTTCTTTTTAACCGGTTTGACCTGATCGGCTTCATCCCCAGAAAAGCTTGGTCTATTAATCTGAGAAATTTGTTTAACTTCTGCTCTTTTTGGGACATAGTTTTCTGTCTTCAACCCCAAGATCGTCGTCCCATTTGAACTCTCACCTTGAAAATCTTGAAAAGCGTTAAAGCTTCCCATGTTTGTTGAGTAAGGATTCAAAGGATAACTTGACTGCCCAGTAGACGGACAAGGGAAGAACATTTGGTAGTTCTCCATAGAAAGCAGCTAGTTGAACGTATAAAGAAGAAGATAGAAGAACAAGAAGCTAGCTAGGAGAAAGATCAGGGACCGGGAGAATGAATCTGAAAAGGTTGTAGTGATCTAATATAGAAAGTGGGGGCGGCTACCTAGAGCGTCCACAATATTCATGACCATGTATTTATGATCAAGTGCAGAATAACAAGAAAACTCCAAATTAGAGATATAATCATGTAGGACAAATATTGTCGTAAACGGCACGAAAAATGTCCAAGGGTTTAGAAGATTAGCGGATTATTAATTTAATAAGGAAAAAAAAAAAAGATTTGAAAACAGTGGCGCGCGGCTACCGGCGGCTGCATGCATCATTGGAAGAAGACGGTAGTGATCAACGAAACATAATAATATTTTTTAAATTGAACAAAGTATTTCGTGTAGAAAGAATAATAATATTACTGTTTTCACATTAGTTTCTACGAAATAATTCCGATCGTATGCATAAGATTCATATTAAGTATATTTCGACGAAATATTATAAATTAGTAGTGACGATGAAATTATATATATATATATATTAATTAGCTTGTAAATTAAGGGAGTTGGTGATCAGCCGGCCTGCTTTAAATAGTCAGGGCGTAGACTAGTTGGCTAGTAGCAGTTGCCTATGTACGGATGATGTAGATATGAAAATATCACACGTGTACGTACTGAACTATTAAGCTCCCATGCATGCATCATGGATTACAAAGAGTACTAGTACTGTTTTTCTTTCTAATTAAATTAATCTTCTTAATTTATTGCATGCGCCATCTCTAGTTCTTATCGATTATACCGGCAACTGATGCATGGTATCTGTATTTCCTCTTAAGTCCGAAATATTGATATGGACTTTTGATTAAAATATCACGTCTGCGTATAGTAAGAATGAATTTTGTTACGTAAAAATAAAATCACTTATTAATTTATATATTAATATTAATTTTTTTATATTTAAAATTTAAATTAATACTATTTTTAATAAAATCTACGTATATTATTATCCCCTGCATGATGATCGTTTGAAGATTAACGATGAACATACATGATTAATTTAACTGTTATGTACATAAATTAAGATAGTTTAAGCTCGCAGATCGATCGATCGGAACAATCAAGTATAAGCTAGAACATGCATGCAAGGCCGGTGGTATATATAATAAATACTGGCCGGTCTTTTTCATTCGTGTAATGAGAAATATGCATGCGACATAAATGATGTACGTATGCAATTGTATAGAATTAATATATACGCAGAATTCGCTTACACTTCTAGACCTGAACCGCCGGCTAGAAAGTTCTGACTTCCGTGCATAATCTTTGCCCAAATTAAAGAAAAAAAAAAAAGTAAAGAAAAAAAAACGTGGTCTTTTTCATGAACAAATGACACATGCAACGTCGTTGTACGTCGTTGACATGATCATACGACAGCCCGCTCGCCTCTTTTGGATATGCAATCGACCTAGCTAGCTACGAGCTGGAGCATGGCCATTGGGTTTGCTGCATTTTGATAAATTCTAATGTACGTGTCTTCCTCCTTTTTTTTCCCCCCCAGTATTTTCGAATGACGATATCAATGTGGCAGATTCTCTGTCTTTATACTATTCTTCCCATTAGCACTTTTCTTCGTCTGGTGTTTTCACGTTCAAACTTCAAAAGACGCGTATTATTATTATTTATATATTAATGTGGTATAGTACTCTAGAAATTTGTGATGAAGACCAGCCCACTGATAGAGCACTAATTAAGCATAATCTAGTGCATTGAAAGCTTTAATTTGCAGTATCCTAGCTAGCTCCTTGTTAATGGGGAGCATTAATAATTGAGCCAAAGTAATTTCTTAGGATTTGGAGAGATCAGAACAAATTAAAAGATTCTTGGAGAAAAAGATTCAGAAATCCTCGAGATTATATAATTACGAACTTAAATGAAAGAAAAATGCTATAAACTTATCAATTGAGGTGCTGGATGCAGCAGTGCAACATATTAACACTTATTATAATCATAAAAAAACACACACACTATATATATATATATATATATATATATATATATATGTATATAAACATTAAATAACAGTTATTTCTTTTTATAAAAATGATTATTTCCAGTCAAATTAAATTTATTCTTCTTATAAATTTTCATAATTTTTATTATAAATAACTCGTCATAAATACTTGATCTTTTTTTTTAATGGTGTGATGCACACATATTATATATATAACGTGAATGTTGTAACGTAAGTGCGTGTGTGGGCATGGATATTGAAATTTGTATTGGCACGATAAGTACGTATGTTTTGTACTGATCATGACCATGCCCACAGATATTGAATGCTTCATGTTATTAATTCATACTTTAGGCATTCACACGTGGCCTTATAAAGTTTGGGAAACGAAGAAAGTTCCCGGCCCGAGAGCACGTGGGTTTGAATTTTGAAAAAAAAAAAAAAAAGGAACATAGAAGAATAATTAAGAAAATTAGAAAGAGGAGGAGGTGGTACTACACATATAATGAGACTAATCATGATAATATTTGTTAGGTTAGGTCTGCGCAGGCGGATGCAGCAGCCCCCCCTGTGGCCATCTTCCTACCGCTCATGAATTCGGAAAAACTAGGGTTTCAAACAAGCTTTGAAACGTCAAATAGTCACACGAATATATATATATATATATATATATATATATGGGTAATGCTAGATAAATTGTAGAGTGCGTTAATTGTTATATAATCGTTTAAAAAAAAAGTGAAATTTATTATTAAAAACTTAATTTTTTTATGCAAATTTTATATTTATAATTTATTTTTTTAAAAATAATTACACGACATTTACGTATTGATCACAATTATAATTCTTATTTGTCATACATATATATATATATATATATATATAATATATGCTAAATTGCCTGCTCCAATCACTCTCGGCCTCTTCAAAGTTATTTTCCACCTTCCATGCATTTGCCCAAAATTTCACCAATCCTACATCACACAGGAGAAAACCCACACCCTCTACGGTTGATTATTCCACGTCTATGGTTGGAAGTTTTTGTCTATTCTACTAGACTAGTAGTCTAGTACCAATCAATATTCAACATATATACTCGCGCGCTCGCGCATGTTTCCATAAAGATAAAATTCTTTAGCCTGTAACATCAGAAGAGTCTGAGAGGGTTTGAGTCGATCTATTGGATTAATATGTACCCAAAATAGGGGGTGACTGATCTTTGCAGGGTTGTGCTCCTATCTTGACCCCTGAATTGGAATTTGGAATGAAGCTTGTAATTTTATTAATTAAGCTCTTATTTTTCTGTCTTGATATGAATTACATAATTATATAAATATATATATATTAATTGTAATAAAAGGAAAATGATATCATAATTATTTTTATAGAGATGATAAGATTATCAATAAGATTAACCCCACGGCCTTTTTGTTTCCTGAATTAATAAGGGTTATTATTATAGGAAATTACTAAGGAAATGAAATATTTTACTTTTACAAAAATGGATATGCATTTTGGTACATCTTCAAAAGGAAGAATGACCTTCTTCTGTGACCATGCTAGCTCGGAAATTGGACAGGCCTAATCAAACCGTAGGCCCAATATCTTATACGTAACCCTTCCCATGCAGGTCGGTAGACATGAGCTTGAGCAATATATTTTGAGTTTGTACCAAAGTTTTGAAATCCGTTCCTGAGACCATTCCGGTTGAGGTACTGGAACGGAATATTTCGGTACCGGTACGTTTCGGTGTACCGTTTCGGAATTAATTATATATTATATATAAATATTTATATGTATATATAAACTAACAATTAATAAAATAAATACATATATATGTAAGTGTATATCATGTATATGTGTATATATATAGAAGAATTAAAGATTTATAAAATGAATATATGTTGAAAAAAATCACAAACTTGAGTTCAGATACAAAAATAAAGGAAAAAAATTAAAGAACAGATTGATTATTAAAAATAACAATACTTCTAGTGCACGAAAAGGGGTATTTGAATTCTAAAAGTACAATTTTATTCATTATTTTTCAACTTATTTACAAAAGAGCTATTTTTTATTTTTTTTTAATTTTAATTTTAATTTTGGACCGGAATTACTATTCCGGCCGGAATTGACCGGAACGGCCGGAATTTGACCGGAACGGCCGGAATTTGACCCGGAACGGAATAAATACCTATCCCATTCCGGTCACTGTTCCGGCACGAAAAATTCCGGCCATTCCGGCCGGAACGGAACGAATTTTAAAACCTTGGTTTGTACTCGAAGAGTTTAGACAGATAGATCATAGGGAAGGAAAATTCCATATATCATATTATTATTTTACTTGCATCTTACTGTATAAATAATTTCTATTGAATAGAATAGGAGAATAAGAGGAAATTTCAATCAATAAATGGTGAAATTAAAAATAAACATGAATACACACACACACACACACACACACATATATATATATATATATATTCTGATTTGCCTAGTTTTCAACCTAAGTAGTCGTGGTAAATTATATGGCTTCACGAGTTGCTGGCCTTCCTATGGAACTTAAGATAAGTTGTTCTATAACATCATGTATTCTAAGGCATAACTGTCATTATTGAATAGAACCAATCGATTTTGCTTGATTTAGTTTTGAATTCCAACGAGCACCCGCAATCGTTGAATGGCGTCGTTGAACGGCGACTTGCCACGTAATCCGTGATGTTTTATGGTGTCTCTAGAAGGGATGGAACTTTGGGAATGATTAATTTTTGTTAATGATCTCAAACCTGTAAACATATATGACTTGGTTTAGAATTTTCTAACATGCATGTTGAAAAAACTCTAGTCTTATGAAGGCGATCTTGGGTGGGTACTAGACAGACAGCAGGTGAAGACTATTGATGTTTTTTAAGTGTTTGCTTTGCATTTTGGTGCATGTAGATTTTGCGAGTTACAGGTTGATTGACCAGCTGGTAACACAATAAAGCATATCTGTGGCTGCTTATGATGTCACATGAACACATGATTAAAAAAATCCCATTCACCAACAAATACAGTTTTTGTTTTTTATTTCTCGAAATTGTCATATGTTTATCATTTGAATTGACTAATTAAGCTGGCGTCCACGAATTATGAATACAGGAAACATGGTTGAAAGTTCAACACTCAGTGGCATACAAATATTCAATCAACAATCATATTGAAATTTGATACAGAGAATTTGAAGCATGTGGGTACCCATCAGTGAAAGTTCCTCGCAACTCTGAAAGTTTGAAAATGGGTCCCCCCTCGTGAGTTCATGGACCACTGAAGAATATTCATAATTTTAGTAGATATTTATTATGTATGCTTCTTACAATACCCCAAGAAGGAACTGCAGAATATGTTTTTCAAGCATTTCGCAGAACCATCTCAAAGTATTCAAGGATCAGATCAAGAGTTTCCATATGTTACTTGAAGTTGGCCCCGTGAGAAACCAGACATCAACCTCAAATTGTTAGCCCGGTAAAACCACTCCCATGTAGACTTCATGCACCAATTTCACTGTCATTTTGACTTTTTCATAGCAAGGAGGAATCCAGTCAGCATATCAAATAGCCCCACATATAGTCCTTCCTTTCATGGTAACCCAAAATTAGCTGCACTTATTCTTCTTGAACAGATCAAAAGAGCAACAGCTTATCTATAAATGTCAACAAAAAGAACAAAAGACATTGTTAATATTATCCAATAACCTAAGCAACACTTTCCGGTGACCGTCCAAATTGTCTCTGTCTAAAAAATCTTATCAACTAATGGGGTCCATCCTCACTTCCTGTTAGGTCTGACATTCATTACCAGAGATGAGAATCACATTTAAGAACGCCTTAGCCTTGTAAGAGATTGGACTCCATCAACTTTGGTGCTGCCTAGACCAACTTTTCTGCCCCTTCTTTCCCCACGGACACTGTATCTATATAGTCTTGAATGTGTAAGCCAAGCGCAATTGCATGAATTGTAATTTGGTATCTTCCCATCTCCATAGCGTTGCCAGACATAATGTTGATATCCACAATAAAAATTAAAATTCTCAAAATATATAACAGAGAAAAAAAAAATCAGATGCTTAACTACTTTTTCTAGTCTCAACACAAACGTCAAAACATAAGCGTAGTGTCATGGAAATGTGAGAGAGATGAAGTTCATTGAGGCTGACACCTCTTGGATTGGCTATTCATGGGCTCTTATTACTGAAAGGAACTTAAAAACTTCCAACGTGAAATTCATCGCATGAGACTTGGAGTTGAGAAAACCAATTCCTACTATTGGGAATACACTGGTCCAATTGTGCACTTCAGGTCATGTAGCACCATTTAAGCTCTTTCGTGGTAACAGGCATTCTCGGCTCAAATCAACATGCTCTTAGCTTTTGGGAAACAGAGTGTCTTTTTTGGATTTCAGTTCATCAGAAGCCATACACTACAGGATCAAAGATAATCACGGTTTTTCTTGCCACCACAACCGCCCTCCTTGTTCCCCTTCCTCATCAATGTAGCAATTTATAAATTGACTCCTATCATGAGCACATGGCAAAGGCTAAACCGCATAATTGACCTTATCTCGATCCTCTTATGTATGATTTGAGGCTAGAGCTCCTTAATATGCATTCACTACTAATTCTATCATTCATTATCCTGATCCATCTCTCCCAACAGATAATATCTGACCCAAACCGACAGTATGCTGCATACAAGCAACATGAGTGGGACAAGCCAAAAGTCTGGCATGGTCAAGAGACAAGAGTCATAACTTGAAGAATCCAAGTGACACGCAGCTTGGACAAAATCAAAGTCCTCTTCAAGCACAAGGTAATCTCAATGTTTGTCTAAAAAATTGAAGGCCTGCAACATCTGACTGCAAAGCTGTATGTATGTGATGCTTTCTGGTTAATTCAACACGATGCTTATAGCAAATATTGGGACATCTTGACAGCCAATTACTGCATGCTATTGTTGCATAAGCCATAAAGCATTTTTTTTTTTTCCCCTCTGCTCTCATTCTCTTTCAGCTTTTAGAGAAAATTAATATGGAATGAGGACATCAAAATTTTCAAGTATAGGTGCTGTCACAAAGTAAATGTACAAGCAATCAACCAGAAACCCCATAACTTCAAGGTACTTCATAATGTCCATGTCAGAGACCATCCTTACAATAACAAACCTTGATGTCGACATGGTTTACCCGCACTCTATAAAATTACTAGCATGTTTCTGTATACACAGGCTCCAGTACATGCAGAAGAGGTAAAGGACTGCTAATAAAAATTCTCTTACCCTGACTAACCGCTGCAGTCCTGCCAAACATGAACCATATGTAGCAGCACCTGGATAAAATCACTCTCCAGCACCATTTATCGAGGTAAAGATCACAATGGAATTTCATGACTAAAAGCATTAGTAGTGGCCTCAATAAATTTTGGCTAAAATTTAGTTAGAAAATTCACATTTACAAATTTTAGCTAGCCACTTTTTACAACACTAAATAATAGGCTCAACAAAATTTTCACTATTCTATTAAAATATTAATTTTTAACTTTTCGTTATTTTAATTCTAATTGTTGTAGCATTAAAATCTTTCGCTATAATATACTAAAATTCTGTAAAGGAACCTACAGATAGAAGTATAAGAATTATCAATGACACTGCGGACATCAAAATCTAATAAAAAAATTTTTCCATTACTCCATAAAAAACAAATTCTAGAAAGGAATCTGAAGACGTTGATTCCGGTTGCGTAGCCCAGGATTGAGGAAGAAGAACAAATCAAGCACGAAACGAAATGAAGCCGCCAGTGGAAATAGAATTTTTTTTGCCAAAATATTATTTTGGCCAGCGTCAGTGGCTCAATATATTTGGCCAATGAGAATGTTGAAAGTTAAATTTACTGTTTATTTGTTAAACCCACTACAGTCTCATTTTGTGAAATTTAGTTAAACTTTTGCCAAATTTTGTATTTGTTTAGCCCACTACCAATGTTCTAATTGTCCTGCATTTTTCTCCCAACGGCCTCTGACAGAAACTATGTATCCATAGAATTTATCTTCGCTCTCTTTGCACAGAGAATTCTTCTTCCTGCCCCATTTTTCTGTGACATATAACAGCATTACCGTCCACCTCTGTTTATTACAAATCTAAATACCAGCACTAGTGAATTCAACAACTGAACACTTCCATGTCTTAATTCAAGTATTTTCCTTGGTTGTCTCACATCAAGAGGTGTTCTAGCACTTATACATTGCAAGTACTTTTCTCTTGGGTAGAACTAAAAGACTAGAGAGTGTCGAAGGCCCCAAAACTTACTCAACATGGAATTTATTCAAACACTAAACGTTGGTTGATTTTGTACTGCTAGTCTGCACCATAAAGGGAAAAGGGTACGAGCCTTCGAACTATTTGGCAACAGGTAAAGCGCATAACGTGCTCGAGGGTGAGGGAAAAGGATCTGACTGATTTTCGCAGGTAAAAAATAAACGCGGAGAAAGCAGAGAACTTTCTCCGAGGCAGGTTCATGGTGGGCTTGATCAGAGTGCCAGAGTCAGGACTCGGTAAAAACCGAAAGAAAGTGTGCAAAAGTAGTGGGATCTTATAATATGACTTCGGTAAGAGTCACCCTCGAAAAGTAGTGGCATCCAAAAATTTTAATAAAAAGAGTTTTTTTAGACCCTCGAAAACTTCGCAGTTCAAGGCTGACATTATTAAATAACGAGATTGTTATAATTATATAAAAAAAAATTATCATTTAATGTAATTTAATGTAATATATTAGATTTATTTTATTATAAAAATAATTTTATAATCTAACATATTATATCAAATTACGTTAATTTATAAATTTATAATGGTAAAATTTATTTATACTAAAACATTTTTTTATTTAAATTTGATAACTAAATATTACACACAATTATTTTTAGAAAATAAAGGAAAAGAAATAAGAGGTTAAAATAAGGCCAGGCCTATTTTTATTGAAAGGAGTCCAATTTCGGAGGCCTATTATTAAAGCCCGAATCTTCATTATATCGCCAATCTGACCGAGATTCAAGCCAAACCTGAAGCCCAAAGTCCTTCACTGCAGGAGATGGCGAGTTCAGTCACCGATTTCATGTCCCTCAGAGGCTTGACAGCTCTCGAAAGAGTACCAATCCTGATCACACCCAAGTCCTCCTCCCCCAGGCAACCTTTTCGCCTTCACACTTGCTGGAATCACTTTCTCTATGGTTGATTTGAAATTCTTTGCGACTTTGATTGACGTAGAATTTTGATTTTCTCTTCCAGTTGTTTGATTTTCCGAAGAAAACGGTTTTCCAGAATTGCATGTGATTACTCCTGCTTTGAAGTGAGTTTCCGCTTATATTTTTGTCATATTTATTTTACCATTCTGTAGTTTCTGATTGAGGTATTCATCACAAATTCTGAACACATCGAAGTTAGTGGCAGTGGAAATGTATGTAATTATGGGGTTTATGTTGAAAGTACAGTCCAACTGGCTAAAATACTGAATTATGGTTCTCGTGAAATTGCTACTTGTTAAAGAGAGCAATGTTTTGATAATAGATAACGTTACAACTGTTTTTTTTTTTTTTTAATATACGTGGTAAGTATTTCTGTCCAAATAGCGATTAAAATACATGGATAAAGTGGTAAATGTTGAACTTTCCCTAATATTTTGATTCTTGAATCGAAGGATTCTAAAAAATTTCCTCTTGCGTTGCTTTAGTAGGTAGAAGGTGTTATGTTTCTTGCATCCTGCAGGTAGAGGCTTTTACCTTTATGACGGAAATCTGATTTAATGGTTTTGAGTATGTAGTTGCATGCTTTGGCAGTAAATATCGCTTTCATGTTTGCTAGTATTTGAATTTGAAGTGAAAGTGCAGGAAGTTACTGAAACAATAGTTTTATTTTTTATTTTCAAGGTTAGGGATGTTAGCTATCGACCCCCGGGGACCCAGCTCAACCTTCTGAATGCAGTTAGTTTTTCCCTTCCGGAGAAAAGGTACACATTTATAGTCGCTTTTTTATGTGTATGATTCAACAGAATAAGATTAACAAAAATGTTGGAAGTTTGGGATCTTCCTTACAAATGGCTCTATATAGGACTTCCCAGGGGAAGGTATCATTCCAAATGGATCATCCTCTCCATCACATCTATCACCAGGCTTTTTAAAGGTTGTTTTCCATATTTCTTATGACCGTCTAGTAGAATCAGATTATGAAGTAGGCCAAACTGTTTTTTTAAGGTTGGGGCCATGGTAATTTGGAGACCCTTTCTCATACTCAGATTCTTTAGCCAACGTAACATGTTAAAAAAAGCCTGAAACTTTGAAGATCACGAGCATTCAATGGATGAGCTTAGAATTTTTTTTTCAGGACTTTATTTCATTGGTTGATTGTAATAGACTTCAATGGCATGAATATTCATGACTTCCTTGTATCACCAGTCTAACAACTATAGGTGGTGTCCTTGTATACGCCCTATGTACTTGACTTACCTACGTTGTATCATCAATAAAATTATTATTTACCAATAAAAAGAAACGATTGAAACATACTCATGATTAGTAACTTTGAATTTCTGACAAAGTAAGACCTCAAATTTGTGGGATAATTTGTTCAAGTCAATTGCTGCAGCTTTGGTCTAATATTTGGACGAAGTGGAAGTGGAAAAACTACACTTCTGCAGGTATATACCACTTTTCAAGCATGTGCTAGCATGCTTTGAGTGAGACAATTTAAACTATCTATATAACCCGCCGATCAAAAATAAATTGAACAATTTATATTAACCCATCCCTCTTTTGTTATTCAATGACTTGTGTAAGTTGAAATTATTTCCATCTTGCAGCTTCTTGCAGGGCTGAGTAAACCAACTTCAGGATCCATTTGTATTCAAAGATATGGGAATGATGGCAATCCAAATCAATCTCCTGAACCTGTACTCCCTGAGAGAGTTGGAATTGTCTTTCAGTTTCCTGAGAGGTATTAATTATTAAATGGAGAGAAGAAAAGTTATTTTCTTTTTCCTGTCCTCAATGCTCAGTAAAATGAAGTGTGGTCGTATAATGCTATAAGCTTATGGTTACGTCAAATAGATTAAATCATTAGAATCCATCCAAAAACTTAATTAGTTTGTAACCTATTTATTTATTTTGAACTAATATAGGTTTTCCATGGTGGTACTTTAGCTTTGCATGCACGATTTGCTTATCAAAAAAGTATTGCATGCATTATTGCTGGCGCAATTCTTGAGTTTCTTGTTGCATTGGCTAAAAAGTTGCACTCTTCCCAAATTTCTTATGGCATTGTTGGGTTTCTTGTTCTTTAATTATTAAGAGCGTGTCATTGTGCAAGATAGGTACTTTATAGCAGATAACGTGCTTGATGAAGTTACATTTGGGTGGCCAAGACAAAGGGGTGACCTCCAATTCAAGGAACATCTTGCTTTGAGACTCCAAAGAGCAATTAATTGGGTATTTGTGTAATCCGAGTATCAACAAATTTTCTAAATTTTCTCCTATTTGCTGCTCCCTTATATATTTTGTGCTCATTATTTGTTAAGTCTTTGTTAATTATATCATACCATGCATATTGTCCTTATCTAAACTCTTTGATGATGACAGGTAGGTTTAAATGGGATCTCCTTGGACAAAGATCCTCATACCCTTAGTGGTGGCTATAAACGTCGGCTTGCCTTGGCAATTCAACTAGTAAGTACCTAGATATTGATATAAATGCTTGCAAACACAACATGCTTGTGAAAATACACATAAAGACACATGCAAGTGACACCTCAGTCTTTCAGTTTCATGAGATACCTTTTACATAGCTCCTTAGGTGTGACATAAATTGAAACATAATTATTGGCTACTCTATTCTTCAGGTAGAAATCCCAGATTTATTGATACTGGATGAGCCTCTTGCTGGTCTAGGTATGGAGATGCATATGGTCCTGTTCATTTCAGAATGCTGGTTGTTTTTCCAACTTGCATGCTCATGGAATCCAAGTAGGCCCATGATTTACAAACATATGGAATTTCATAAGAGTTCATCTAATAATCATGCATTCCTTCTCCCTTCAATGTTCTGAAATTTTTTATGCTAAAATGCTTGCAAAACATTTATTAGCTGTTGATAGTTAAGAAGGACCTGCTCTTTGTGTTGAATTAAAATTCATGTGGTAGCCTAACTAGTCTATTTTTCTTGACTAAAGAACCGAGTCGACTTTGGTTTGGTGATAATTAAGTTTTGGTCACAGTTGAACTAGTGGCTCCAAAGTCTAGGAATTTTCTATTTACTTGCCAATGGGTTCGATGAAGAACCTTGCTTGGAATTTTTTTCAACTTTGTCTTATGATCCTCTTTCTTCTTTCTGATCTTTAGTTTACTACCTTTTCTATATACTCTTGTACTTTTAATTTTTTTTAAATGCTGCTTTGATCAGATTGGAAGGCACGTGCAGATGTTGTGAAGCTTTTGAAGGTTCTGAAGAAAGAGTTAACTATACTAGTTGTCAGCCATGACCTCAAGTCTGCCTTTCCCTTTCCTCTTTTATATTGTGTACTCTAAAAGAAATTATTGTTCTTATGTTGTGTTTCTTGTTACTACTAACTGCACTTAAAATCAGCAGGTTTTCTTAATTGGACTTCATCGGTAAAAGTTCTAATATTTTAAGTTGAAAGGGGATTTCATTCATCCACAGGAAAATTGAGTTAAATTTTAATAATTTTTTTTGTAACTCTCACTGCTCTCGCTTGAACTCCAATGTTGTGTTGATGGCTAACATGCCAATATCATAGCTGACACCACCGCCCTTCCCAAGGAAAAGAAAAAGAAAAAGACATTCACATATGAACTTCCTAAAATTATTTTAAAAAGACGTTAACATTAAAAAGACGTTCATTTTATTTTAAAATGTAGTAGATCTATATGAATGCCATCAGAAGCAGGTGACCTGATTGTAAGTTCTATTTAAGGTGCAGTGGAGTGGGTTTTTAAATTATTGATCTCACAATGGCTGATAGGAAACGACCAAATCCTTTTTGTCTAAGTTTACTATATATCTTGAACCTATTACTAATTTCATTGATGATTTCCACAACACTGTACAACATACCTTAAGTAATTGGTAAAGAGAAGTCAAGGTTTTTAGATTCTCTTGTTCTCTCCTCTCTATAATTTTATGCAATTTTCTTTTTTCTTCATTTTTTGTTTGTTTTCTCATGAACTTCTTGTGCGCCTTTCAGAGAGTTAGCAACTCTAGTCGATCGGTCCTGGAGGATGGAAATGGGCGGAATTCTTACGGAAGAGCTTGTGCCAGTTTAAATCTGGAAATATGATTTTGCCATCATCAACATCAGATGCTGTGAGGTTTGCCCCTGATGCTATCAGTGGTTCGTTTGCGTATCATCTTGGCATATTAGTGTATGATATGAATTTTCAAGTATTCTTTTTTTTATTATTTTTAAAAAATCCACTTAAAAAAGCGAGAGGGTTGAAAAAAGAAACTTTTATCAGGCAATTAAGGCTATCACCTCCACAACAGTTCTTTCAGCTCCAATAATTTACAATCAATCATGAACTTATTAATAGAGGGCAGAGGCTCTTGTCTTGCAATTGAAGTGATTGAACTACGTTGTACTGAGTTGAGCTAGAATCTTAGTGCTTGAAATGGACACAAGGCGCCTAAACTATAACCACCAAAAGTTGAAATGTATTAAAGCATTTTTTAAATACAAAAGCTGAAGGTTTGATTACCGATAAAAATAAATAAATAAATAAAATACAAAAGCTGATGGTTACAGAGTCTGGCCATGTTTGGCTAATCAATTTTTGTGAATTTGTTTTTAGCAAAATTTTGAGATATGTTTTTTATTGGGTTTTGTGAAGGTGGATAGGAAAATTTGGATAATTTTTTCTTGAAATATGTCTTGTTTTGGGATTTGTGAAAGTAGATGGGAACAGTTGGAATTTGTTTGAATATAATTTTTTAAGTAAGTTTAAGTGCTTGGAAAGAGGCATAGCCCAAGTACATAGGAAAAATAGAAATATAATTTTTTAAGGATATTTGTGTTTTGGCTTTAGTAAAAGTTGTTTTGGTTTTTGCGTTTTTGAAATTTTACTGAAATATAGGCAAATGATTGGATAAAAAGTTGAAATAGTAAATTTTTTTAGATTGAAAGGTATTTGGTTTGAAGTTGAAAAACTTTTTTGGAAACTTTTGAAAAATGGACTTAACCAAACATGGCCTCTAGTTCTCATATTGTTTGACTTCATTAAGGGGAATGGATGCAGATGACTACTTATGCATACATTGTAGTCAATGTTTAAGAAAAGAATGAAGTGCTCCACACGACAAAATTGGCAATGATATGGGAAGGGTCTTCTTGCTTAAATCCTGGGATATTCTTAATAATACAGATAATACTTTGGGTAATCAAGTTACCCAAACTACCATTATTAGGAGGCTTACATGAAAATAGTCACAGCTTTATTAACACACTGAGGAAGATAAGACATGCCTTCTTGACCCTTGACTTTCTTTTGAGTCTTCATTGCTCTATCACTCACAACATAACAATATGTATAATCAAACACTGCATTTACATTCTTACTTACGAGGATGACGGCATGTTGATCTTATTTCAAATCCAGTCACTAAAGCTCCAACACCAAGTCTACAATGCCAACAGTGGAACTGTGTTAGATGTATAAATCAGTAAAGTAAAAAATCTTTGCACTGCTACTGTCTGGCAACAAGTATTGTCCAAAATGAAGTTGCACAAATGAAAAAAGTATGCCAAATTGTATTTACATGACGTGACCTTTTGACAAACAATTGTCAGCATGATAAGATATCTAGAAATATCATCAAGTTGAACGAATAATGGATCGTGAAATCATATATTCATGACATCACAGAGTAACTGTTTTTATTTTCTTTATGATATTATATCTTCCAATTCCTCATTATCTTTGTGCATTTTCAGTTGTTAGGAAAAAAACAATTCTGTGAATCTTCAAAAGATTCATGGGAAGATAACAGGAAATGCTTTGTACCTTGAAATATCTTGTTAAATTGATGTTGATATAACATTTCCATCACTTCAATTATTGGGAAGGTACACTTTCCACTCTTCGACTAATAAATGATTCACACTATGTACCCCAAACTACCAACAGTACGTGTACTGCTAAAATCTGACAAATTGTACCCTCGTGAAGATGAATGGAAAATAGATCAAATAGGTGGTGTAGCACAATTTTAATTATTGGATCTTAATAGAGGAAATTAAATGCCTTTGGGTGAAAAACATGCTTCGTGAGTGGAAGGCGGACATAGTGTGCATACAGGAAACCAAGCTGAAATTTATCCCCAGGAGAGTTGTTGGGAGTTTATGGAGCTGTAATTATGTGGATTGGGTTTATCTTGCTTTTGAAGGGGCCTCAGGTGGTGTTTTGGTGATGTTGTGGGATAGAAGGGTGGTGGAGAAATTGGAAGAATTTATTAGGGAGTATACTGTGGCATGTTCCTTTAGGAATGTTGATTATAATTATTTATGGGCTTTTGCTGGTATTTACAGACCGAATATGGACAGCAGTAGAAAAATTTTATGGGAAGAACTTGCTGGAATTCATAGCTAGTGTAACTTACCATGATGCATAGGTGGTGATTTTAATGTTACAAGGTTTCCTAGTGAACGCTCTGGTGACAGCAGATTATGACCAGCAATGACAGAATTTTCGGTGTGTGTTTTTGACTTGGGTTTGATGGATATTCCTCTCATGGGTGGTGCTTATACATGGTCCAATAATCATATGTGGTCTAGATTGGACAGATTTTTAGTATCACCAGAGGGGAAACTCACTATCTGGAGCTTTGTCAAAAGAGGCTGCCTTGTCTATGCTCGGGTCATTTCCCATTATTAATAGATTGTGGAGGTATTCAGGGAGGGCATCAATAATTTAAGTTCAAAAACATGTAGCTGACAACTGAAGGTTTTGTGGAAAGATTCTTATCAGATTAATGGCACCTCTAGCTTCATTTTTATATGTAAATTGAAAGCTCTAAAAAATGATTTAAAGTTATGGAATACTCATTCTTTTGGTGATGTAGGAGACCGTAAAAAGCCCATGCTAGAGGAGCTTTAGGAAGTAGAGAGGACTCAGGCGAGGAGGGCTCTTTCTATGGAGGAAGCATCTTGGAAGGTTGAGCTAAAGGCAGAATTACAAAGGGTTGTGTTATTGGAAGAGATATCTTGTCATAAAAAATCAAGAGCTTTATGGTTGAAAGAAGGAGAACGTAAAACAAAGTTCTTTCACAGAGTGGCCAACTCCCATAGGAGAACTAACAGTATTGAGATGCTAAAAATAGACGGAGTGGACTGTATGGAGGCTCCTGTGATTAGGGAGCATATTGTGGGATTTTTTGAACACTTAGGCCTCATTTGGTTACACAGATGAGATAGATAAGATAAAAGTTAAAAGTTGAATAAAATATTATTATAATATAATTTTTGTTCTGGGATTTGAGAAAGTTTAATTGTTTGTTATATTTTGTGTAAGATTTTGAAAAAGTTGTAATGATTATATGAGATGAAATAAGATGGTTTGGTCTATGTAACCTGTTGGAATACATAGTTGTAATTAAATGTATAGTATGAGGGTATAATGGTCACTACCCTATGTATATGTATAGTTGAATATTCATCAATAATATCAGAACAAAGTATTCTCTCTCTCTCTTGTTTATCAACTACATGGTATCAGAGCGATGAGTAGTCGGTGGTGGTTGTGCGACGGAGTTAGTGGTGTTTTCCGGTGGGTGCTGGTGTTTGTCGTTGGTCGTTGGTGGTGCTGTGAAGTTTCGACTGAAGTTCAGCCGGCAGCTCCTTCTAGAGTATTTTTCCGCTGACATAAGGGGTTATCTCCGGTAATGGACACTGGAATCGAGGTCGTCGGCATGGTCTGTCCACTCCGGTGAGTTTTTGTCTCCATCGGCTGCCGTAAGGACGGTGTATCGCCGGCCGGAGAAGAATTCTTGGGGCGTTTGGCTACAAGTTCCCACTATTCTATATGTGGTTGTGCATACCCCCAATCTGGAATAAGAACTTATTCTTATCTAGAATAGCACCTGTTTGGCAACAGGTATACGGTAATCTTGCTTTCCTTATTCCTGGTTAGGAATAGCTTATTCGCAGTTTGTTTTTATTTTTGAATCTGAGACGCCCGAATCCGAAATAGGGCCAATACAGGCCGGTTCAAGGCCATTACAAGCCAGTTCAGCCCGATACAGGCCGGTTCCGGTGAAACAGAACCGGTTCCAACCGAAACAGGGCCGATACAGGCCAAAACAGGCCCTGAAATTGGCTGTTCTGACCGGTATACACTGTTTTTCACCCGTACAGATCCGAAATTTGGTTTGTTGAGCTGGTTTCTATTTTTCCAGCGTGTGTTTGTTTGTTTTTGATCCATATTCTCGTATTTTTCTCCATGGAGGCTAAGTTTGAGTCATTATCTATTGCACCTAACGTTAATATGCCTATGACTACCGTGAAATTGAATAGAAAAAACTACATATTGTGGTCAAAACCTGTTGAAATATTTTTGAAAGGTAAGGGTCTTCGTCGTACCCACTTAGTTGATTAAATGCCTGATTCGACTAGTTCTACATTTGCTCAATGGGAGCAAGAAGATGCTCAAATCTGCTCCTTGATGTTGACTAGTAATGAGCCTAATATTTGTGCTAGTTTAGTACACTTTAACACTACTCAAGAGATATGGAGGCACCTCAAACAGATGTACTCGGGTGTTGGAAACACAACTCGTATTTATGAGTTGTGTTAACAATTTTTTGGGTTGGAACAGGGTGCTTTGGGCCTGAAAGAGTATTATTCTCAGGTGATGAGCATATGTGAGGAACTCAAAATTTATCAACCTATCACCTCTGATGTTTCGATTATGCTAAAACAACGTGAAGAGTTCAACGTTGTTCAGTTTCTAGTTGGCCTAAAACCTGAGTATGAGTCGGTGTGCTCTCAAATTTTGGTAAGCCCACAACTCCCCTCATTTCCTTATGTGTTCTTCCGACTCCAGTGAGCCACATTATTTGGACTAGGATCTCAGTTATCTTCTAACCAGAGTAATGAGAGATCCGCTTTAGTTGCCTCCTATGTTGCTCCTGGTGGGTGTGGAGGTCGGGGTGATAGAGGTGCACGTGGGGGACGTGATGTCAGAGGTAACCGCACTCGAGGTCGTGAATCTCGTAAGTGCACCCATTGTGGTCGCACTAACCACTCGATGGACTATTGTTGGGATCTACATGATAGACCATCTGGGTTCGCTAATCAAGCCATTTTCCAAGACTCTACATCACAAGCAACAAGTTCCAACTTGCTTCCAGAGATGATCAGCATATCGAAGGATGAGTATGATCAGTTTTTAGTCACACGAGCGACTTCATCTTCCAAAGCTACTCTCACCCAACCAGGTACAGCATCCACATGTCTTGTCTCATCTACCCAAAATCCATGGATCATTGATTTAGGAGCAAATGAACATCTAACCGGTTTGTCTCATTCCTTATCTGAGTTAGGTACTATGTCATTTCCCAATAGTGTTACTCTTGCTAATGGTTCTCTTGCTAAAGTTACAGGCATTGGATCCACCAAGCTCACTGATTCTATATCCTTATCATTTGTTCTATATGCTCCTAGTTTTCCTTTTAGCTTGCTGTCCATTAGTAAAATTACTCAAAATCTTCAATGTTCAGTGATATTTTTTCCTTCTGTATGTATCTTTCAGGATCTCAAGACGGGGAAAAAGATTGGTACGGGGCATGAAACTGGTGGTCTGTATTACTTTGACGTCGAGCAGTCACCCACTCGAGCCCTCACTTCTTCCTCTGCTTTTGAATGGCATTGCTGCTTTGGACACCCATTACTTTCTCTTCTAAAACGTCAAGTTAGGGATCTTGGAAATGCGTCTCCCTTTCCTTGTGAAGCATGTCAACTTAGTAAACACCACCGTGTGTCTTTTGTACCTCGAGTTGATAATCGAGCATCTTGTTCTTTTGCATTGGTTCACTCTGATATATGGGGACCATTCAACATTGTATCAAACAAGTTTCAATATTTTGTTACATTTGTTGATGACTATTCTCGTATGACATGGTTATTTTTTATGAAAGCACGATCTGAACTCCTTTCCATATTCAAAGTCTTTCGAAAAGAAATTAAAACTCAATTTAGACAAAAAGTTCAAGTTTTGCGTTCTGACAATGCTAAAGAATATCAATCTAATGCATTTGCTGCTTACTTAAGCAATAATGGAATTGTTCATCAAATTTCATATTCTTACACACCCCAACAGAATGGGGTGGCTGAACTCAAAAATCATCATTTGTTAAATGTAACCCGAGCACTTTTACTGCACATGCACGTTCCTAAACGTTTCTGGAGTGATGGTATTCTTACTGCGTGTCACCTTATCAATCATATGCATTCATCTGTCCTCGATGGCTCCTCTCCCTTCTCCATCTTGTTTCCCTCATTGCCATCCTTTTCTCTTTCACCCAAAATCTTTGGGTGTGTTTGCTATGCTCATAATCTTGGCCCAGGCTTTGATAAGCTTGATCCACGTGCTACCTAGTGCTTCTTTGTTAGTTATTCCCGAACTCAAAAAGGATATCGCTGCTATAGTCCTGCCCTTAGACGCTACTTCACAAGTGCTGATGTCACATTTTTTTAGTCCATACCCTATTTCTCAGACACGTCTTCGGTTGTTGAATGTGATCCTCTACCATTACCTACTCTAACCCTTTCTTCTCCACAATCACCCACTGTTACCCAACCCCCTTCAGTGCCTTCTCTTGACCCTCTACAGGTGTACTTGCGTCGCTCACGAACCCCGGCTCCCTTGCCTCCACCAACTTTGTCTCCGTCTTCGAACCCTAAGTTACTTAGTGCTTCAGAAGCTCCACCTATTGCTCTCCGAAAAGGTACTCGTTCTTGTGTTACTCAACATCCGATTAGCCAATATGTCTCATGTCATGCCTTATCTCCATCTTTTTCATCTTATACTTCTCAACTGTTAAAAGTTTCTGTTCCTAAGACAGTTCATGATGCTTTATCTGATCCAGGATGGAGGACAGCCAAGGAAAATGAAATTGATGCTCTTCACCATAATGGGACATGGGTTCTTGTTCCTCTGCCATTGGAAAAACAATCTGTTGGCTATAGATGGGTATACACAGTCAAATTCCATCCTACTGGCTCTGTGGAACGTCTAAAAGCTCGTTTGGTAGCTAAGGGCTACACTCAAATTTATGGCATTGTTTACGATGAGACTTTTCCCCCGTTGCCAAAATTTCATCTGTTCGGGTATTGATCTCTCTTGCTACTAATTTGGATTGGCTCTTATTTCAGTTGGATGTTAAAAATGCATTCCTACATGGTGACTTAAATGAGGAAGTGTATATGGAGCAACCACCTGGTTTTGTTGCTCAGGGGGAGTGTCGAGGTACAGTTTGCAAGTTAAAAAAGACATTATATGGTTTGAAACAATCAATCTCCTCGAGCATGGTTTGGGAGGTTCTCTGATAGTGTATTGGCATTCGGTCTTCATAGATGCCAAACAGACCACTCGGTATTTCATCTGCATAGTGATGTAGGTCATATCTTATTGATTGTATATGTAGATGATATTGTAATTACTAGGAGTGATTCAGTTGGAATCGCCAGGCTGAAACAATTTTTACATGATCAGTTTCAGACAAAAGACTTGGGTAAACTTAGATACTTTCTTGGAATCGAAGTTAGTGGATCTAAAAAGGGTATCAACCTATCTCAGAGAAAATATGTGCTTGTTCTTTTGGAAGAAACTGGCATGTTGGGTGCATGGCCTATTGACACTCCTATGGATCCAAATCGTAAACTCTTGAAAGAGAAATGTGAGTTGTTTGGAGATCCAGGATGGTATCAAAGACTTGTTGGAAAATTAAATTATCTGACTATCACTAGACCTGATATTTCTTATGCAATAAGTGTATTGAGCCAATTTCTACAAACGCCTAGGGTTTCACATTGGGATACTATAATCCATATTCTTCTGTATCTTAAGCGAGCTCCTGGACTTGGGTTGTTGTATAGACCAAATGAGCATCTTAGAATTGAAGCTTTTTCAGATGCTGATTGGGCAAGATCTCCATCAGATAAAAGATCGACTACTGGATATTGTACCTTTATAGGAGGTAACTTGGTTACATGGAAGAGTAAGAAGCAAACAGTAGTAGCTCGATCTAATGCAAAGGCCAAATACAGAGCAATGGCTCACACTGCTAGTGAGATGACATGGTTGCAACACTTTTTTCATGAGATTGGGTTTCCAGCTCCTGTCCCCCTTTAGTTATGTTGTGGTAATCAAGCTGCAGTACATATTGCGTCTAATCCTGTGTTCCATGAGAGGACTAAACACATTGAGATTGATTGTCACTTTATTCAAGATAAGATATTCAATGGTGACATTTCTACACCCTTTGTGAAGTCTGCTGATCAACTTGCAGATGTGTTTACCAAACCACTTTGTCATAGTCGTCTAAAGTTTATTTTTTCCAAGCTAGGTTTATATGATATATATGCCCCAGCTTGAGGGGGAGTGTTGGAATACATAGTTGTAATTAAATGTCTAGTATAAGGGTATAATGGTCACTACCCTATGTATATGTATAGTTGAATATTCATCAATAATATCATAACAAAGTATTCTCTCTCTCTCTCTCTCTCTTGTTTATCGACTGCATAACCAAACCTGGCCTTACTTTTTGAACAGGTGGGATGGTGGCCAAAACTCGATGGACTAGCCTTTGAGTCTATTGATCCACAGTATGTCTTGTGGCTAGAGTGGCCTTTTGAGGAGTGAGGCCCACATTGTGGTAAGGGGAATGGTCAAAGATAAAGCACCTGATCCCAACGGCTATTCTGTGGGATTTTTTCAAACTTTTTGGGATGTGGTGAGGGCGGATTTAATGGAAGTGTTCCGAGAATTCTTTTCAGTCCTGAAATTTGAGAAAAGCCTCAACGCCACATTTATAGCACTCATTCCTAAGAAGATTGGAGCCTCAGAGGTGAAGGATTACTGGTCCATTAGCCTTATGAATGGGATATATAAAATTATTTCTAAGGTGCTTGTCAATCGCTTAGGAGAGGTTCTGGGGAGGATCATTACAAAACCCCAAAATGTTTTTGTTAAAGATAGGATCTTAATAGAGCGTGCACATTGTAACTTTTTGGCAGTTTGAAGGTGTCATGTGTTAGTGCTGATAGTTTGGAGGTGCATAATGTAAAATGCGTATTAGTTGGATGGTAAAATGTGTATTTTCACTTTTTCTCTCTTTTCCTTTGTTTTTGTTGTTGGGGGGGGGAGAGAGATCCACATCTATTTGACTATTTCGCTATCTATTCAAGCACAGGATTGAAGTGTCTCCTTCCTCAAAAACTAATGATCAGAGTGTTCTTACTTTAGAAATTGAGTTTTTGTTAAATGTTCCTAGTCTGGAATATCAGATAGGTTGGATTTCTCCCAGATGTTTTGTAATGGTAAAGCACATAAATTGATACTTACATTCTGTATCTGTCTTGATCCAATGCTCTTTTGCACTTAAATTACTGCCATGCAGCCTGTCTTGAGGTGGTTTCAAGTTGGACTTATGACATGGGATCCCCATCTTTGACATGGACCCTAGAGTAAAGCCATTGTTGTCTGCACCTGGGTACATATGCTCTTTATTGTTGCAGCAGCGGTTGGGAGCATTATTGACCTTATTTGTGTGGGAATCAGCAAAATCTCTTGCAGCTATAGTGGTTTCAGGATGGATTTTTTTGTGGAACATACGAATGACCTGCATGCCACATATAAAGAAGCTAACATCTCTTGTAGACAGATTTTAGATCCATTTAATGCACTGTGGAGGCACAACTCTTAATTAAATTGTGGTCAAGGTCAAATGATACATAAAGGGTACAATATATCCTTTAAAGTTATCGATTAGTTTTAGGGATAAACATTTTTCCCGTTGGATATTAAGATTGTTAGATAACATGTTTCGCATTGCTACTGTGCTTTGTATTCGTTATTGTTGACTTTGATTGGAGGATCCTTAGCGTGACAGCCTTTGTTGTGCTTTCAAAATAGTATTCTTTCTTCCTTTTTGTGGGTTGGGGGTGGGGGGTTAAGGTAAGTTATAATAAAAGCACTAATTACTATTAGATCTCTTGCTAGCAAGATTGCTTTGGTCAAGAGGTTGAGACAGGATCTTGAATAGGTGGCTGATAATCCATATCATCTAATTTTTTTTTTTTTGCCCATTAAAAAAAATCTAACTCTTTTGTTTAACTTCAGTTTATCCTAATTGTCTGGTAATGTGCGTAGAGGAGGAATTCACATTGAGCTTATTAGACTATAGTCTATAAGTGATTAGAATGCAGTGTTATTAGTATAAGAATTATGTCTAGACCCACGGGTTCTCTGAATACTCTAGTTCTGAAAAACCAACCTTGCGGAGTATCTTCTTGGTTGAAATAGATTCAGCTGCATCTCCACTATTAGAAGCTACAGAGTTCCTTGAAGAAGCATGGAGCTTTTTAAGCATCTTCTTCATGTGATGCATGGCGGACTTTTGTGCTTTCATGGCCTGCATATTCCCCCCCTCAAGTTTCTCTGTGTCTTTCTCATTTGTTATTTTTGTCCTAAGAAACAGCTCTTCAAGTGATGTCTTCTCTTTCTTTACTTCTTTTCTCGTTTCTGGAAGTTCAATTGACGAGCCAAATAGATATCCTTGGAGTGGACATACCAAAATCTTCTCATAACATTCGGTTTCAGCCTCGTCCATTAGCTTGCCACTGAGTGTAATAGTGCTAGCATGACTGTTCCTCCCAGATGAGACGTCGCCACACTCTTCTTTAGTTTCAGCCTCAAGGAACTTCTCCAGCTCATAGTTGATGAGCTTCAAGTCATTGTCTGTCAGTTCTGTTTTGCTCTCAGTTATGCTCTCCAGAGGCATGACAAACGTAGGTGTTGCAGGCTCATTAATAATTGGTTCCAGGCCGAGAGTTCCAATAGTGAGGAAGCCGTGGAAGAGCTCGCAGATCACAGCAGATGTTTCTTCTTCTACCTTATCTTCCTCTCTTTTGGCTTCAGTATCAGAAAAATATTTCTCACATTCATGTTTGGCTTGGTTGAAGGATCTGGGTCCATATGTGGAGCCAAAGCTTGGCTTCATATGGGCATCTTGGTCATCAAGTGATGGCTGCGCTGAAAGGCAGATGCAAGGGTTTCCTGAAATCAGAATTACAAAAGGTGTTAGGATATTGATGAAAATAATTAGGGAAGACAGACCTTCTTATGAGCAAGACGTGTGTATTTTTTTTGTTTTTTTGTTTTCTCTTTGGTGCTTTGGGAAGGGGAATGTGGACAATCTAGTGGCTGCTCCATTCCAGACATGTATGCCTGTTAGTGCTCTGAGGCTTGAATAATTTCTTCTGTGATCTAAGTGGAAAGTATGGAATTTAGAACAAAGTGGCCCCAACACTTATTGCTGAGGACCTGAACCCGGTGGCCCTGTGCCTGCAAAAGGTTGGTGGCTCATCCAACTTGGTTGCCACAATGCTAAATCACCGAAAAGGTTAGATGTTTCTTACACAAAAGGTTGCTAATGTTTTTAAATGCTGAAGAATTACTCTTACAAAAACAATCTTTAAGAGTTACTGAATTGCACCAGTCAACAGGTGCTGATGCATAATTGCATTGTAAGACATTGAGCAGAAGTCATGGTTGTGTAGTAAATTTAATATCTGATAATTTATGAATTGATGATGTATGCCTTAAGGAAGGTTGATGAGGACTGTTTGAATACCAATTATGAAATCCTTGATAGGCTCGATGCTACTATTCCGAAATTTATGGTGCATCCAGTCCAGTAACTGCAGTGGTCACAGGAAAAGATGAATCAGAGGACTGAAAAGTGAAAATATTAGTGTTATTCCAAGTTTGGTAGAGTTTCCAGACTTACCTTCATTTTGATCTCTTTCAAGGATTTGATCTTAGATCTCCAGGTGCTATAGGAGATGGAAATAGAGGTAGACTTAGATTGCAATGGAGTTGGGCCTCTAAAGGGAGAACTTAGGATTTCTAAAGAGCAGGAGGAGGATCGGTTTATGAAAACTGTTAACAAGTTGTAAATTCTGGTGGAAGGATCTGGGATAGATATGAATAGAGAGAAACATTTAGAAAGATACAAGATTGTAGTTGGTTGTTCATTTCAAGATCAAATCATGTGGGCAAATAGGAGTGGTTTTTTGAGACCCACACAGTGTTGCTACCCAAAGCATGCTTGGGGTAGTTGCACAGGCATATTAATGAATATATAATTAGCCACAGGGATATTAAAACTGGTATACCAATGAATCTTTCATTTTGGTTGCATCCAATAAAAGTGTTTGTTTAAGATGCAAATAAGCACATTCAATTACAGATGGACATGGCCTGCTGAGATGGATGGATAGACGTATTTAAATCTGTGCACATCTAACTTTTGCCTGTAATCATGATAGATCATGTTATTTGTTTGTACTTCACAAGGAATTTGGTTAGGAGGCCAACTGTGATTGATTTTATAGTGCTGACTGTTGTTTTCTGAGAAGATGATTAAATTTTTAATATATTTTATTCATTAATAATTGGTAGGGCATGCTATGGTTAATATATTCTTTGTTGAAAAGATTATAGGATGCACTTGTCCTACTGTGATTTCCTCGGTTGGGTAGGCTGGGTCATTGCAAGTATTTGTCTTAGGACCTGAGCTGTTCTACTATAAATCTCATATATTTTTCATCAATTTTATACTCGTTTATATTTTTAGTGCATGACCACCTTACAAAGACAATTATATCACATTAGAAACTTGTAGTGAGTGTTCTTTATTCAGAGTTGTCAGCATGTAGATCCCATGGTTGCACTTGCCGTGTAAAATTTAGCTCGGTCAAATATCTGTATAGCTTTTCTTTTTAATGGATTTTTGTTTTCCTTTGATGCTATCTCAGTGATAGTGGAAATACTTGAAGGTTTATTGCTGGTTTTATATAGTGGCTACTAATATTTGTGAATAATATTACAAAGCTGTTCATTGGATGCTCGGTAGCATCAATGGCCAA
This sequence comes from Carya cathayensis, assembly GCA_011037825.1. Classification (NCBI taxonomy): domain Eukaryota; kingdom Viridiplantae; phylum Streptophyta; class Magnoliopsida; order Fagales; family Juglandaceae; genus Carya; species Carya cathayensis. Next base: position 1,726,300 of record QGSO01000154.1, read on the forward strand.
GTCTTTCATCAGTTCCCCGATTCCAGAAAAACCTTAAATAGAACAAGGATGTAATATGGTTAAGTTTGCGTATAAGATCCATAATAGCCATGGTTTCAGACCATTTGGTGTAAGCTGTATACATTTGGGACCCAGGACAGACACGAGGGGTTTTTCCCCCAAGTTATCACTTCGACATAACTCTACTTGCACGTTTGATGGATTAAATTTTTCGCTTTCCATGTAATGCTGTCGTGAAAGCCATTTGGCCATAATATTCTCTGGCATTTATAATTTTATAGTTGAACTATATTCTCAATGCAGGCATGATTGTGACGTTTAATGACTATATAAACTTGTCTGCTCAGCTGCCTTGATTGCTATATCGACTGTGTTTTGACTGTGCATGGAGGAATCACCATGACAGGATTGCCAGCCATGAAATTTTAAGATTACCCCACTCTGATTTTCAGATGTTAAAGTGAGCTGGGAAGGAGAAAGCTGTTGTAGGCTTGGAGACAAAACCCACACAGCCATCTTTAATCCCACAGAAAGTGAAATGAGTTTTAGGTAAAACTTGATGCAATTATGTATAGTTGTGTAATTTTCATCCCGTGTGACTCTATTCTGTAAATTTTGATTTTTAACCGTGAAAACCCTTGACTGGAAAATTTTCCTTGGATTTTGTTTTGGGAACCTCTACAATTTTACTATTGTTGGACAGGAGATGCCCTCATTTTTCCTTATTCAGCTTGAGAATTATACCAATTTCTGAGAATTATACCATCGAATTCCTTATTCAGGTAATAATACCTTTGCATGCCATCCAATGTACATTAAGGTTTAAGCAGCATAAAAATGAATTATTTTTGGTGCTAAAGTACAATAATGTGACCCATCAATCATATTCTATATTGGAGTGGTTAATTATAGGCATCATCATCGACCATCTGTGAAATCAGGAGATATGATCAATCCAAATGGTCCAATCTTGTTTCCTTTTGTTCTAGTGCCGTACAGCATCTTTCTTTCCCTTGAAATAAAAAATAAAAAATAAAAAATTTGAACAAGGGAACGTCCGTGTTCCTACCCTCTCTCTATAATTAACGACCATAATGAAGGTCAGACAAGCTTACACATATCTATGAGTGTCCTACCCAATTAGGGTGAAGTAGGTGCCCCAAGGCATCCTCATTTTCAGCTAACCGACGAGCAGATATAAAACGTAAGATTTGCCACTTTTGGAGGATACCCATTCTAAATCTCACGCCAAAACAAAGACTTGAGTGTCTGCACAGGTATGGCTCATTTTTGTGGGCTCTTTTCATATTATTTTAAGGGGTCAGAAAGATCCATTTCCAAATGACAGAAGGTCACCATGTGAACTCCATGTGATTATTTCACAATATATTTTTGACTAACTTTTGCCAATTTGATTTATCTTGTCCCCTTAATCTTCTTGTTTAGATTGCAATTAGGAAAGTCGATCAGGTCAATGTCACGTCTCACTCTCACCTAATGTATTTGATTTTTTTGCCCTTCCTAGACACAAATCTTGCCACAATGACATTAGTCACATTACTAAATCTAGAGTTTTCTTGGTTGATTCTGAAAAGAAAAATATATACACAATATCTTTTAATACAATCTAAAAATTCATAATAATAGAAAAAATAAAATCATTAATTATATCTATCATTATTCGGATTTTATCTCAAACTTTTGACAGATTTACTAAAAAAAATCAAATGAAAAAAGTTGGATGCAAGCGCCGGGTGTAACCGACTTGCAAGCGGCGTGTTCACGTCATTTAATAAAACGGTGTGTTTTTCGTCTATTTACATTTTTGCTCTTCATTTCCTTCTATCTCTGTCTCTCTCTCTCAATTTCGCTCCCCCCTACCTCCCTCCCTCCATCTCCATCTCCGTCTGAGCTCTCCCTCTCCCACTCCATCTCATTTCCTCCTCCCTCTTCCTCTCCATATCGTAATCCTAAAGCCATCCATTTCTACCTCCTTAGAACCAGTTCTTCCATTTCCCTCCTCTCTCTACTGCTCTCGAGTCCACGCTCACCATCTCCGCAGATCCCATTTCCTCTAGTTCCCTCCTCAGATCTATTGAAGGCTAGCTCTCCATTTTCCCTCCCTCCGAAAAATTCTTCGTCTCCCCCCATTATCTTCGCCAGCTCCGTTCAAAGACCAGAAAAGTGAGAAAGGGGCGTTCGTCTTCAATCTGCTTTTGTTTCCTTTGAAATCCCCTTCCCCTTCATCCCGAACCGTCTTTATCTAAGTCTTCAACAAAGCGAAGGTTGCGATGGTCGTCTTGGTCTTCAAATTCCAGGTCCAACTTTCGCTTCAAGCTTCATCTCGCAACAATGGTTTGGCCCTTGTTGTGATTAGAGTGGTTGTGGGCAGGTGGGATTTCTCTGGTAATGAAATGTGAAGAATCAGGACATTTGAAACCCTAGCCTCTTCTTCCCCCCCCCATCTTCTCTCTCAGCTATGGTTCACAAAATTAAAGCAATACTTTTGAAACCTTGAAGCAGAGGTCCACAAAATTATTCAATTATGGCTCCTCGTTTGGAGTTGTCCTCCACACAATAGGCACCTCCAAGGAATGGGAAGGAGATGGAATGGGCAACATGAACATCTTAAAGCTTCAACGATTCCAATAAATTCTATCAGAAAGCTATCGCCTCCAAACAATGTTCTCTGCTATTAATCAAAGCCAACTGACATCATGTAATAGTTTTCAAAGAATTAAAAAAAAAAAAAACACACACACACACACACACATAGAGAATCCACTACAAGCATCAAGCTGCGACGAGACTACTTCTTGATGCCAATAGCTTGGACTAAAAGGGAAGAAGGCTGCAATGAGGTTCGTTGAGACTTGGTTTTTGTTTTCTTTGAATGAAATGGGAAGAAGATGGTAAATGAGATTTCTTTTCTTTTTCTTTTTAATAGATGCTGACGTAGCAGAATTGAAATCTAATACATTATTTATGTGAATTTTAACATTAAAAAAATATTGATATTTTAAATTTTTATAAATATAATAAATTCTTCTTTGTATTTATATAATATCTTGTAAGGAGCAGAACTAAAAAAAACTCGTGTAGAAGAGTTCCTCATCCTGAGTCTAGTCCTGAAACGCCATCACTGCCACCTCGCCTTCTCACGGGATAGTGGGCTTAATTTCAAAGATGGGCTAATTGGGTCCACTTTAAAGTTTTAAACGACTTGGCCAATGTGTTCGTCTCAAAATGTTTCGATTATTAATAAATTTGGGCCCAAAATGGTATAAATCCGGCCCCACCGAAACACACGTTACTTGAAAGGAAAATGCTTGAAAACAGATATTCGAATATATTTTTCCCCTCTATTTATTTTCAGTAATCCATGTGGACCATGTCCCATCACTGACTTCTGTAATTTTTAAATTCAAAATGTACAAGTTTTATGCAGCTTTCATAAAACAAAATGCTAAACAGATCGAACGTGGATCCCGAATTTACGTCCGGATTTTTTTTATTATTTAGTAAGTAAAGAAATACTTTTCAATGATATTATTGTTGATAATTTAGACCTCTCAAATTCACCTCTAGAATCTATCATTTGCAGGAATAACAAGAAAAATAAAGAAATAATAACAACACAATAAATTTACGTGGAAACCCAAAACAGGAGAAAAACCACCAAACCCAGAGAAGAAAATTCACTATGTGAAAAATTATTACAATCACACAATTTTTCTCATCACCCCAAACACACCCACAAAACTACCCCATTAGTAAAACTTTAACTTTACACATCTTCCCATTTTACACTTAAAAGACCAATAGAGGAATTTAACTAAAGTCAAAAGTTACTAAATAAGCTTTCAACTGGTGCACTTAAACTAAGAGGCTAAGCCTCTTATTTATACTTGAGGCCTATGCCCATTTTCTTTAATCCCACCGATGTGGGACTAATAAATGAGCAAAAAAGTCAACAATCTCCACTTTGCGACTTTGACTAGTTCCACAGCCAAGCTCTACCTCAATGAAAATCTTCATAGTTTCCTCTGTCATGCTTCACCATAAAAGCATACCCACTCAGAATAAACCAATTCCAAATATTTCACTTCTGCCCATGTCGAAAAGAATCTTGCTTAAAATTTATGGTGTAACTTCCACGTTTGACTTTCCTGGAAGTTCATCAGCCATCGACATGAATTTCCACCACACACCCTACATCAATGCCAAACCAATGCCTGTGTGTAAACTTGTGGATCCGCTCACATTAACATATCCTCTATCATGGCAACTTTGGGAATTAGCGGCATGCCATGAAGATGTACATGTCTCTTTTTAAATATCAAAATCTTCTATGAAGAGAGACACAATATTAGCATCATTTCCAGTATCTCCATTTACTAACTTGGAGCCACTTGCCGAACCAGCTCCTGCTCTTGAACAATTTTTCTTGACGTGCCCAGATTGTCCACACTCCCAGCAGACTACTTTCTTCTTCATGGAGTTCTTCATCTTCCCATTTCCAACTGGTACCATTACTAAGTTCTCAAGTGGAACATTATTTCCACTACTTAGTCTTCTCTCTTCAAAAAAGATTTTACTGGTAACATCTGAAAAAATTATTTTCTCATTCCTATGTATCAAAATAGGCTTCATGTGCTCATAGGAGGGTGGAAAAGACCAGATGAGTCTCAAGACTTGATCATCATCATCAATTTTAACTCCAATAGCTTATAGTTCAGCGACAATGCCATTGAAAACGATTAAATGATCTGAAATAGTTGTACAGTCACTCATCTACAGTGTATGAAACTGCTCATTTAGGTACACACGATTTGAGACGCCTTTCGTCTGATACAACTCTTCAAGTTTTTCCCAGAGTTCCTTTGCTGTAGATATTCCATGCACATTTGCAATAACATTTTTAGCCAGGCACAGACGTATCGCACTTGCTGTTCTCAAATCCAGATCCTCCCAATCTTCATCGTTCATTTTAGATCTGCTTCTTTCACCAGTTGCATTAGTACTAGTGCTGACTTCAGGTGTTGGTCTGCCTTTCAATGCCTTGTGTAATCCTGATTGAATCAAGACATCCTTGACTTGTACTTGCCACAAGCCAAAATTGATTATCCCATCAAATTTCTCCACCTCAAATTTGACAAGATTTGAAGGCATACTTCCTGATATTGTTTTGATGAATTTACTGTAGAAATGAATAGTACCTCACTAAGTAAGTTCCCAGGAAAGATTGGAGGGTCACAATGGACACACTTAAAATTTCCAATCTCCTAGACAAAACCTCCTTAGACTATACGTATCCACACTACCACACTAAAGCTCCACCCCACAAAAAGAATCTAGTGGCTCTGATACCAATTGTTGAGAATTTGGACCTCCCAAATTCACCCCTCTAGGATCTACCATTTGCAGGAATAACAGGAAAAATAGAGAAATAATAACAACACAAGAAATTTACGTGAAAACTCCAAAACAGGAAAAAAACCACCAGACCCAGAGAAGAAAATCTACTATGCAAAAAATTATTACAATCACACAATTTTTCTCCTCACCCCAAACACACCCACAAAGCTACCCCACTAGTAAAACTTTAACTTTACACATCTTTCTATTTTATACTTAAAATGCCAATAGATGAATTTAACTAAAGTCAAAAGTTACTAGATAAGCTTTCAACTGGTGCACTTAAAATAAGATATTAAGCCTCTTGTTTATACTTGAGGCCTATGCCCATTTTCTTTAATCCCACCAATGTGGGACTAATAAATGAGCAAAAATAGTCAACAATTATGAATTTTTTTATTTTCAAAAACATATTTAAAAATATGAAAAAAATAAAATAAAATAAAACTTCTTTTACCTTTCTCAATAAATCTTCAGGATGTAGTCCTGCTCTTTACAAAAATAAGAGATCTTTAATTTTTAATAATAAGATCTACTTTTGGCAAAAGCTTAGGTAAATTTTATGCATTTAAGACTTATTTTTAGCATTATTTTAAATAAATATCGTGTATTTACTAGTTACTGTCGTATGTTAAGGATGATATTTTTCACAATAAATGGATGCAGCCGTAAATAAATACTTCAAAATCCAAGAATCATAATTCTAAGTCAGGGTTTGTTTTTCTCTATGCAACGTTTGAAGACCAGTTCAGTTGTAAATAATAATATTTTATAAATTTTATTGAAATAAATTTAAATTTTTTTAATTGAGATGTGTTTAATTTTTTAAGTTTAAATGTTTAAAATAAATTAGATGAGTTTAAATTTTTTTTTTTTATAAAAAGTTAAAAAAATAATAGGTTCTATCAATAATTGATTCGAGACAGTCGAGTAATATTTGTTTAGAGAGACATCTTACCCTTCATGTTTTTAAACTTTTAAATTAATTTATTTTATATTTAAAATTAAAAAAGTGATTATTAATAAAATTATGTTTTTTTAATGATTAAATATGTTAAAAAAGTATTTTAAAAAAATAATTAAAAGAATAATCCTCACATTTGTGCTAGCGTGATGGATGATTTGCTAGCACCATCATTTCTAAAAGGAAAATACTAGTGGAGTTTCTCAAATTTATAGTTCATGTATTTTTAATTTTTTTATTTAATAATTAAAGAAGTGGTTATTAATAAAATTAAATATAAATATTTTTTAATAATTAAGAATGTTAAAAATATATTTATAAAAATAAAAATAAAAATAATTTCCACCATTTATGTCAACTCCACAAGTGCTGGCGCCCGCCAGCAGCATCCTTTCTTTAAAATATCAGAGTCTGAACAAAGATCAGAATCTTGGGAGGAAAAATGTTGGAAACCCGACGTCCAAACTGAAGAATAATATAAAAATAATAAAGAAAACTTAGAAAGGGATGGAGTTACTACGTAAGCACAGTTGTAGGCCTTCAGAAAACCATCTCCGTTTCTTCTATTGGCCACGCTTTCGGCTTTCCCACCAAACTTTCATCTCATTCCGGCGTTTCCGATGCCAATCGTTGTTCCCCATAAAATCCATTAAATCTCATCTCTGAAACGCAAGTCCCATATATACTCTCGGATCCTCCTGATTACTAGTAAGGAACCCAGAAAAGGGATACAATCATGGGCACGGAGAGATCTTCAGTGGAGATATCAGAGCCGTTGCTGGAGTCGGAGAAGATTGGTATCGTGGAGACGGAGCGAGTCCCGGAATGGAAGGATCAGATCACGATCAGAGGGCTTGCCGTCAGCGCACTGTTGGGGACCCTCTTCTGCATCATCGTCCATAAGCTCAATCTAACGGTCGGGATCATTCCGTCCCTCAACGTTGGCGCTGGCTTGTTGGGGTTCTTCTTCGTCAAGTCCTGGACTAGCTTCTTGTCCAAATTGGGGTGCTCGGTTCAGGCGTTCACGAAGCAAGAGAACACCGTTATTCAGACATGCGTCGTCGCTTGTTATGGCCTCGCATTTAGCGGTAGACGCCCCCTCCTTCCCCCAATTTTCATACAGCATATGCATACAAAGCACGTTGTGTGTGTGTGTGTGTGTGTTAATTTTCAGTTTTTCCCGCCATTTTGTTAGTGACGACGTTAATTATGAAATGCGCACATTGCTGTGACTCCAAAAGAAATCAAACGGGTGAGGTTGTTGTTTGTGGCCTGATTATTGAATAAAAAATAATCTTTAGTATTATATCAGCTATGAGCAAATTCATTCCACTTATATGGTTAGTAAGGGTTTCTCATATGTTATACTCGAGTAACCATAATTTAAACACGCTTTGTAAAGCCTGTCGTTTGAGCATAAGAAGAAGTAGAAAGAAAGTACTTATCAAAAAAAGATGTGAAAAGAAAGTACCGATTTTACTGTGATGAGATTCATTTTAGTTTTTTTTAGACGTTTTCAGAAATTGGCGATGTCTAAATGATCAACTTAAGGTGCAGTTGTTTGCAAAAATTTTGATCAGGTCCGGGTTCTTAGATAGACACTATTGCTTGATGAAGTGATTTTCCCACCTAATATGAATATTTGTCATTGTGTTCTTTTTTGCCGTTTTGTGACCCCCACTTGCCTAGCCATTAATAGCATTTATATACTGTAAATGCTTATTATGAAACGGTACAATTTGCTAATTTGGTGGTCACCACGTTGCTAAGGTTTGATTATTGTAGTGAATCTCTGATTGACGGCAGGGGGATTTGGTTCGTATATGCTTGCAATGAATGAGAAAACTTACAAACTCATTGGTGTTGACTATCCGGGTAACAGGGCTGAAGATGTTAAGAACCCTGGCCTGGGTTGGATGATTGGTTTTCTATTTGTTGTCAGCTTCCTTGGGCTTTTCAGCCTTGTTCCACTTCGTAAGGTAGTTTCTGCCGTTGTAAATCTCAAAAATTTGTTTTACTTGTAAAATAAAAAAAATCTCAAAAATTTGTTTTAAGGGGAATCGTTTCTATAATTGCAAAAGACAAGTCCAGTTTGGTGTTGGATAGAGGCTGGGTTCAGTACTACAAGGTAAATTGTTTCATTTTTCAGTTTTTTTTAGAAGATGAGTTAAAATCATTTTAATATTGATTTGGAACGTGATAGATTTTAGCCATACTTAAATCATTCATGTGGACTAGACTAGAAGGGCGGTAATGTGGGTGTTAAATCTGTTGGTGTTCCTTATAACACATTTTTAATTAATTCAAATAAATGAGTTATCTTTCATTTTATATCTTTTATATTTACTCTCTCTCTCTCTCTCTCTCTCTCTCTCTCTCTCTCTCTCTCCACTTATTGTCCTGTATCTCTGTGTGTGTGCTAATAGGTCATGGTCATGGATTATAAGCTTACATATCCCAGTGGCACAGCAACTGCCATGTTAATAAATAGCTTTCATACAAGCATTGGAGCTGAGCTTGCAGGGTAAGTTAAAGAGATACAGAAGAACTGTTCATTGATTTCTGTACCTTGACACAGAACCTGTTGTTGTAAAATGAATGGGGAGAAGTAAGTTTGTAGATAGGAAATTTGAAGCGAAACAAATGATATTGAATGAAGAATGAGAGGTCTATCTAATGTAACACAACCAATTGTTGGAATTAAGGTTGCTTTCTCTCTAATTAAACATGAGCCTTTTACAGGAAGCAAGTCCGTTGTCTTGGAAAATATTTGAGCATGAGTTTATCCTGGAGCTGCTTTAAGTGGTTCTTCAGTGGTGGAAAATCCTGTGGATTTGATAACTTTCCCATCCTTGGACTGACATTATATAAGAGCACGTAAGGTCTTTTACTTTTGCTTCCCTATTTCTTTTTCACGCATTCTAACTAGGTGTTTTCTCTTGTATACATCCAGTGTACTCCAGCTTTGCCTAGTCTTCTATTAATAGAATTTTTACTTGTTAAAAAAAAAAAAAGAACTCCCTTTTTCACTTACTTGCAAAGCCCCTTTCCTTTCGTGCCCATAAAAAACTTACAGCTTTATTGCATGTTTCACTCTAATCTTGTGTATTGTGAACGTGAGGGTAATGACTGTTGTCATCAGACTGTAAGTCATCCAAGGTTGAAAATCCAAGCCAGTGATGTATTCAAGGTTTTTGTCATGTTCTGTAAAGATTGAATATTGTGTTTCCCCTGCCATGTGGAGTAACCCCACCCCTTGTGAGGCACTGACATGATATATCTAAGTTCTGGTGCAATTTTTTTCTTCTAGTGGGATAATTAGGTGATGTCATGTGCCACTAGCTCATATCTAAATTTCCATTCGGTGATAATTTGATCACACATTGAGCCAGCAGAAAGGGGAGAGAAAAGGACTCAAATATGAGTGATTTGAAGTTGATCTAATTGCGGGTCTGTGTGTATGTGTTACTTTTGTAGTGCGTTTACTTCATGAGGTTGAGCTGTTTCTACAAGGAATATTTTGGGCACATCATGGTATTTTACCTGTTAACCTCAATGCAGGTTTTATTTTGACTTTAGTCCAACTTATGTTGGTTGTGGTCTTATTTGCCCACATATAGTCAACTGCTCAGTTCTTCTTGGGGCAATCATATCATGGGGTTTCCTCTGGCCCTTCATATCCCAATATGCCGGGGATTGGTACCCTGCTGACCTTGAGAGCAATGATGTTAAAGGTCTCTATGGATACAAGGTATGGTGAAAAACTTTTATCTGAATTGTGTAACCACATGCCTTCACAAAAGTGACATGATATCATAAGGGATTTTGATATTTTTTTACTTAGATCTTGATGCATGCCTTGAGAAAAAAGGGCCTGTACATCAGGCGGTAAGTGTCACCTAGGTGGGATGTAAATCACATTGTATAGGTCTATTGCTTTCTCATGTTATATTTCTGTGACTTCTCTAAAGAGGCTTTTCCTATCTGTCATGATGCTTGCAGGTCTTTATAGCCATTTCCCTTATCCTTGGGGATGGGCTGTACAATTTATGCAAGATAATAGCCATAACTGTGAATGAAATCTGCAACCAAAGCTCTAAACAGAGCAACCTTCCTGTCACTGCAGATGCTCTAGGTAGGGGGTATGTAGGGTATTCATGTTTTAAGCATTTATATCTTTTGCGGATCTTTTCTAAGAATATATTGAAAAAGGTAATTGAACACCCAACATCAGCCTTTGCAATGCAAATATGTGACCTGGTTAAGAGTTCATTAACTGTCACTGGTTGCTTACAATAAACTTTGTTGTGATTATCTTCAATTGAGCTACTATAATCATAATTTTATCCCTTAGGTTGTTAATTCTTGAATTGATTTAAACAGATGTCGACCAATTTAATATGGTACAATCTGTTATTTTCTGAAATTGGTCGGTATGGTATTGTGACGCATCGGTCAGTGATATTTCTCTAACATGTTCATTAGCAGATGGCGAGGCTTCTAAACTACTAACAGAGCAAAGGAGAAGGGATCAGATATTTCTTAAAGACGGAATCCCCTCCTGGTTTGCAGCTGCAGGATTTGTGGGTCTCGCAGCAGTATCAATAGTGACAATTCCAGTCATCTTTCCACCCCTCAAGTGGTATCTGGTTCTAAGCTCATACATCATCGCCCCTGCACTTGCCTTCTGCAATTCTTACGGCACTGGCCTCACAGATTGGAGCTTGGTTACAACTTACGGAAAGATTGGTCTTTTTATAATTGCTTCCTTGGTTGGAACCAATGGCGGGGTTGTCGCTGGTTTAGCAGCCTGTGGAGTAATGATGGCCATTGTTGCCACTGCAGCTGATCTCATGCAAGATTTCAAGACCGGTTACCTCACTCTATCTTCTGCTAAGTCAATGTTTGTGAGCCAATTAGTTGGAACAGCCATGGGTTGCGTCATTGCCCCGCTTACGTTCTGGTTGTTTTGGACTGCTTTTGATATTGGGTCACCCGATGGTCCCTACAAAGCACCATATGGTGTAATATTCAGGGAAATGGCTATTTTAAGTACTGAGGGCGTCTCTGAGCTACCGAAGCATTGCCTGGCCATATGTTGTGGGTTTTTTGTGGCATCTCTGATTATAAATCTCGTGAGGGATATAACTCCCAAAAAGATCTCCCAATTTATTCCAATTCCAATGGCTATGGCAGTCCCTTTTTATATCGGAGCTTACTTTGCTATAGACATGTTTGTTGGGACTGTGATATTGTTCGCGTGGCAACGAATGAATAGGAAGGATGCTGAGGATTATGCAGGGGCCGTTGCTTCGGGTTTGATATGCGGTGACGGTATTTGGACAATTCCATCCGCAATCCTCTCCATTTTCAGGATTACTCCGCCCATCTGCATCTACTTTGGGCCTTCTTTGATTAGCTGAGCAGACATGGTTGTCCCCTATCCCCACCCAAAAAAGAAAGCCTATGTAATTAATTATACATTCCTTGAATTGGAATGTTCGTTCAAACGTGTAAATATCCTTCATTTGTGATCATTACAGATCAGGAAAGGTCTGTAAGTGTTTGAAAACACAACTGTTTGAAGATATTCTTCAATCGGAGCGTAAGACTAGCTATGGCAGCATTCCTCGCCCAGAATATTTTGGGCTGGCTTAATCCATTTATTTTTATTCTAAAAGCCCATGTGAGCCATAACTCCTCTATCAAACTTTCGGTAAAAAGAAAAGTAGAGAAAACCGAACTAGATGGCAATCGATCTCAACCCCCAACTCCAAGTCCCTTCGAACGCTACTTCTCACACGTTTCTTATGAAACGTTCCGTTTGGTTATCATTCGAGCACTGTTCAAATCATCTTGACCTACAGGATTCCCATTTAAGTTTTATCTCTGTCGGGATCAAATCAAATCCCATAGAGTGGGCGTTTTATCTGCACAACAAAATAGCAGAGAAAGCGTTATTGCAGTTACCAAACAGGCAAACACCAAAGGCTTATCAATTATTGAAGCATTGGGATTAATGAAAGAGGCAGATTTACACGTACATGTCAGCCTCTTACGTAAGCTGCTGCTGTCTTAGAATCTGTAAAAAAAGCAACCAATTAAACACAAAGTCCCATTGGTGGAACAAAAAGGCATTCAATCTCGTATATTACTCATTGCACATTATATTCTGCTTTTTTAAAGCTTCTACGAGAATTTTTGGGCAATTCTTTGTCACATTTCATCATTAAGCACGATAATGTATTCTAACTACTCCTTTGAAAAAAAATTATTTTAATAATAATTAACCCAGCAATTTTAAATTCATCCATCAATTTGTTTGACTTTCTAATTCATTTAAACTTTGTTGCCAAGGTTCTACGTGGACACCCACAGAGCTATACGCGGTTTGGTAGGTCCCATGCATACTAATAATATCTTATATTAATCCTTATCTCCATACCTTTTATAAATTTTTTTTTTTTTGTTCTCAATTAATATATGAGTTTTGAAACATAAAATCACTTTTATTTATTTTTTATATATTTTACTTATATAATTAGTTAAAATAATTATTTTATATTAAAAAAAAATAATGCAGCCAATCATATTAATATAATATATAAAAAATATATAAAAATGATTGTATCTATTATATATTTTTTTTACTTCATTTTTCAAGAGTGATTGGGTTGATATGATGTAGAGGTGTGAATTGAAGGAAGCTAATCAAAACTCTCTTAGATTTGGTGAACGAGGTATTATTCATGGTGGAGGTAACTTTGGTGCAAAACAAAAGAAAGGGAAGGGAATCGATCTTTTACATGTGCTTATAATGATTATCTTAGGTTGAATATTGAGGTAATTATAAAGTTTTGTGCATAAAACTCTCAACATCTCTCTATTTAGTACCTAAAGTATATGTTACTAATCAGAATATATGCACGTAACCAAGTGATGATTATAGTCATAGAAGTGCACCATGACGATAGCCTCGGATCACTTTTATATGTGAATTTCTTCATCTCTATGAAATTTTTAGTAACTCTTTAAAACTTTTTCCTAATGAAGAAAGATATATATGGTAGTATTTTGTTTGGACGGAAAGTGGGCAAGTCGAGTGGAGTAGGTCGATCAATAGAGTTTACCTATTACAACATAAAGGCAAAACTAAAGAGAAGATCCAATTACGTAAATATAAAATTAAATTAAATTAAATTAAAACTACGTGATAGGAAAACTAACCCAATTCTCTCTCTCTCATGCTATAAAAAAAAAATTGTTATTCATCATCTTTATATAAATTACGATACATTTCTTTTTATTTTTTTAATTTTTTTTAATTTTTTTTTCTTCTTAAACTAAATTACATAAGGTGTATAATGTGAGAATGATAAATAGAATTTTTTTAATATTTATGACAATCAGGTCTCTGGGATTGAGACCTCTTGGCTTATAAGCCCACTAAACACCAAATAAATCTTTTCATACATGATATTTTGACAGATTGATGAGTCTGAACCACTCATCATGATTTTTAGTGGGGTTATCCGAAATTATTGCAACGAGTTTGATCATAGCCACTTATGAACAATACTGGTAGTGATGAAAAGGAGATGATCAAGTTGTATATATTATATATTATTAATATTGGGGCATGCAATACTCTATATATAAATCATTTAGCCAGTAGAAAATTCCTCAACAAAAGTTGTGTACGTGAGAACCTGATTAAAGAAGAAATAAGATTTTTCTAAAAAAAACAAAACAAAATAAATTTAAAAGAAAATTAAGAAAAGGATGGCTCATATGGGAGATGTGACGTACGGATAATGGTAATTAAAGCCATCTTATCAAAAGGTGGCATTCGGTGGGAGATTCTGGCATTAATAATTAATGGAGCTAGCTCAATGAAATCTGCAGTTCATGTGGTACTGGTACTGCTACCGCATTTTCCCTTCTTTTGATCTAGATCAACATGCAGTAGAGAGTCCATCCATCCATCCATCCATCCAACGATATAATCACTACTATAAGAGAAATGATCTTTTGTGATTAAAATTTAGTGATCAAAAAGATTATTTCTTACAGTTTTAATCGAAAATAGTCTATTTAATCACTAAATTTTAGTCACAAAAATTCATTTCTCTTGTAGTGAATATATATATATATAATATATATATGTGTATTATGTATGTATATATCATGCCCATGCATGTAAGAGAGACAAGGACATATATATAGGGCCGGGCATGCATCATGCTGCATGCTGTTTGTATTCATCATGTTATAAGCTGCTTCAATATAATTATTATTCCCTCGTTCCAAACAAAAATCGTAGTTTTTCTGGGTCTTTTCCAAGTCTTCGTACTCTCCGTCTCCTTCGTGTAAGAAAGTATCAGGCGATCATATCAATATTTTCGAGCCGGTGCCTCTGTGTGCATGTGTGGTCACAGTGCTCGCAACCTCGACATGACTTTCGAGCATTAATGCTATTTTTAAAAATATTGTACGTCCAGAATCTTCGTTCCCATTTTATATTTTTGACACGAAACTCCAAACGCTAGATAGATAGTGTATAATTAATTAATTAAAAATGCTTAATTAGATTAGTATAATTCTTACGTGTTGATCAATTAATAATTCGTGCATATATATTATACTACTGATCATCATGATCAATAGAAGTACCGTATGCGCGCAACGTCAAAGCAAGCAAAAATGGTACTTAATGAGACAAATTAAGAAATACCTTTCACGAGTGATTAATTGATTCATCCATCGACCCTATCTATCTATAGATACTGTTACAAAACTTGGCAGTGTTAGGCCAATTGGCTTCTTGAACCAAGAAAAGGGTTATGATCAGATCGATTTCTTCCGGAAAAGGTGCGGTTAATTTCTATTTTATATATATATATATATAATAATTTATCAGCAAACTTTGTTTTTCTTAATTATAAATTAATTTCATAATGTTATTAATAGAAAATGTACATTGTACGTGTTAATTTCCAAGTTCCAACTCGTTTCAGTCGTTGATGATGATGATCAGATCGATCCAGTGATCATCGATCCCTTCACTCAATTGGGTCAATAACAAATTGAAAAAGCTGATGGGAGTTGGGAGGGTTTTAATGATTAAGGCAAACATATATTATTAAATAAAATCAAAGCTTATGATCTCTAATATGGAAAATAAGTCATGAAATTACGTACCCCGGCCACAACAAAAGCAAGCAAAAGATCTTTTAGCATTCAAGTTTTGAATTCATGTGATATTGGGGAGGATATTTCAACAGCTAGCTTTCAAAGATGTGGGTGGGGGCCTTCCTTGTCTCCTTGGTGGGAAGCATATGTGACCTCCAAAACAATCACCAACACACACATACCCACTCCCACCTAGAAGTTTTATCATTACACAACAAAGGAATTGGTCTTGATCTCTACATCCATCAAACCACAAAGCTAAGAAATTTAATAAAAAAAGATAAAGGGCCGGATCGAGACTATCATCATCAGAAAAGGCCAAGCTCTCTCATTTCTTGATCTGTGACTTACAGAATAAAAACCCTAAAGTTGCTATAGCAATCGAGTTGAGAGAATGATCACAAAATAAAAGGATGATCCCCACAGTGCGCCATGGTGACCAAGATTTGGATGGAGATTATCGAGTTCAAGCAATTATATATATTATGGAAGCCAATTGACTAGATTACCGCGGGTTATGACCCCCTTGCTAGATGGGTACATGCATGTCATTCGGCTTGAAATTATGGGATTTAGGCGCGCGTCCTTTTTTCACGCACTGATTATGGCCAAAGTTAAATAATAAGATTTACCTTTTGTTTAAACTTAATTGCAGTTCTGCAATAGTGAAAAGGGAAGACTAATCATACCAACCTGCAAACTTTTGAAAATTTGAAAATAAAGCAACTTTGGACCAGTTATCATATCCTAGCTGAAGCTAGCGATGCATATATGCTTTCTTACAAATACGTCTCTCTCTTATATATTGGTTTAAGTTGTGATAATGGGCTAGCTGCTGCTAGCTAGCTAGATCATGATAAACTTAATTATCTCATACACTGATCTGGAATTGCGTAAATAATTCCAGATCAGTCTTAAGTTAATGTTGCTGGTCTTGATCAACATCAGTCGACACTGTTTATAATACATTAATGGCTGCTATCATGCACTATGTATCTCAGTAGATATATAAAATATAAATCACCAACACATGATACAAAGTTGCTCCTACCTTCCTCAGCCATAATTACTCTTGTTAGCTACCTAGGGGTAGGCTGTATTTTATGTATATGTTATGATATGATCATTTATGGGGCATGTGAAAATATATTCAAAGCACGATTGAAAATGAGTTACCCTCTGATCTTAAGGGACTTCTTGTCACTTTCTTGAGCTGTTTGGCTACCATTAATTAAACTTAAGGGTTCAATTCCTTTCTGTACTTAGTACGTCTATTCTAATCTCTCTCTCTCTCTCTCTCTCTCTCTCTCTAACATTTTCTTCATTTTATTGTATACTTTAGAAAGACCAGTGAAACTTAAGGATATGTACAAGATTTTCGGTCTTTTAACTTTTTTGATAAACGATAGAAGATGTTTCTATTTCATGAAGTTTGTATTTACACCAGATTCAGCCTTATACCTTTTTCATCAATGAAGGATCATAAAGTACTATCACAGGCTTCAAATTTACTTGAATGATTGGTGAGATAAGAAGAGAACGATGGATTCTTTGCAATAATATATACAAAATTCCATTTCCTTGTTTTCCTGGAAAAAAGTACTTCGTAGTTTTATAAGACGATTTGTTTTTGTTTTGTGATTGATGATCACAAAAACAGTATTGTCTATATATACGATCTTATATAGAATAGATATACCAGTACTAATGTTTGGAAGTGGGGATTTTGTGAATGTCCCATAAACCGTCGGGAAGTCTAGTATTCAGGCCCCATGGTCCCCTAAAAATGATACCTCTAAACTGAATAAAATCAAACCTCACCCTTTTTATATGCAACTGCAAGTCTGCAACAGCACTCTCTCTGGTCCATATCTTATGGTTGCTGATTCCATTATTACTTTTCTGCTTTAATTTGTGTGTTTGTTTTTTAACATATCTGAAGGATGGGCCTAGAGTGGATTAGAAGCAACTCCACTACCCACTCATAGGTTGCCATTTGGCGACAGCCAAAATGTCCACGTGGACACATGAGTCCCTTGCAAGAGATGGCATCATGCACTGTTGTTGCTGCAATAATAGCATGCAGGGGAGAGAGATAATGAAGTGGGGGGAGGGAATTCTTGCCCCCATAGAATGTGGGAATGGGTTTTAGAGGTGTGTCTCTGAGGGGGTGAAATTGACGAGTTAAAGTTGCATTCACATCAAATTGGTCAAAAACCCCCCCTACAACGGTGAAAGAGGAAAGGCGATTGAGAGAGGGGAGGGTAAACCAAGTTAATGAGCTAAATCCAGAGTTGCCCATAAAATAAATAAATAAACCTAGAGTTAAAAATTGACAATTGAGGGCAGATTGGTATTTTAATGTCATATGGATTTTGTCTTCTCATTCCTTGCCAAAAACAGTGAAAACTCATGAAAGTCTAGGACTTTTCAGGTCACCTTCTTCAATCAAAGAGGATCCTTTTTCTTTTTTTTCTTTTTTCCCTTTTATTATTGTGTCCTGTTCATGGATCCCAAGGGCTCAACAACAGCAAAGCAGCCACAACAAGTACCAAACTTCTTGAGCCTCCCAAAACCACAACAACCCAACATGGGTGAGAACAAACCTGCTGAAATCAAAGACTTCCAGATTGTGATTGCTGACAAAGAAGAGGGCAAGAAGCAGTTGGCCCCCAAGAGAAGCTCAAACAAAGACCGGCACACCAAAGTTGAAGGCAGGGGAAGGAGAATAAGGATGCCAGCTCTTTGTGCAGCGAGGATTTTTCAATTGACCAGAGAATTGGGCCACAAATCTGATGGAGAAACCATACAGTGGCTGTTACAGCAGGCTGAGCCATCGATAATAGCAGCCACCGGGACTGGAACCATACCGGCTTCAGCTTTGGCAGCGGCAGGGGGTTCTGTATCACAGCAGGGGGCCTCTCTATCAGCTGGATTGCACCAAAAGATTGATGATTTGGGGGGGTCCAGTATCGGATTAGGGAGTAGGACCAGTTGGGCAATGGTAGGTGGGAATTTAGGGAGACCCCATGTGGCCACAGGGCTATGGCCCCCGGTCAGTGGGTTTGGGTTTCAGTCATCATCTGGTCCATCGACTGCGAATTTGGGAAGTGAAAGTTCAAATTACCTGCAAAAGATTGGCTTCCCTGGCTTTGACTTGCCAGCCACCCCTATGAGTTTCACCTCAATATTGGGTGGGAATAATCAGCAGCTACCTGGATTGGAGCTCGGCTTATCCCAAGATGGTCATATCGGGGTTTTGAACCCACAAGCCTTGAGTCAGATTTATCAGCAGATGGGGCAGGCTAGAGTGCAGCAGCAACAGCAACACCAGCACCAACCTTCTGCTAAGGATGATTCTCAAGGTTCAGGACAGTAGGCTTTGTCTCTGGGGACGTTAAAGTCCACAAACTTGGAGGGACGTGCAAGAAGTAGCATTTTCAGAGGCTGAGTTCTTTTGTAGTGGGTTTTGTATTGTATAATTTACAAAAAAAAAAAAAAAAAAAAGTGAGAAAAAAGAGATACTGAGAGAATTCAATAGGGACTGGATTTGGTTTGCCCCTTCTTTTTGTCCTCTGCATCAGTAAAGTCTCCAAAAACAGGTGCTTCTAGGTCTTAATGGTTTGTCTTTATAGTTATTTTCTGTATATACCATAGAGGCGTTAATTGATACAGTGTTGCTTTTGCTGTAAAATGTGCAGGTGGAAATGTGCACTACCAAATTGCTTGGTTTGGGATTAACTTCTTGTTTAATTCAGAGGTGTGTTGATTTTAGTGTAAGGCATCTTAAATTATTTTGTTCTTCCTTGGGTCTCGATGGAGTGGTGATCGGTTTGTTTGTCAAATTAGAGCTTCATAGTCATACTTGTCCAATTTCTTTTTAGGTCTAGCAAGGAATTTTCATTATCCAGTATATTCTTATGTTTTGCGCAGAAAGGGTGAGTTGCTCATAACAACTAGCTGTCTATACATGCATTTTTACTTGCTAGATCATGTCTATAAACAGCTTATTTTAGTGTTACCTCGTCAGAAATACACGGCTTTGGATCAATCTCTCTCCCTTTAAAGATATTTGGCTACTTTTCAATGGGAGTTCTCTCTGGATTCATTTCCTTTTCTTCTTTATTCAAATGTTGATCTTCTGGAATGTGTATGGGGTTGACATACACACCATGAGGCAACATAGTTCTTAATACCAGTTTGGAACTATTCTAAGTTCTAATGTTTGCATTAGTTAAATCTATGATAAAAACCGTTGACATGAAGGATGTTCAGTTCCCTTATATCATTGTGACTGTGATATTCATATCATTCATACTCTAACCAGCCTTCAAAGTTTAATGAAGAGTCTTACTCTGGATTTTTGTCTTTTTAGTGTCTGTTGATTCTTCTTGTCCTACTAGTGTCTGTGATAGCCATTGTACCTGCACGTTGCCTCGTTACATGTACAAGCAACTTTTGGTCCATGGAGATGAACTGCTCTATACCTTAATATGTTTGTTAATAATGTGCTTCTAGTCTCAGTTCATATTACCTTAGAAAATGTTTCAAGATCTTGCACTCATTTTGGTGCTGGTGTTTAGCATGTTGAATTAATAGAAATCAAATTTTAGAATTAGGTCTTACCTGAATGATTAGTGATCTTATATATGATACCTGCACTTGGATGATTGAGTTGAAGCAATTTCTTTTTTTTTTTTCTCTGTTTTTTTGGTAGCTTGGACCATCTATATATCATTATATGTAGTGTCTTGGTTATCATGGGAATGGAATGATCAAAACATTTCTAGTTTAGATGTTTCTTTCAAGTCCAGAGTTTTGAATCTGAACCTATTTGGTTTTCTTTAGTTTTCATTAGTTTTCTTGGGTGAAGTGTTTTTTAAGTTTTTGCTTCCGAGAGAAATTTTCATGTACTTGTTCCTGTGAAGCTTACATATCAAGTAGAATAGGTATTTTTTGTCATGAAGTTGGCATGCAAGCTTCAATGCTACACTTGGTTGCTTTTGTCCTGTTGGCAATTTCTGTAGTCGGCAATGATGTCTCTGTTCTAATATAGTTCGTTTCAGTCAGGTCTCTTTCTGCTTCTGCTTTACTTCCTGCACTGATTGATTATTGCTATAATTGCGGTGGCCCCTTTAGTTTGAAGGTTATGAAATTGACACCTGCTTTCCTTTGTGTCACTCTCAATTCGATTTAATATTATTGTGACCAGTCGTCTAGACTCTAGCTTTGTATCGAAGGGTCCAAAAATCGCTGCTTGATGAACGTTGATAACTGTCGAAATCTAAAATGCCATGAGAAAAACCCGACTTTATTTATAAGTAAGAAAAACCTGATGATTTCCCCCCATTAAAACCAATTTAAAAGCCAGAAAATCTCCATTTCTAGAATTATTTTTGAAGCATTCACATGTTTCAACATTTTCATGCTATGCAATTTGCCATGTCACATAAATCTGCATTCTTAACCCTGTTTCAGCTTATAATCTGCTGCCATTAAAAACTGGTGACGTGTTTATGATGCTTATTGTTTCCCGAGGCATTGTGATTTACTCCTTTGAAGAAGATTCATGCTAAGAATATAGCTAAGAACATATCTTAATCTGATTGCTTGCATATGAACTTACATGTGGGGTTTGTCCAATTGACAAAACTGGGTTAATGGAAACCGTCACATTTGTTACCTTAGAAGGACTTGGAAGCTCCATTACAGTTTCCATCATTTGCGCTAAATTTTTTTCTTTTGAAGAAGACAATGGACATGGACCACACGGTTTCGCAAATAACCTTGAGGAAGCCATCACTTTCAGTTTAGCTTTGTTCTCAAATCAAACATGTTGATCTGATTTAAAACCCCCACTTTCAGTTTAGCTTATTGTTAGTCTTGCTCGTAGAAATCTCAAAGTCCCATCACCTTTTATGACTCCCACAACTCAATTCAAGATTATATCTGCTAATGGAACTGCAACTTGCATCCCCATTAGCTATGCATCTGTTTCATTTTCAACTCTGCTTATTCCACTTCGAGTTTGCATTATATATATATATATATAGATATATATATTTTTTATTTCCTTCTCTCCTTTTGGCTTTCCTCATTGGGTTACGTGGGACCCGACTCCTGCTTGGTTTAATGTGCGTTCGCTCGTGGTATAATGCTGTCTTCAAGCCTGTCATGGTCCTCTCTTTCTTTAGCTGAACACCATAAATGTAGAAAGAGCCAACTGTTGGAAGTACAGTGAATGCTGTAGATTATTATCTTCCCCCGCCTCCCCCTCCCTCCCTTCTCTCTCCCTTTTTTATATTTTAGACCCTAGATGCTATGCTTTCTCAAATCTCGCATTAATATGTCACATGTGACATGTTAAAAGTGCAAACCACGGATTAGGCTAAAAAGAGGGGTTATGTATTTTTCTATTTTCTCTATGTTTTTTTATTTCATTTCTTGAGGGGGAAGGGGGGGCTCATTTGACACATGGCAGCAAAAGTATGAATAAAGAACAGTAGGTTTTGTTCCTGGTTGTTGATGTCTGTGATACTTCCAAAAGAAACAAAACATACCATGGAATCTCACATGGCATGAAGGTACCCTCTTTTTTTCTCCATTATTAATTACAATGTGGCGTACAATGCTTCAAACTGGTTCCCAAGTCAAGTTCGGTGGGAAGAATAGTCTGTGTGTGAAGACAATAGTCAAATTAGTCTGTCACTATCTCTGTCCCTTCTGGCACACATTAATTTCAACGGAGTACAATGTGTGAAGCTCTTTGGATCAAGGAAAAATATAGTTACAAGTATAATTATGTACTAATCTGTGTATTAATGTGATGTAATTGGTCAAAAAATAGATTTTATTGAAAATAATATTAATTTAAATTTTAAGTATGAATAAATCAATATTGGTATACAGATTAGTGCGCAACTGTGCTTGTATGGAACATTAAGCCTCCACAAAACATCGTTTCAGCATCTGTGGCATTAAGCCTCCACAAAACATCGTTAAACGAACGAAACGCAAAATGATATTAAGTTGTGGCTGTGTAAGTGTTATGTAATGTAGTTATTTTTTAAAATATAAATTAATACGAAATTTATATGATAAAAAAATTAACTTTTTAATTATAGATTTCATTTTTTTTTAAAACAAAGATATACTAACATCCAACTCATTACGACAAATTGCACACGCGACAAAAAGTGTAAAAATAATGTCGTCTTGTTAAGAACAAAAATTGTATGTCTCAAATTCAATGAACGCCTGTGCAATTACCCCCATCGTGGAATAATTCGTGCCGAATGTGAAAATAAAGCAAATACAGGGGAGATGAGGACACAAGGAATGGAGAAGGAAACAGCCTAGTTTTTAAATTTTTTTCATTTTTATGAACAGAAACAACCTAGTTGTTAGCAAATGCAAAACTGGGCTGTGTTCAAAATTTGTTCTTTTGCTTCTTCTTTTTCCTTTTTAATTAAGAGGCCAAGTGTGAGCAGTTAATATTATAGCCCCCCCCCCCCCCCCCTCCTCAAAAAAAAGCAATATAATAGATAAACTAAGAAATTACAAGAAACAAAATTTAATAGGGTAGGAGTCTGATAAACAGACTGACTATGGCTAGAAGCCACAGTGAACTGATATGTGCTACATTTTGTTGGGCTGGACTGGCTAAAGTAGACTTTCATGAGCACTTTATCTTGATCCTTAATTAGGAAAAGTAAGAATATAGGAAAGTAGAAACCAGAAAATGAGTCGAATCGCCAATGAAAGAACGCCACTGGTTGTAGAGGTGCGTGTAGCTCACACGCCACTCTTGGCAGTAAAGTATAGATTGAATCTAATAGATCTGAGGCCACTGGCCCCGATGATACTGTGCGTGGTGGCAACATACCTCCCCTGGAGCAAAGGATGCTTGTGAGCAGTATGTGAGGCATAAACACTACTCTTTTGATCAGTTTTCTTCTACCGTCTAACATATTAGCAGTTGGAGAATTCGATGGTGGGGCGCGTGGCGGTTGTGGGAAGCCTGTAGACAACAGATTGGTGCATTTCGATGCTATGGGTGGGAAACTAAAAGAAAATCAAGAAAAAAAAAAAAACTTTGGACAGGTCCAGCGAAGGTCAAACAAGAGGAGGGAAGGTCGAGCCGACTCTCCACACCCCCTCGCTGAAGGCAAGGAGATTATACCGATACTGTGGTGGGAGGTTTTATTGCCTAGAGGGGTTTCACATTTTACTTTCTCAACTCTTTTAATATTATAGGCTTTTGTTTTGAAGAAGATGATATCCCATAATTTTGTTAATCACTCTCTCTTATGATGTAGGAATGACGTGGTTACATATCTTTGTAACACCTTGTTGGAGACAAATGAATAGAAGGGAGAAGGGAAAACATGACAAAAACAGGCTCTTTGCAGCCAAGTTGTAATACCAGAAACATATATATAGCCAAATATTTAGGCTTTTGGGTTGTAAAGAGTGAGTGTCAGTGAAGGTCAATACCAAAAAGAGCTTTGCTACACATAAACTCATATACCACATACTACATTTAAAAAAAATTAAATTAAATTAAATCATTATTAGTTTATTTTTCTTAAATTAATTGAATTCTTCTATATGTGCGAGTGTTCTCAAACGCATATACTCTATTTTATTCATACCTTTATCATAGCTTTTCTCTCTAACTAAGACCTGATGTGCATTTTCAGACTTGCACGAAAAAAACATAGAGTTTTAGCTGCAAGTTTGGGGAGAACCAATGCAGGCAGCGGGAATTGATGAAACAGTAGAGACCATGATTTTGTTTATGCCATTTTCATGGCCCATACGGACAAAGGAAAGCCCGCCGCCCAAACGAGAGACATTGAAGCTGCAGCGCTGCAACTGATACATATTCTTCTCTTCTCAGTAGAAGTGGCGTATAAGGCCGTTCTGTGTATGTCCATCTTATGCAATAACTCCAGCCCAACAGCCCTTTGAAGCCCAAGTGCCCGACTTCATTTGTCATCTTTGTATTGTATCGACACTGATAGTTTTTGCTTTTCAAAAAATAAAGTTAATTAAAGAGAAATATTTTAATTACAAATAGATTTCATAAAATTAAATATATAAATTAACGTAATTTAATGTAATAAGTTAGATTGAAAGATTGCTTTTGTTATAAAAAAAAAAATCTAAGGTATAATATGAAATTATATGTCAATTTATAAGTTTATTACATAGATATCATTTTTGTCCTTAATTAAAAAATAAATAAAAAAAGTGTGCCATGAAGCGTGATCCTACCGCAACAGTGAGCACAACTGCACAAGGTTTTGCAGGAATGCACAGAGAGAGAGAGAGAGAGAGAGAGAGAGTTGCAAAAAGTTAAAAAATGCTTGTAGCTAGTTGGCAGTATGCGTTTCACTCTCACCAACGTAAGTCTAGCTTTAGGAGAGTGGACTTTGACTCGATCGTCGGTGTGGTTGTGGATCGGCAATAACGCAAAGGAAACGCCATGCACCATTTGGGACAAACGCACAGAAAGGAATACTCAATTTTGTTTCACTATTAATATATTGAGTGCTAGCTTTAATTTCCAGGTTATCCTCCAATTGCTTTGATTATCCAATCAAATTATATCAATATGCATGGGCCCCAACTCTTAAACGGCCAGCTAGCTGGTGGCAGGCATGGTGCCCCCGTCAACACGATTCTTGGATCCTCAACAAACTTAATTATGTGCATGGTGGCCGGGTTGAAATCTTTGGATTCTCTTTGGTGTGTTTTCAACGTTTCTCTCTCATCATTCCTCTCTCTTTCCCATTCTTTCCTTTTTTTTTTAAATATAAATATTTAAAATTACTTTATGTTTGATTTGAATTACGTATTTTGACAACAAAAATTTTATTTAAAGTTATTTTTACCTATTTTTTTTATACTTTACTGATATAATTAATTATATATTAAAATAATCAATCATATTAATAAAATATGTAAAAAATATATAAAAATAATTATATATAATATTACACTTTTGACAAATTATCGATCATAAAAATAGCTTAATCAAACACTGAATATATACAGTTATCTCGTTAATATAATCCATTAAAGAAAGTTATACCTATTCAATTCCTTTTTCGTTGACAATCAATTGACTTTAGTGTCATGTTATTCCGTCATCCTTCCGACGTACGTATGCATAATTATAATCAAATTATTATATTAGACTATGGATACCACAGGCTAATTTGCTTCCTATATATATATATATATTATATCTTAGTGCCATTAAGTCATAGGCGATTTGGCAGGTTATATTCCAATCCAGAAGTAGTTTTTTTCTTTTCTAGGGATGGGTGCATGCCGCCAAGTTGCCTAGTTTCGGGATGTCCACGTCGTGTTGAATAGCACATAAATCAACCATCTCCTCGTGTAATAAATATTTTAAAAAATACTAAAATGTAAATACTCTTGCACATACCAATTATATAAAATATTATGTGGTTACATACGTAGGTAATGGGTTTAACATGTAATCAAATAACATATCATGCACACGACATACTATAGATATATGAAGTCAGCATTTTGTTTCCCATACTATTGTAAACTAATGACACTAAGGATACATTTGAATGTTGAGTTAATTTTGTATGATGTGTAAATGAGTAATACTATATACAATTACTTTTACATATTCTTTATGCATTCTATTTATGTGATTGGTTACATTAATTTTTTTTAATATACAACCAATCACATTAGTAGAGCGTGTAAAAAAATACGTAAAAGTGACTATATATAAAATTTTTTATTTAAAAAATATCAAAATTTTGCGGGAGAAGCAAAGAAATATATACTGTATAAGACTAATGTCACCGTGTCCCACTAACCCTGAATTTCACGATCCAATTCTAACGACTTGGCGTGCTTTATCCCTTCAGATTTCTATATGAAGATTCTTTTCATACATATATAACTGTTGGGAAAGCTCTCATTCTCTTCCCCTCTCTTTAATTTGTTCTCTGGATTTTGTTGAGTATTAGAGTTCTAATTCGATCGTACATAAAAACTTGTTAATTTCAAGTGCTTGCTTAATTAAAGTTGACTTCAATGTGAATATACACTGTTTATAAATAATTGGATAAGAAGGTACGTAGTAGTTCTTTGAACTAAAACTAAAAATTAATCAACATGTCAAATCAGAAAGTCTGCAAATTGACACCCAAATGACAAGGACAAGGAGATAGTTAATGGGTTAATCGCACCAGGCCCTCATTTATAAGCCAATTGAGCATAGAATATCTGCACAAAAATTAAAGTAAAGTGCATAGTCTGATCTTTCATATCCAAAATATTTCAACATGACTAGCCTTTTTAAGTTTGAGAAAAGATATTTGTAACTATTATTAATTATGTAACTGTCATGTAATTGTTTTGAAAAAATGAATAAAATAAAAAATTTATATAAAAAAATTAATTTTTTTAATAGTAAATTATTTTTTTTCAAAGTGATTATGTAACGTTTACGCACTTCACGATTGTATATAAAATTACTCTTTTAACTTTGGACCCGTGTGTATTATTCTAGGAAAATATCTAGTTGTAAGTCATTATATATACTAATACGTATATTCATCTAATATAACTGGTCAAAAAATCATACTTTAATAAAAATAATATTAATTTAATTGTTAAATATTAAAGTAATAATATTGATATGTAAATCCATATACCAATTATTTTGAATGTATCAAATCTCTTATTTCTGTATTAGGTTGTCGGACCCACCTTTTGTTCCATTGCTAAACGCCACCATCCATCAATGCCTAAATGGGACCCTCCATGGCGGCTCGGCTCTCTTGTTTATATATATACATATGTCCCTATCTTTCAGCTTCCAATATAGAAATAAATACATGTGGTATCCCAAAAGTCCGACCTTTTATTCATTCCCCACCCGCGAAGCACTTTTTCGAGATATTTTTATAGGCATTAGTCCTCGTGAAACTAAAACAGCTGGATGATGCTCCTTCGCGATGACGGCCACGTCGCTAAGAATTTGCTGCGTACGTGTGTGATGCCATCGGCCGTGTGGATTACGTCAGGGGCCAGGTAAATAGACTGTATGAAAACTATGCCATAAATAACGTTAAAGGATAAGGTCTCTGTGATATTGGTAACAGTGATTCTTTGCTTTTCCAAGCCTACGACGTCTGCATGGATGAGACCACTTCGTCACTCAGAGAGAGAGAGAGAGAGATGATCCGTACTATCTGGTATAAGGTATTGAATTAAGGAAAACACTAATACTATTTAGTATCTGCCCGTGGAAGGGTTCTAAACAAAAATCCATGCACAAAGACAAGACCAAAAAACGCATAACTTTTGATGAAATTGTTTAGACCAAATTGTGAAGTTTCATGGTGCAGTACTCGTGCGATGTTGCGTAAGTGACGGGAAATGAAGGGTATTTATTCTTAATTTTATCATTTTTTTAATATTTTATAATATAATATTAAATAATTAACATATAAATTATATATATATTAAATAACTTCCAATCATTTAACATCGTCCATCCACATATAATGGTTGAACGATGGAAGGATAGAAACTTGGAACTACTCAATTAATTATATATTGTATATCATAAAAAGAAAAGTCAGCTTGTAAAAGATGGCTATTTGAGGCTTCCTATTTCATGTGTATATTGACTAGATAATAATAAGCTTAGTATATCTTACTATTTGTTATTATTTTATTTTATTTAATAATTAAGAAAGTGATTATTAATGAAGTTGTATAATTTTTTAATAATTAAAGATATTAACAAATATTTTAAATAAAAATTTAAAATACACTATAAAATGATAAACCAATGATTAAAAATAATAATAAACCTCTCATTATCCATTCATTTATGTTATGTTATGTTGTTTGGAATCCTCCACGTCTGCGGCTTCAATGACACTCTTGTACCTATCAGGATTCAGTGCCCGTTCTGAATAAAGGATAAGATATTTTACTCGGTACTATCCATGAGTTGCCGTTTTTAAGACGAAAGACGGGAAAGGTTGTTGTTTTATAAAAGCTGCCATATTTGAGCTGGCAGTGGCAGCACTCTCATACTATGTCTGGATGTCTATTTTAAATTTTTTTTGGATAATTTTTTTTAATTTTTTATAAATGTTAATCTTATCTCAACATTTTTTATATATTTAAATATATTTTAATAAAATATACAAAATATTTTTATTTACAAATTAATTCAAATTATCTCAAATTACTTCAATACCCAAACACAACTTCAATCTACATGATTCGATGTCCATGTCGTCAATTCAAACTAGATTGCCTTTAAGAAGGCTTTTATAATTATTTGTTAGAAATAAAATTAAAGAAATTCATAAATTTAATTCATTTCGTAAAATTGATTTAAGAATAGACGATTATTTATTCTTTATAAACATACCTATGACCTTTTATTTACAGGTAATGTTAGATTATTTCTCAACATCCTTCCCACGTAGAGGTTAGTATTTTTTATTTTTTTTTATCATTCTCACAAAATAAGTAGTGTGGGTTTTTATTTATCTTATAATAGACTTTGATACTATAAAAAAATTTATAAACCTAATTTATTTCATAAAACTGATTCAATAAGAGATGCTCATTCTTTATAACCGTATCTAAAACCTTATTTATAGGCAATATAAAGTTATTTTTCAAACAAAAACTACCGCATCCCAGTAATAAAATTTTTGATTTAGTAGCGATGAGACGACGTGCACGTAACGAATAAATAAAAAATTGATTAAAGTGTTTTTTCTTTTTCAACCATATCTTATTCTGTCCTTCCATCGTTTTTTTTTTTTTTACATTTTTTTGAGTAATTCTACATACAGTTATAAAGTGTATAAATATTATGCAATTACTTTAAAAATAAGTAGGGTCAATAATTAAAAAGTTAATTTTTTTTTTATATGGGTCTCGTATTAATTCATTTTTTTAAAAAAGACTGCGCGGCGCTTGCACAACCACGACTGCAAATATCATTTCTCATTTTTTTTTTACCAATTTCCACCTTGTCTATTTGTAATATGAATAAGCAAGAGTGGATCGAGCTAAGAGCTTGTATAAAGTATAGAATAATCATGCAACTATGTTACTTTATTTTGTTCATTTATTTTATCTGCTCATATATTTATTTATTTTTTAAATATATTTTTACTTACTGATTAATGAAATGATTATTAGTGTATAAATATTGTCTATTTTTAAAAAATGTTAAAAATAAATAAATTATGCCTAAGGGCACACTACTGGACGACATTATAACAGTGTATATTTTATTTATTTTTTATAAATAAATATTTATTTGATTTATTTTCTATAATCTATTTTATTTCATTATGGATGCACATATCCACCATTATAATTTATAAACACTAATCACTATCTGTGGGGAGTCTGACTAACTGGTGAACATCGGATCGAAAAATAGCAGCATGCAACTTCATCGATCCCAACGAAATAATGGGTTGATTTTGTTTTCCAAAAGCCGATAAAGGGGCAAGAGAGGACTGTAGGCAGAGAGAGATACTTCAGAAAACAAAAGAGCAACGATACAAGGAATGCTGCATTCGGATATTGAGAGTAATATTTTAAATATTTTATTATTATTATTTATTATTTTTATTTATTTTAATTATTATTCATTATTTGTCACCTACTTTTTAATACTATTAACAACTCTTCTCAACATTCAAATTCACCTGAAGTCGCTTGATGTTGAATTGAGTTAAAATAAATTAAATTTTTTTATAAATGGTAGTAAGTAAGAATAACAATACAAGGAAGTCTATTGATGTTGAGTTGAGATTAGTTAAATTTTTTTATAAATAGTAATAAGTTGAGGTGGTAGAGTGAGTTTTGTGATACTCACTTAAGATAAGTCTAAATGTATTTATAAAAAATTGAAAAATGTATTAAATCCATGTGTAAATATGTATTGAATTGAAAAATGTTATAGGTTTCACGTATAAAAAGATTTTGAGTTGAAATTAGTTTAGTGATTTAAGAGCTGTGTATTTAAATATTAAATTCAATTTAAAATTAGACTGAATTGAATAAATTGATCTCAATTCAGTTAAACTTTTGAACCTAAACTTTTAAAATCGGTGGGTATTTTTAAAAACCAACATGCTAATATATGCATGCACGGTGACTTGCAAAAAAGACACAATCCCATCCGGAAAAAGATATTTTTAAAAATAAAACTGTTTTTTCTATACATTTTTCCAATGTATAGAAAAAGCTAACAGGTATACCGGTATATAGAAGTACTAAAGTTAATTGTTGTTGGGTTTCGTTTTAAGTAACAGATAACCAAAGATTAATTAAATTTATAGTTAGGGAAGTTTTTCTTTTTTAGTTGATTATTTGTTATCACATCTCTGCATAATATTTTTGTAAAAGTACTAAATCTATGAAATTGTGCCTTAAAATTTTATTTTATTTTTATAATAAGAGTGTGTGTAAATGAATGTAGCTAGCATAATAAATAGAATACTGTTATAGATACAAAAAAATTATATAAAATAAATATACGATTTGATATAGTTTTATATAATTTGTTAGATTTATTTTATAATAAAAATAATTTTACTATCTGATGTATTATATTAAATTATATTTATTTATGAGTTTATTTTTTAATAATATTTTTATAATTAAAATATTTTACTTTTAAATAACGTAGAGAGGGTTGACACTTGTAGTAATTCATCACCGTTGCTTATCGACTAATGATTTTATCCTTAAAAAAATCATTATGATTTTGGTAGTGAAAATAATAATTATATCTGTCCCCCGCTCCCCAAAAAGTGGTATGATATTTATTTTCGAAAAATGAGAAGTAGCGGCGATATTTTGGTTGGCCAGACGTGGGCAGAAAACCAGTTGGTAACGCTGGAGTTGCCGCCAAAATTACCGGCGAAACCGCCGACCAAAAACTGCACCCGACACGTGAATGGCCACGTCATCACCCAATATTCACGTGCGATTGGAGAAATGACGAGCACCGTACGGACATCTCTCAAAATGTAAATTTAAAAAAAAAGAAGTCAAAACGATACGCACAGTCATCTCACGTATATTTCAGCATTGTTAATAGATTATGCATGTAAATAATTTTAACGAATATAAGGTAAATTTAAATTTAAATTATTATATTTATATAAGTCTTTATATTAAAATAATTATTATTTTTATTATATAATAATAATATAATATAAAATAAATTTAACTTTAACTATTCACATCAAATCTCTACATTAAATATATATTTATTTATTATATAATAATGAGCAGTTAATAATTTAAAATTTTTTAAATTATTAATTTATTTTATTTTATCATATTTTAATTATTAATTATTAGTTTTTTTTATTTTATCACATTTTATTATTTAATTTAAAGAAATTCGTAGAAGTTTGTGAATATAGATAAAGAGGAGAGAGAGAGTGTTATAAAAAAATAAAAAAATAAGATTTACTATACACAGTGTAGACCAAATTTGAGTTTTTCTTTATTAATACTGTAGTTTAAAACTATAAATTTTGTTAATAGATAATTTATTACAACTGTGTTTTATATCTAATAGTTAAAAATTACGATAAATTTTAAAAACGACTAATCGGTGAGAATGATCTAACACTGCCCGCACCTATATACACAAGTAACCGTGTTGTATGGCCAATGAAAAGCCACCACGTCAACACCGACACCTTTACGCTTGCATTTTTGTAGTGGGCTAACTAACTTGTTAAGTTGCACATTGGCAGTGAGTTGTATTTCAGTGTTTTTCCCATCTCCCTCTCTCTCTCTCTCTCTCTCTCTGGTTTTCCTTGGTTGTTGGAGGGAGGCATCTGTTGGATTGTGTTTGTGAATACAAACTTGTGTACTATTCTTAAAATCTTTTCTTTGTGTTGCTTAGTGAGATTCGAGAGTATTGGAAGAAAAATGGATGATGAATATGCTAAGCTTATCAGGAGGATGAACCCTCCCAGGTATGTCGCAGAGTCTTCTGGTCGTTCGTCCTTTTGAAAATTATTGTCTTCTTGAGGTGGTTGAAAATATTGTGTGGTACGGTAAAAGGGTCCATAAATTCTCTCTTTTGCTTCTTAAAATCATTATGGTGACGCAAATTAATATTTTTTTGTCTCTATGGATTATAGCGAGGATGCTGGTTTTTTTGAGGGGGTTGTGGGCTGTGATTGAAAATTTCCAGTAATCTGGTCGAAGGGTTTCGAACCCTCAAGTTTTAGGTTCTTAAAATTATTGTTGTGACATAAGGAAAACTTACTCTTGAGTTTGCATAAGTGATTTTTTTTGTCTTGGTTATACTCGGTAGAGTTTATGTCCTTTTGAAGTATTGATTTTTTTTCTTGCTGCCTTAGAAAGCGGAGGAAACAAAGCTAAAGCAAATTTATAAGACTACATGGTAGAATAAATATCCAATTTAATTGTGTGTTTTACAAGTCTGAGGTTAGTTTTTCATTTTCTGAGGAAGTGGAGAGCATAACATTTAGTACTTTCAGTCTTTCCCTCTTTCATTTTCTTTATGTTCGTCAAGAATTTAAGGCATTTTGAGCAATTTTCTTTCAGGTTGAAATGGTTTTTTTTTTCCCTCTTTTCTTGTTGACTTTACCGATTTGGATGAACTGAATCGGTAAAATCCTCACAAGTTTTCTTGGTCTATCAGCTTTCTCTTTGCCGGTCGTGCCAAGTTTGTTACCACAAATTGCTTCTGAAAATACAAATTTTGGTGAAAATTACCCTCTTCAGAAAATCTCTTGGCTAATGCATATGATTCTGCTGTTCAGAGAGAGAGAGAGAGAGTGGAGGAAGTGGTTGATGCCTCATCTGGTTTACCTCTTGTTATTGCAGAGTGGTGATTGACAACAATGTTTGTGAGGACGCGACTGTTATCCAGGTATAAGGGTCGTCCTCTCTCTTTCTGGGCTTCCTAAAATTTGGGTGGACTTGAGAAATTCCTTTATTCTTTGGTTTGTTTTGTTTTTGTTGGGGAGTGAGGGTAAAGTTTACCGAGGGAAATGAAATGCCAAGGAATTACCTCTAGGTTTTAGATAGTGGGTGTCAATTAGTTCCTGTAATTATCTGATCCTGTCGAGTAAACCAGACTAAGAAATGGAATTTCCTTTTAGGTTGACAGTGTAAACAGACCTGGGATTCTCCTGGAAGTTGTGCAAGTGCTTACCGATATGAACCTTGTAATAACAAAAGCACACATCTCATCCGATGCTGGATGGTTCATGGATGGTATGGATTCTAATTTAACTTCCAGGATTTAATAGAGCCCAGAGCTTCTCACTGTTTCTCATATTTGCTCTCTGAAATTTGATTTTTTCAGTGTTTAACGTGATCGACCAAGATGGGAACAAAATCAGAGATACAGAAGTCATTGATTATATTCAACGGGTAGGAAATATCATATTAGTGCCCTTCATCTTAAGTATTATTTTCAAATTGTAAATTTGTCATTTGGTGAAGGTTAAAATAAGCTTATGATTTTTTTAGTTCAAGTGAAGTTCTTTTTTTTCCTTCTATTTCTTAGACAAGTAGAAATTAAGCATTTTTTTTAGCTAATAAAAGGAGTCCTTTTTTATCCCTTTATCAATAATTTTTTTTTTTTTTTTCGGGGGGTGGGGGGAATATATTTTTGTGATGAATCAAGCTTAAAAAGAACAAAAACTTGTCACATCTCATGTTTTTATCAATTTTGCAGAGACTCGAAAGTAATGCCAGCTTTGCACCCTCATTGAGAGGGTCTGTTGGGGTAATGCCTTCGGAAGAGTATACCTCAATTGAACTGAGTGGTACCGACAGGCCTGGCTTATTGTCCGAAGTGTGTGCGGTCCTTGCAGACCTTCACTGCAATGTGGTTAATGCTGAGATATGGACACACAATGCAAGGGCTGCAGCTGTAGTTCATGTCACAGATGATGCAACTGGGTGTGCAATTAAAGATCCAAAACGCCTCTTAACAATTAAGGAATTGCTTTGTAACGTCCTCAAAGGAGATGATGACTTGAAGACAGCAAACATGACCCTTTCACCCCCTGGAGTTACAAATAGGGGGCGCAGGTTACATCAGATTATGTTGGCTGACAGAGACTACGAAAGAGCTGGAGGAACTGGGGCGGGGAGAATTGAGAACAAGAGCTCAAGGCCTCATGTAACGGTTTTTGACTGCATCCAGAAGGATTACACTGTGATTACTATGAGTTCAAAAGATCGGCCAAAACTGTTGTTTGACATCATTTGCACTTTGACGGACATGCAGTATGTAGTGTTTCATGGACTTGTCGAAACAGGGAGGATGGAAGCTTATCAGGTAAGATAAATTCCAGCCAAAACTTATTTCATGGAATATAACTGACGCTCAAGGTTGACTAGATCGTTATAAATGCATTGCAGCATAGATAATGGTAAAAAATGATTGGGTAGTGAAAGCTCAGTCAAGTTTTGCGAACTTATGATTATGTTAAACCTTATGTGACCTTGCATCCTCTCTCATATGGAGTGGAATCTGGGGACTATAATGGACGCCATTGATTTTCTTCTTGAATTAGGGATGTGTTTTCTTGATTTTATCCTTGATGGAATCTTCCTGTGTTTTATAGGAGTTTTATATTCGACATGTTGATGGGTTCCCTATAAGTTCGGAAGCTGAGCGAGAACGTGTTGCACAGTGCCTTGAGGCTGCCATTGAAAGGCGGGCGTCTGAGGTTTACCAGACAACTTTCAATAGATGAGAATCTTTAATAAAATAAGGCATGCTTGCAATTAGGTGCTAAGTATTTGGCTTGGTCATGCAGGGATTGGGGCTTGAATTGTGCACGGAAGATCGGGTTGGACTCCTCTCTGATATAACCAGGATATTCCGGGAGAACAGTTTATGCGTTAAAAGAGCAGAAATCTCGACAAAAGGTGGAAAAGCCAAAGACACTTTCTATGTCACGGATGTCACCGGTAACCCCGTTGACCCCAAGATTGTAGATTCCCTTCGCAAACAGATAGGCCACAAGATATTGACAGTTAAACATAATTCATGTACTTCACCAAAGGCCTCTCAAGGAACTACAATGGGATTCCTATTTGGGAATTTGTTTAAAGCTCGAAGTTTCCAAAACTTCAAATTGATCAGATCCTGCTCTTAATATCTTCATGTATATTCTCAAGAGTTAGAAACTGTACAGACATATCAGAATGGTGCAGCCTTTCAGCTCCCAATAAATGGATTGGAAACGCAACAACGTAAGGAGGAAGCCGGACTTCTTGTTCTTGAGGAGGCTGATACCCTTCAGAAGAAACCCATAAACCACTTTATACTGTAAATGGTATTGGCGGGGTTTGTATATTCTTAAAGTACATCAAGTATTGTACAGTGTAATGTTATATTGGTTGTACAAAGATATAAAAAAACCATACAGATAATGGAGCTCAATGACAAAAGTAATGTAAATTCTAGTGTACAATTGTGCTTGTTGGAATTCAATATATTCAATGGTGGTATCACCTGTAAGGCTAACGAAGTAATGTTATATATAATCATTTTTGTGTATTCTCTGCGTACTTTACTGATATGATTTGTTAGATTAATTTTTTTTAATACATAATCAATCATATTACTGGAGTGTACAAAAGAATAAGTAAAAGTGACTGCACATAAATTTTTGATCGGTTAATGAGTGAGGTGGGTGAAGAGTAGTATTCAAAAATATGTTTTTTCTTTCTCGGCCAAAGTCTTTAATTCAAAACAATTATGGGCACTCAAAACAATGAAAATGTGACACCCAAATACAAAAACAATTCAAAAAAATAAAACAAACAATGAAATTAAAAAATAAATAAAATCGTACTGCCCTCCATACAGATTCAGAATGAAGTCAAAACTACTATATTGACAGGCAAGAAACAGAAATTGAATACATTGGATACCCTCACACTCAACACAACCAACGTGAAAAAAATAAATGCCAAACAGAGAAATGGATAGAGGAAAAGCGATAGACAGAACATGAAAATTGAAGAAGAAGGGCAGAAACATGAAAAATCAATGTAAAAGAAGCAAAACTCAAAACCAAAAATCAATGGAAAACGTCTGGATGAAATCAAACAAGGGCAGAAACGTAAAAAATAAAAACAAAATAGGAGCAAAGACGTACAAAAGCAGCAAACAGAAGGACAAAGAAGGAAAGCGAATACGTACACATGCAATCCAACAATGGTAGAAATGTAAAAATGCAAGACAGTCGTACAGAACAGGAAGACAAATCGACAAACAAGGGCACAAAAATAAATAAGAGAAATATTGAGGGATAGAAATGGAAAGCAAAAATGGGACCAAAAACACTCTTGCTTTTTCGATTGAGGCTTTTTATATATAGAATAGATATAATATAATGTGTCAATTTTAGTAATTTGGGGTTTATGTTGAAAATTAATTTCTTCAAGATTATGGTTTATTTTGTGACAAAAGTTGAACAAAATCAAATTAGAATTATATAATATTTTATTAAGTAGCAGAAAAATTTAACTAAATCCATCTTAATATTTGTTAAGGCTGGCCCGGCGGCCCATAGTCAGCCCATCGGCTTAATGACGTTTTGAAGAAATTAAAGCATTCGGTTCGAAATCGAGGCCCTGGAAAGTTGGCGGTTCGTCTCCTTTCTCTATTTCTCATGAAACCTTGTGCAACTCAGTTAGCAACCCAAATAAGCCGAGCTCTGATCTCCGCCTCGAATCGTACGAAACCTACTCGGACATGGACTCCTTCGCTGGAGCAGACGCTCCACCGGCTCGGTTGCCGCGATTCGCTCACTCCACCACTTGTAGCCCGAGTCATAGATCCCTTCCTCCTCACCCACTACTCACTTGCACTTGGTTTCTTCAACTGGGCCTCTCAACAACCTGGGTTCTCCCACACTTCTCTCACCTACCAATCAGTCCTCAAGTCTCTCTCTCTTTCTCGCCAGTTCAATGCCATTGATACTCTCTTAAAGCAAGTCAGAGCCCAGAAGATTAATCTAAGTTCTTCGGTTTACCGTTCGCTGATTGCTTCATTGATCATAGGAAAGAAGACCTACAATGCCTTTTTGGTATTTAGCGAAGCAAGCTCGGTGATTCCAGAAATTGGTCCTGAAGTATGTAATTCTCTTTTGGCTGCTCTTGCTTCTGATGGGTTTTTGGAATATGCAGAAACTGTGTTCGATAAAATGGTTGTTAAAGGTGTTTCTTTTAACACTCTTGGGTTTGGTGTGTTTATATGGAGGTTTAGTAAAAATTTTGAGGTTGATAGAGTGTTAAGCAAGTTGGATGAGGTCAGGAGAGGTAATTCAGAGATTAACGGATCGATTATTGCGGTTTTGATTGTTCACGGGCTTTGTCAGGCGTTGAAAGTGTCGGAGGCTAATTGGGTTTTGGATGAGCTGAGGATTAGGGACTGCAAACCTGATTTCATGGCGTATAGGATTGTCACGGAAGGGTTTAGGGCAATAGGAAGTGTGGTTGATACTGAGAAGGTTTTGAAGAAGAAGAGAAAGCTTGGGGTAGCTCCCAGGGCTGGTGATTATAGAGAGTTCATATTTGCGCTGGTTTCGGAAAGACGGATCTGGGAAGCGAAAGAATTGGGTGAAGTGATTGTTGGTGGGAATTTCCCAATCGAGGATGACGTGCTTAATGTGTTAACAGGATCAGTTTCAGCCATCGATCCCGATTCTGCCATTGTGTTTTTCAAGTACATGGTTGGAAAAGAGAGATTTCCTACACTTTTGACTTTGACCAATTTGAATAGGAATCTTTGCAAGCATGGGAAGACTGATGAGTTGTTGGAAATTTTGCGCCTTCTGTCTCTTAATGATTACTTTAAAGATGTAGAGAGTTACAATGTGATGGTTTCATTCTTGTGCAAGGCTGGCAGGGTGAGAGAAGCCTATGGGGTTCTTCAGGAGATGAAGAAGAAAGGATTCGGACCAGATGTCTCATCTTATAACTCTCTGATGGAAGGGTGCTGTCGGGAAGACCTATTGCGTCCTGCTAGAAAGCTGTGGGATGAGATGTTTGCAAGCGGGTGTGGCGGGAATTTAAAAACTTACAACATTCTAATTCAGAAGTTCTCAGAAATAGGTCAAGTAGAGGAGGCTCAGAGGCTCTTTCACCACATGCTGGAGAAAGGAGTGGTACCCGATGCTACAACTTACACGTCCCTCATTGGAGGCCTCTGTAGAGAAACAGAGTTAGAAGCTGCCCTTAAAGTCTTCAACAAGTCTGTTAAACAGGATGTGGTTCTTGCACAAACCATATTGAGTACATTTGTTCTATCTTTATGCAAAGAAGGTACGTTCTTCTCATAGAAGCATGCGTGTGGGACCAAATACCATTTTCAATGTGTTGTTTTTCTTCCCATTCCATATTCACCCACGAAAATCCGTTTTCTTTTCACCATTTTTTTTAGTGTACTCTGTCAAAATTGGATAATGAGATGAAATGAGAATTATGTAAATGGTAATTTATAAATACTAGTAAAATAGTTTTGAGTAAGATGTTTTATTGAGTTTTGGAAAATGAGAAAAAAATTAAATAAAAGTATTATAAAGTTAAAAAATTATTTTAGTATTGTTTCTAGTTTGAAATTTAAAAAAGTTGTACTGTTTTTTATGTTTTGTTTGGAAGTTTGAGAAAATTGTAATAATTAAATGAAAATTTTGAATAT
The DNA here is from genome assembly GCA_011037825.1 of Carya cathayensis. NCBI lineage: Eukaryota > Viridiplantae > Streptophyta > Magnoliopsida > Fagales > Juglandaceae > Carya > Carya cathayensis. Next base: position 1,765,653 of record QGSO01000154.1, read on the forward strand.
TTGAAATTGAAAATTGTTTTATATTTGAGTGAGGTTTGAGATTGAGATGTTGGCCGAAGCAAGTCTGGTTGTTGCTTCTAAAGATATCCCTTACATTTGAAAGCTCACTAGCTATGTGTTTTATGTTCCATGCAGGTCATTTTATAGCTGCTTCTAAGTTGCTCCGTGATCTCACCTGTGATATAGGACATTCAGACTCCCATATAATTTTGCTAAAATGTCTGGCTGATGCTAGAGAGTTTCCCATTGCCAATGAGCACATAAAATGGATCGAAAAATCTTCCCCTTCAACGTTGCAAGTAATATATGCTGAACTTTCGGTATCACTTTCTTCAAAATCAGAGCCAATTTTACAGTTGCTTCAAACAATACCGGAATGTCTAATTTACCGCAATGATGATACTTGGAAGACTCTCTGAATGTTAGCCTTTAAGATTAATGCCCCATTCTATTGGGGATTCGGAGTGAAAAAGTCTGGCTCCATCTTTTCCCCTTCTCCCGTCCGATTATTACATGGGTCTCTATCATCCGTAGAACTGGACGGCTAATAACAAAAATGTTGCAATTACAAAAAGAAATACCAGTAGACATTGTGGATAGCATTCTGTAATTTGTTACCTGCTGTTTGACGCTCCGAAATAGTGTGTTATTACACAAACCGCCGAAGCCGCTGATGTGCCAAACGCGGTGTTAATCGTCTGCAATATTCATGTATCCGTTTGTAATCTGATGAGGAAAAGTAGAACATGAACCAAACGCTGAAACCTCTATGGGCAACATTGCTCTTGTAAATCATGAACTCTGGCCTATAGATGGACCGTGTATGATAACACCCTCGTCAATCGTATACAATCCATATAAATATACTGTTGTATTCTTTGTAATATGGTGTTATCTTCTTATTTTCTTTGCAGTGTTCTATAGTTATGTAATCAGTGAAAATAACGAGGGAGAAGGCTACTTGGATTGGTGAGAGCACCATGGGTTGGCGTTAGGGTTTGTGGACACCCGGGAAGATGATGGGAGGCAGGGGCGGGGCATAGGTTGTCAATGGCTATACATCTCACGTTGACAATGGTCTTAACTGTCGATGAAAGCAAATAAGGGAAGGTCTAACATGGTATCGTGCCTGCAATTCAACGAACAGATGCCGTATACAATCCTCTTATATAATTTTGAAGTTAAAGCACCATGGATCAAAACTAAACCAGGTTGTTAGTCCATTGTTAAAGGGAGAGAGATGATCAAGCCTAACATCGCGTGATTGTCAATTTAACTGAGCAACTTCAATCCAGAAATTTGAGATAATTTACAAGAGATGAACAACGTGGGATTGTCAGTCTTCAAGGCCTAGAATCCCAGCCATCATTATCCGATTGCTGAAGACTTTGAAGCCAGGAACACTTCGCCCTGCTTGTATGCCACTGCCCGACAGATGTCGGAACCTCACTCACTGCATTAGTCGCTGAAAGCACCAGCAATTGTTAGCATGCCCATGAATGATGCCCCGGAAACAGCAGCATCACTGCAAGATGAGGTCCTCTGAAAATGCAAAATCTTTCTTTATAGATGCCTGCCAACACAGTCAACTATTGGATTCCCAGTTGACTCATGCCTGCCTTCTGAAAGTAGGTCAATTCTCCACATGGTCAATCAATAATGAGTAACCCAACATCCGGAAGAAAAAGCACATTATAAAACAATAACCTCAATCAGAAGATGCAATGCCTGGTGTCGCTCGTGTAATAACCTCACTGGTGTGGCTCAGGTAAAGCCTGGTTTGAAAGCTTGTTTTATTGCTGGTAAAAAGTTGAAACATTGAATCCCGCTGTCATAGCCTGCTGATGATCAGCAGGATTCCTAACAAACTGAGCACCTTCATCAACTGACAATGAGCCTCTAATAAGCCTTTCACCCACCAACCCTAACTGCTGTCTTGATGCCACAGATAGTTGCTGTACTGGTGACTGTTCTTGCTGGAGAAGAGGCCGCTGTTGGAACGAAATATGAGTTGGCCACTCTTGGACAGCATTCTGATCAACTGGTTTTTGGATGATCTGCTCAAGCATTGGATCGAGGTGCTGTAAAGAGTGGGAATTGTACTCTTGCTCATGCAGAAGGTGCTTCCTCAGTTGCATCTGATTAAAGAGGTTGTCTCCTATAGGGTCTACCTTTGATTGTACATATCCAGGATGAGATCTCTGGCTATACAACTGCTGAATTTGAGATTGCTGATGCTGTTTCTGCAATTTTGTTGCAAGGTGATGAACCTGCTGCTGCTGCAGCTGCTGCAATTGATGCTGTTGCTGAAGCACCAAGAGATGTTCCAACTTTGGTTCTGAATGATGAACTGGGAAATTAGGGTTCTTACTCTGAGAAAAAGCTAAACCAGAAGAATTTTCAACACCCAGCCCTGTAACATGTCTCAAGGGATGAGCAGATCGGAGATTCTGCTGTTGGAGCAGCTCCATTTGCAACTTTTGTGGCATGTCTCTCCATTTATGATCAAAAGCAGCATCTTTCAACACCAAAGGATCCTGGTAAGCCATGCTTGATGACATATAGGATGATTGAGCACACGTTAAGTCACAGCTATTTTTGAGCTCAGGCACCAAGAGGCCAAAAGGATGGTACTTAGCATCGCTATGATTTGGCATGCTAGTTTCTGAAATTTCATTTGCAGAGGATGCATGTCTGATAGAACCAGAAAATGAACCATGAATGTCGGTGGAAGGTCTCCTCAAAGGGTTACAATTGCCACTTCCAGGCCTGGCGGGAAAGCCAACTTCTGTACAAAATCAAAAGAAGAGCAATTAAGAGATCAATACTGGCAGACAATGGATGGCAACATTATGCCAGAAAACTTACTGTCGTCTTCTGTTACAAAATTTTGGAAGCTATGATCATCAGAAAAGTGGAGCTCAGAGTGATAACAATGATTAACATTGACCCCTGAAGTAGCCTTGCGTCCAGATGAAGCACAGTTTTGATCATTTATAACAGCATAGTCTTTGTAGCCATGAGCAGAAGTGGGATTGGTTATATTCTCCTCAAAGATGCTTCCAGTAGCATCAGATGGTTCTAAATTCGTAACCAGATTACTACCAGAGGCAGACCTAGATCTATTTCTAAGATGAGGCATGACATCAGCAAGCTCTTGAAAAGGTGATCCAACAGGGGCATCCGACAAGCAGACTAGTAACTCAGTTCCATAATAACCTTGCTCAAACCATCTAATGATATCAATCCCCAGAAAAGGTCCCTGAATTTCCCCTTGAGGATCAAGATAATACAAACTCAGTTCCTCGGGTGGGATAACACTTCCTGGTACATGTATTTCCTCATTGCTATTTACATGGTGCTGATCACTGCTTGCAGTTTTCTGTAAAGATAGAAAATCATAAAGAGAACTCGAATCTTCAGGAAGCTGGCTGCTAATTTCAAAGGAATCAGATGACTCAATTTCTCTCAATTTGAGATGTTTCTTAAATGTATATTCCACTGCCTGATCACTAGATTCTAGTTCAGCAAAGGTATTATTGGGGCTGCTTATCCCACTTATACTGCTGGAATCATAGCCTGATGTAACTTCTGACATCAAGCCATTGGGTACTGCCACACCAACTGCTGTCTGAAGTTGCTGTACTTCTTTTTCAGCATCGCGGTCTGCAAAATAATACACAAACCATAAAAAGGCAATGAATATCATCATTTTCACACGGAATGATTAAAGGCCAAAAAGCAGCTTTTCCTTACCTTTAACTCTATCTAACTGTGAACCACAAGAAGTAGCTTCGGAAGAATCATTTAAAGCAGCCATTCCAAAAGGTTCAACATTTAATTCAGGATTACTAGTGGGACTCTGCATCCACTCTGACTCACTTACAGTCACATCACAGATACCTGAACAAAGAAGAAACCTCTGATACAAAGGAAGCCAATAGTTTATTAGCCACTCGTTAAAATATAAAATTTGATTACCTGTAGCGTTATTATTTGATCCCCTGATCTTGTCTCTAAATGAGTTGCGGAACCCTCCATCGTTATTCATTTTTTCCATCCATATATTTCCAAGTACAACCTGAAAACATCACACCACCTACTTTAGTATGGTAACAGTAAAATGCGAGTATCAAAATCTATAGATGCATAGATAAGGATGCTAAAGTAAATAATTCATGAACCTCTTCCTCTGCATCAGGTGCAACAAAAGCCAATGGCTCTATTGAGCCATCTTGAGTTATTGGTGATACATGCTCCATCCCATCAGGCATGGAATAGAATGTTGGATCAGTCTTTTGCTTATGATAAATGTCCAGAAGTTTTCCCCTTGGGTAGCAACATACATCTTCCGAGAGGCCAGGTTTTCCAAGTATGGCATTACACTTATTCACAAGCCCAATAGGAGATGCAGAGGGAGGCCTGCCAATTTGAGGGCCACTAATATTTCCTCGTCCCCAAGCAAAACGCGTACTTAAGCTGTCCACCTGTCCCCTCTCCAACCCAAAAACTGGTACTCTGTGGTTTGCAGCCAACCTACCTGAATGAGATTCCATTTGATGGCGTGGCCTCCATTTTTCATAAGACTCAGTACCACGTTCAGAAGCATCCTGATTGCCACTGAAAAAAATTTGTTTATCAATGTGACTATCCTCCTTGATGTTTGTCTTCCTCTCAGATCTAGAATTCTTTTCTTTGTCATCAGGACCCCACCTTGACGACCATTTACCATCTCTGCGAGATTCATGTGCAGAACTACGGCTATTATTCCAGCGATTAGTAGAGGACAAGGATCTATGCTCAGAAGTTGAAACACCATCTGTGCGACAATCGTCTTTTCTGCGATCTCTTCTACCAATCAGGCCTGGCTCTCTCTCCTCATCACGCCAGCGGCGACTGATTTCAACATCAGGAGCAGTCTTCCTCCAGTCTTTCCTTCCCTGAGACCCATTTGAACACCAACTGTCTTTCAGACTAGGATCCGTGGAGACTCCAGGGGGCAAAGAACTAGGTGCACTCACTTCCTGTAATTTAGAAATAGTAGCACAGAAAGGTTTCATAATAGGTGAACAAAAAATATGAAAAAAACAACATATAGCGGATATTTTCTGTGTCGTAAATAAATGATAATAATCAACCTCAAGTTTAATGTATATCTAAGAAGCAACTCTGCCTTGTGTTACTCAACAAACGGGCAAAAACAAAAAGAGACTACACCAAATTTCCATACCCCCAATGCACCAGCAGTTTTAGCATCAACTGGTTTAGAATAGATCCATTGTGGAGAAAGAGGCATGCTGCTCTCAGATGCTATTTGATCTGCAATTACAGCCAACATACGATCATAAAATCAGAAAAGTCACCACTCACACAAGGGCATGCAAACAGGAATAACGAAAAATCTGTAATAAATTGAATTATTAATACATATTTAAAGGAAAAGAACACAAGGGACTTTGGAGTTAAATTTCAACGATGCAGGCTTCTTGAGATAAGCAAATATCAAATCCCAGAATATCTGAGGGGATCCAACTTCTGGGCATACTAGGACATTTCACAAATCAATAACTATACGAATTGAGTGGAACATCTTCTTATACAGTCAAAACTCAACATCTGATCCACTAACTACAAAAGTAGGACGCAGAACTAAAAGCCATAAGAAAGCAATTCCCTTAAAACTTAAGTAATCGTAATCCTGAATTTAACGCCTATAAGTAATCATTCATTTCAAACTAAACTTGAAACTAAAAAAAAATTTCTTATCACCTCAAATAAGAAGAAGAATATGTACTGGGAAATTTAAAAGAGCATAAAGAAACCCAAAAACTTGATCTCCAAAATTATTAAATTCGAACTCGCAATTAACAATTTAAAATCACTCCCAACTAATATAAAAAGCATCGGCAACGCCATGAAAGCTACAAATATTTCTGAATTGATAAATAATAACAGAAGAATGTAAACACACCCATTCACAGTGAGACAGACTGAGATACTACCGATTGAGTAGATACAGTAAACAGAATACACAAACCCAAATGAGAGGAGTTTGAAAAAGTGCCAAAGAGCAAACCTCCTAGGGAGCCATCCTCGGGCAGATTGACCTTGCCGTCAACCATTGACGTCGTGAATTTGCACGAATTCGGAGAAGAAGATTGGAACAGATTGTTGTTTATAACGGGAGAGAGCAGAAGGGTATGAGAGATGTCAAGATTCGGGAAAGAATAGGCAGCAGACTAATGGTGATAGTGTTTGGGTTTGATCGGTAGAGCCAAGCCGAGTGTGATCTTCCCACAGCTTGGAAAAGAACTTTAGTGTGTAAATTTACTTTTTTGATATATTTTTTTTTATAACTGTATAAAAGCTCTTTTATTAATATACTCAAAATTTAAATATGAAAAAATATATAATTTATGGTTCAGTAACTTTATTTTTGGCTAGTCTCTTTTTATTAAGATGAGCGTTTTTCTAATCACAGTCATAGACAGTGCATTCAACCTTGAAACTTTCAGATTTGGGTTAAGACTAGGAAACCTCCACCTGGTGGTAAAGAAGCTTATTTGTTTCTTTTCCTAGATCGACAAGGTGGAGAAGTTTGAATGGTCCACTTGGGGATTTTGTAGTGAGAGATGAGCAATCCATCCTCATGCTCATGCAGTAATCCACTCAATGAATTATTATATATTCAATCAAATACGGCAATACCCATTAAAGAAAGAACAAAAGAGCTTCTTTCTTTCTTTCCACGTTACTTCGTTCCTTTCCTAAAGGGAAAAAAGTTTTATTTTGAGTCATTCCCAAGTCGAACCAAATCATGATCAACGGCACTCGACCAGACAGCACAAAAAGAGGTTTTAAAGTTTCAACCCGAATGCTTTATAAATTGCAGACAGACCAGCAGGATAGGTACCGACTTCAAAATTTGAAACATCCAGAGACCCATACCAAGAGCTTGAAAAACGTGTTTTTTTTTTTTTCCCTTCCTTGTATTTAAAAATTCTGCAGAACTCGCGAAATCTGCAAAATTAGGACCCTCATGCAGACGTTTATGATACCGATCAATGAACTATCACCCGGAATTGCAGAACCAACGTAAGCTGAAAAATTATGAACAGTCATTAACAGGTTATGAGAACGGTCATCATCACTCTGCACACTACTATCGAATAATAGGACCATAAGCTACGACATAATAAAAATGACTCCAAAAACTGGCCTGATCTGAACTTAAGATATGTTTTTTGAGGTTTTGATTCTTCTCTCATGACTCAAAACTCAAATGACACATACTGATGGAAAGTGAAATTCATTCACCACTCACCTCAATCCTACGAAACAAGCACGCATAAACATGCCGACCCATCGCTAGGCACAAACAAGAGAAGCCAACATTATAGGATACACAGGAATTTGTTATGATTAATACTAGTGCCAAAAAGAAGCTCTAAAAAGGCGTTCTAGACCTTCAGGTTGCTTCTCATACAAAAAATTACGCATTAATGTCTAACCCAACAGCTATTACAGCATAGCAGCTTAAGTTCAAGCACCAACATTAGCTCTTCCTTAATTTATATAAGCTGCCTCTTAAAAGAAACAAAACCTCTATAGTCAATGAGAATAAACTTGAACGAACAAAAATCTTAAAGACAGCAGCAAAAGAGAATAAGATCTAACAAGAACACATGATCGTGGCTCCTAAGACATTCTCTGAGCAGCTTCCTTGGCCAGAAGTCTCTCTTTGGCCTTGGTTTTGGCCTGAGATTTGGAACCCATGATTCCACCGCCCCACTTTTTCCTGTACTCATCATACTTGTCGTTGAAGTTGGCCTGGAACATTAAAGCAAAACATTTCAAATGAAGTTAAATGATCCAAAAACATCTTCAACAGTCACGCAAAAGGCACAAGATATATTATTCTGCCTTACCTTGATAGCCTCCAAGATCTTGCTAAACTCCAACTTATCTTCATTCTTGACAGTGGTCAAGCATAAAACCGATGCAGTTTTCTTGTGAACCACCTTCAGAAAAGAAAAATAAGTTAAAATTTAGTTCACATATCCGATTTTAAGAGAGAGAATAATTTAGCAGACACAAAATAGCTTGACTACCGCTCCTAATCGTGCTTTCCCTTTCACAATGCAGTATGGAATTTCCATCTTCCTGCACAATGCTGGAAGCCAGACAACCAACTCTATTGGGTCCACATCATGGGCAATAACCACAAGCTGTGCTTTGTTCTGCAAGAAATATGCATTTCACAATGCTGTTACCAATAAAACTGTCCACTAGCATTAAGGAATGTTACTAAAAGTATGTTCGTGCATGAAACAATAGAAGACCTGCTCGATGAGGTATGTAACATGGTTGAGACCATATTTCACCACAATAGGCTTCTTTGCTTCTACAGGTTTTCCTTCAGCCTCTGCCTGAGCTCTTTTCAAGAGACGCTCCTTCTTTGCAGCCTTGTCCTCAGGCCTGTACTTGAGAAGCATCTTGAACAGGTTTGTTGCTGCAGATATGTAAAAAACCCCACTAAAAGATTAAATATAAATTTTTGGTAAATAAAAAAATTGTTAATATATTCAAATTAGCCAATACAACGAGGAAGATTTTGTTCATAAATTAAGATTATTTTATAGGTAAATTCATTTCATTGAAAGCGCAGAAAACGCAAAGCTAGCACACAGGATGTAAACAAGAGTTAAACCACTTTTGCTGAAAGTACGGAGGCAATCACATTATATGCCACCAGAATCTTCAAACATTACTAAAAATTGTGCATGTATAAAAACTCTCCATAATGTTATGAAGCCCATCCCACTAAGCAAAGACTAGCAAAGGAAGCGCACCACATTAAAAAGAAATCACATCAATCCTATTAGGTCAGCTCAATATAAAGTCTTGAGCCTTTCATCTTGATAAACAAATTACAGAATCCCTTGGCATCATACTGGAATTACTCATTGTTCTTTCTAGCAAGGATACGACCCCCCAGATGAAATTTAAGACATCCAAAAATATGCGGCATACAATTAAAAGCAAGTTTTCTCCAAGCATGTAGACAAAAAGGCTCAGAAACAACTGTCTTAAATTATTGTTGCATCCATTGCATAAATCAACGTCAATTTGAAAAACATCACCTATCCACACAAAATTGCTACTGTTCACTTAAGGTTTGGGTGTAAAACACAAAACAAAAATGACTCAAAACAATTATTTTGGTTACCCAGGTTCTTGTCGAGGGTTTTAGTAAACTGGTTGAGAGCTGGCGGGACCTTGAGTCTCTGCTTGAGGATTCTCTTCTTCCTCTGGATCTGAACGGTCTTGGGCCACTTCACGAACCGGGTAAGGTCCCTCTTCGGCGGCAACGCCCCTCCGATCCCAAACTGCTTCGGGCGCTTCTCGAAGAGCGGGTTCGTCACCTTCTCCTGTAAACAAATCAAAATATATGAATCCGAAAATGATGACATATATTTATTTCATATAAGGAAAATGAAAATACCGGTTTCTTCTTAGCTGCTGCTACCGGCGCCTTTCCACCTCTCTTTGGAGCCTTCGGGTTCACAAAATGGAAATGGAGTCAGCACTAAATTAATGAAAATGAGAGAGAGAGAGAGAGAGAGAGAGAGAGAGAGAGAGAGAGAGACGGACCATTTGTGCGTAAGTGAGATGGAACTCCTCTGGTTTGCCTCTGGAGTCTCTGAAAGGCAAATATGAAACCCTAGCTGAAGTAGGGCTTATATATGTTGAGCGAGAAGGTCTTCCAATTCCAAACGCGTCGTTTAGGCCTTTGGGCAGAAAGCTCTTCTGTGGGTTTACCACGTGTCAGCCCGATCATGCATGGGCTTCAAGTTGGGGCTGTTTGAATCTTCGTACAATTGGTTGGGCTGGAATTTGGGCCTCTGCAACTCTGTTGAACCGTTTGGAGGATATAATTTCTGTTTTTTTCATAATAGTAATTATCAGATGAGAAATAATATTTATAATTTTAAAATATATAAGTCTCGCGTATTTATTTTAAAAAAATAAATAAATATAAGATTCATATAAAAAATTATTTTTTTAATAATAAATTATTTTTTTTTAAATGAATATGTGAGACTTGTCTATCTTAAAACTATACGTAATATCACTTTTTTTGAGGAATGTTCAGAACCTCTCCGAGGCAGGTCCTTCGACCCAACCCCTGCAGAGGAATTTGTCTAAGATTACGGCTTATGGTTTACCGAATTAGCATTTTGTATAAGTTGCTCACCTGAAGCGAAGCCCTTCTTCTGCTTCTTTGGTGCTGGGATCGTACACATTAACATAGCATGGTTTGATAGCTGTAGGTTTCAGCTTTTTCCTCAAGTTTAGTTTTCTTCCCATGACATTCAAAAATAAGAAACGACTTTTCTTCCTGTGCTTGGACTTTGCTCCGAATGTTCTAAGCAACCTCAATCGGTAGCTTGCTGTCAGAATTGTAGATTGACCCAAAAAAGCAACCTAGCTAACACGTGGTATGACACTGAAAATGAAGCCTGCCTTAATTTACTAACATAGCAAACAACTTTGAACAGTTAGAGATCATTTTAGTGGAGTAATTAAATCAAACAACTATTAATTATATATAACAAAGCAAGCAAACCAATTTGGGATGCCAACCCCCACCAAATTAAGTCCCCCACTCTTTCCTCTCTCTCTCTCTCTGACTCTGGATTTCCTCGTCCGGTATGTTAGGTCCCATGATCAGTGGCCTACCCCACCCATATCTCAAAAAACTCACTCTAGAAGACATGGTAGAATTATTGAGCCGGCACTTTTCATATAAACCTTAGAATCCCAGCCAAAAAGAACCAGACTCGTTCTAGTAGATGGTGTGCAGAGAACAGGTTTCAATGCCACCCATGTGTTTCTAAATTCAGTCCTTTGTTCCTTTCTTTTCTCGTACTGAGTTTTGGGCATTTTCTATTTGACCTGGTTTGTCTTGATAATCGGTAGACTCTATTTCCCCGGATTTTAATGCGAGCCAGTCTCTTCTGCTTCTTGATCTACTTATCTTGATATCTTGGCTCGAGTTGTGAAGCTTGAAGTGTGTGCCATAATGGAGAACTCTAATGGCAATATTCTTAAATTTAGTGTGAAGCAAGGAGAGCCAACTTTGGTTCCTCCTGCAGAGGAAACAGAGAAGGGTCTATATTTTCTCTCCAACCTTGATCAGAACATTGCGGTGATTGTTCGTACCATCTATTACTTCAGGTCAGACGAGAAGGGAAATGAGAAGGCTGGAGAAGTGATCAGGAATGCCTTGAAAAGGGTTCTTGTCTATTATTACCCACTTGCTGGGCGGCTGACAATCAGCTCAGAGGGCAAGCTCACTGTGGATTGCACTGGCGAGGGGGCTGTTTTTGTTGAAGCTGAAGCAAACTGTACAATGAAAGAGATAGGAGACATAACAAAGCCCCACCCCGAGACTCTCGGGAAGCTGGTTTATGACATTCCTGGTGCAAAGAACATTTTAGAGATGCCTCCCTTGGTGGCTCAGGTATGTAAACTCTCAAAACATAAATAGATTTTGGTGCTAGTTTTGCCCTTTTGTATTTTGGTAACAATTCTGATTCTAGTTCTTTGTATTTATAATCACATAAAGTATATTATAGGGGAGAAAATATATTAAGCACATGCATAGCAGTCTTCGTAGGGAAAATTTTAAGGTGTGTTATTTTCACGAAATTGCAAAAACCAGGATGTAAATTACCACACAACTTGGTTCATGCATATATGAGACCTTTCACAACTTGGGAGGTGATTGTAAATTTCTAATTCTACCTTCCAGGTGACTAAGTTCAAATGTGGAGGATTTGTTCTTGGGCTGTGCATGAATCATTGTATGTTTGATGGTATTGGTGCCATGGAATTTGTAAACTCATGGGGTGAAACAGCCAGAGGCTTGCCTTTATCTATCCCTCCATTCCTAGACAGAAGCACACTTAAGGCCCGCAACCCGCCTAAGATAGAGTATCTGCACCAAGAGTTTGCAGAGTTAGAAGACAAGTCCTGCACCGCCGATATTCATAGCGAGGAAACGCTTTACAAGTCCTTCTGTTTCGACCCTGAGAAACTAGACCAACTAAAGATGAAAGCCATGGAAAATGGGGTTCTTGACAGATGCACTACATTTGAAGCCCTCTCAGCGTTTGTGTGGAAAGCTAGAACCAAGGCACTGAAGTTCCTGCCAGATCAAGAGACAAAGCTCCTATTTGCTGTCGATGGAAGGGGCAAATTCAACCCACCACTACCAAAAGGATACTTTGGCAATGGATTCGTGTTGACAAATTCTATGTGCAGAGCAGGGGAACTTCTGGAGAAACCACTGTCATTTGCAGTGGGACAGGTTAAGGATGCGATCAAGATGATCACAGATGGCTATATGAGATCCGCCATAGATTACTTTGAAGTGACAAGGGTTAGGCCATCTTTGGCATCCACACTTTTGATCACCACCTGGTCTAGGCTATCTTTCCACACCACAGACTTCGGATGGGGAGAGCCTGTTCTGTCAGGGCCAGTGGCATTGCCGGAGAAGGAAGTGATTTTGTTCTTGTCTCATGGGAAGGAGAGGAAAAGCATAAATGTGCTTTTGGGTTTGCCAACTTCTGCCATGAAGATCTTCGAACAACTCGTGCAGATCTAGAGAAATGATAAATAGTGTCCATGTCAAGTAATTGGTGGTTCAATTATGTGTTATTTATATCTCTTTTTCGGCAAGCGAATTGCGTTACAAGCACTGTAATTTCTACCCCCAAAGATTGTTTCTTTATTTAAAAGGTGGGTGACCATTTGTATTCATGGGTTATATTTGCGTCATATTAAGTCATTGGCATCCAATTCTATGAGTCAATCTGAATACGACCTATTAAGTTAAACGGATCAAATCTACAACACAGCTCATTTAAATAACGGTGACATAGTACAATCTGTTTGACCCGTTTAATAATTAATTAAAAATGAGTTAACGCAACACAATTTATTTCAACTTATTTTATGTAAATGAGTTAAACTGACCCACATATAACATAACCCATTTATCGTGATGAACATAATTTCATAGAAAAGTTAAAATATATATTTATTAATGGGCACAAGATCTAAAAAAAGACCCAATGAACAAAAAAATATTTATATTTTTCAGATTTTAATCTATAATAAAATAAATATTACAAGCCCAACAATAACAAATATAACTATAGGTCCAAAATTACAATCTTAACCATGAAAACATAAGTATATTGACAATTAAGTGAGTTGACCTATTATTAATCCGTTTGAACTCAAACCTATTTATATCAAACTCAAATCTACTAATTTTATGTCGTGTTTGTATCAGTTTCACAGTTGTGTCACACATTTCACCCCTAGACTTCAATCAAACATAAAATGGTTTGATCATTTGTCCCAATTTCTGTCGAATCAGTAACATAAATCATATAGAATTATAGTTACACGCCAGTAGGAGAAATAAATTTAAAAACAAAATAATAAAAACAAAAACAGCTTGTATCATGTGATGAGCGGCTCTAAGTACGGCAGCAGACGAGTAAAATGGAGGTTGGGCCATGTCCATCCAATCATGCATGGGGCCCAACTTCTCCCACATGGTAAATTAAAATTGGTTGATTTGATTGGGATCCCCTCAATATTTTTGTATGTTTATGGGATGCCTAAGCCATACACGGAAGGACCTTTATCTTCAATTTAGATGTACAAAACAAAAGGATTTAGAGGGTAATTTCGGAGAAGATTGTCTACTAATCATTCTCACAAATTAAGAATGGAAACTTCTTCCGGATATTATCTGCTGGATAATCGTGGCACCGGAAAAGAACAGTACATGCCTGGGGTTGTTTTCACAAATGGGGCCCTTCATTATGTCATTACTTAATTTACAGCTCGTTCATGTAACAAGGACACCTAATATTCTAATAACACACTGGACAATCGAGTTTCTTCTTTCAACCATACTATACACGCACTACATTTTCTGGGCATACAGTGAAAGTCAAACAACCAGACACATAATGCAGTAAATAAAATGTAAGACTAATCTCAATCATGGGCTGGGAGAAGGGAAGGTGTCCAAGGTATTTTGGGTTTCTCGGATTCTTTATTATGGTTTTAGGATGCATTTTGAAGGAGAAATATTGTGAAGAGAGAGAAGCAACCGAAGGAAGTGCATGGAGTTTATGCATTATACAGGAATGAAGCAGTGGAAAACCATACAGGGAGACAGAAAAAGAAGAGGAGGGGGGGCGGGGGGGTGGAATTGGTGGAAACTGGGAACTAAGAGCTTGGGAAGACTTCTATTTAGGTTCCACATAAAGTGATATCTCTCTTGGGTGGTCTAAAATTTAACGCATTCAAGCTGTAGATGCAGATATTGGCCTGTTTTGATTTGATTGCAATTTGATCAGATGTAGTACTCATGTAACCAGGAATATTGCATGAAGAAGATGAAGTCCATGTTAAGCTTGCCTTGCAGGAAGAAACGACTGCAGAATCTTCTGCGCATTTAATTCCATCAACCGATGGTATTTCCAACTTGTAAACTCCATGCTTATTTGTAGTCCTATTCACTGAGATTGATATCTGTTCTACGGTTTTCCGGGAGATAGCTTTGAATTTGCAGTCTATTCTGACTTCTGCATCTGGAAAAGACAGAGAGCAACATGGAAATTTATGAACTTCAAATTCCTTGTAAATTAAGACAGCATTAACATATCCAATAAAACTTGAAATAAGTTTTTGTCACCTGGTAAGAAGTAGCTGTGTCTGGAGAAGCTGTTGTTGGAGCAGATGTCACAATAAACAAAACCCATTACAATGATCTGGGAGTTGGGTTTTGCCGGCTCAACTCCCAGAAAAAGTGAATTGAGAAACAAAGAGGAAATGACATAGAGAATCATCGGATTCATGGCCAACTTTTGAGGAAAAAGTGAAAAAAACTAAAATAAAGCTACCACACTCGAAGATAGGCTTCTAAAATCAATAGTTATTTCACTGTGAATAGCTTTCGAAGCATTATCACATAGGAGAAGATGAACTTCTTAGTGTGTGGATCGCGAGCAGCAGAACTAAGTTGGTGGAGATACAACTGTAAGCAAAAAAGTAGAGGAAATTTATCATTTTCACAAGAAACAAAGTCATGTGAATGTCGTTTGGCAAGATATGGACTTGGTGCGTAGGAGAGAGAAGAGGGTAGATTCTTTTTGAGAAGGAATAATCATAGGTCCTTTGGGTTAACTCAACTGAGAGAGGTGGTGGTGCTTGATGTAAAGGTCTCAGCTCCACAAGACAATTTGCAGGGTACCAAGTCATTACTCATTAGGCAAGTATAAAGCTCATTTATATATATATGATGTTCATGCTCAGTATATTTCACCAATTTCCTTCATACCCATATGAGAGTTTTGGAAACCGGCATTTACAACTTTTGAGATATTTTGGACTGGCTTCTTGCATTTGCAGGAACTCCCCGCCTCCCTCTTCTTTTATTTTAGTGTCCCCTGCTACTAGAAATCAGCCTCAATTTGCCATCCTCAATGACAGATGAAATCATAAGACCAACTTCATGATTTTAACTCTTTGGGTCACAATATCCGGACTAAACGAGATTTAAATCATCTTTACCTAGTAAAAATACTCTAGACTAGAGAAATTTGATATCTGATTCAATGACCAAGGAAGTTGGGAACCATTTATATATTATACTAGTTATAAAACTTAAAAGCTTGCAACACCCTCCACACCATCTATTTTATTAGACTTAATTTGTAGTAAAAATTTAAAATTAATTTATCTTACAAATCAAATTTTATTATATAAGAAGCATGGAGGGATGGCTTGAACTCGGCCTCTATGGAATGGGACGAGGAGCATTACAAGGCAGTCGAAACTTTTTATATTTTAAAGTAAGAATAAAACTTTTTTAAGTAATAAGTCATAAATGTGTTTTTTGTTAATTAGAATGGTTGAAATTTATACCAATTAGACTAATTTAAAATTTATCATACCTCAAAAATATTATTCCTAAAATTTATAAAAGAAAATACGGGGTGAATCTCAACTTGATCAAAACGCTGCAGTTACTGATTAAATTTTCTTAATTTTTAAAATAGAAGTAGTCAAGGATGTAACACGAGCTCGGTCGTGAGAAAGAACAATTTATTTATTTATATTATTAAATATTTTTTTAAAATAAAATTTACAACATCACTAAAGAACAATTTTTTAATTATTAAATAAAAAAAATTAATCAAGACCCATAACTCATTTATTGGTGAGCATAGCATTTTTGTTTAAAATATTATAAGAATGATATTGAAACCTTGAGGGGTAGCTCAATTGATCAGGTCTTGGATTTGCTCCCTAATAGTCACTAGTTCGAGTCCCCTCAAAGTCACTGGAGGTTTACTTGGCCGTTAACTTTAGAGGCCCATGAGATTAGTTGAGGTGTGCGTAAGCTGATCCGGACACCCAAGAATATAAAATAAAGAATGATATTGAATATTGTAAAATAATATAGTTTTATTTCATAGAATTGAAGCAAAGAATGAGAGAAATATCCCCGAAACCCAAACACAGAAAGGAGGGAGGAGAAACAAAAAGGGTCAGTTTTTAGGCACTTGCACTCAAACCATAGAAAGTAGTAGGGCTCGTGAATTTCTTTGCTCTCTTTCCTCTCTCACTTCACCATGGCGGCAGCAGCAGCAGACCCTCCCATATCTTCTAGTGGCTCCGCCGATTCCTATGTTGGTAGCTCGATTAGCTTGACTTCCAAGTCCAAAATTCGCTGTGAAGGCGTTCTCTTTGACATCAACACTGAGGAATCCAGCTTCGGCTCGAGAAAAGGTATATGAAATGACTTTACTTTTTACGCTATAATATTTTCTATACATGATGGATAGTTGCGGGGGCTTTGCTTTCTGGGTCTCCGCTATCTTGTGGGGTTTTGTTGCCTTGTTACCAAGGGATAGATTGGATCCGTTTTGTGATTCTTTGCATTTTATACCGTGTATACCACATTCTTATTAATGTCTATACATTTG
The DNA here is from genome assembly GCA_011037825.1 of Carya cathayensis. Classification (NCBI taxonomy): domain Eukaryota; kingdom Viridiplantae; phylum Streptophyta; class Magnoliopsida; order Fagales; family Juglandaceae; genus Carya; species Carya cathayensis. The sequence continues at coordinate 1,782,740 of QGSO01000154.1, forward strand.
TAGTTAGATATAGAATGTGTAAAAGGAAGAGAAAAGCATCTGAGAAGCGAGAATATTTGCAAGTGTAATACAAGGTTAAGATAGGCCAATTTTGAGTGGCAAAATGTTATATTTTGCAACTGTGTTAGTAAACATCAGGAGACCATGAAGTGTATAACCCTGTGGATTATTTGAACTTTATGATGCTACTTTTTTTCCTCTGTCAATATTATGTACAATAATAATGGCAACTTTCCCATAACAGGAACAATAGTAAAAGCATCCTCATTAAAATTTGTGATTTTTCAAAAATGACATTATCATATCAACTTGAAAAATGTGTACATAGAGTAATTATAATTTATTATAATAGTGTTTCCTATAAGTTTCAAAGTATCATCTCTAGAAGGTCCGAAATTAAGTCTCAGAGGTGTAGATAAGACCCTTTGGCATTCATTCTAGGTACTCATACCTCAAGATAGCAACTTTTTTCCTTGGAAGATATCTCCTGTATGCTTATTGTGGTGTATTTGGAGGGAAAATATTGTAAAATCTTGAGGACCATGAAAGGACAATGTAAGAGCTTAAAACCTTCTTCTTCAACACTTTCTTTCTTTGGGCAGGTCTAGTATAAGGCTGTTATGATGGTTCTAATAACTCCATGGGAGGGGGTTAATTCACAAGTGTTTTTAATGAGACTATTAATATGGCAGGGTAATTCAAACTTGGGTAGCCGCCAAGTATTTTGTGATCATTTTCACATAAGGTAATCGGGATTTAAGGTTTTGCAGCCATTTAGGTTCTGCTTGGCCACTGAGAATTTTCAGATGAAAATTTTAAGTTTTAAGATAAAATGTTAAATATTATATTTTAATATTATTATTGTTTTGGGATTTGAAAAAGTTAAATAGTTTATTATATTTTATATGGGGATTTGGGAAAGTTGTAATGATGAGATGAGGATTTTATATTTGAGATGAGAATTTCAAAGTGGGCAAACACAACCTTAAGGTTGGGCTTTTGTTTTACGTATGCTGTAAATAAATAAAATCCATTGAGCCCCATGGAACACATTCCTTATGGAAACGGATGGGAATGCTCTTTTTCATTTAGCAAATCCTCTTTTAATCCATATATTACTTATCTCATTTCTATTTTGACAAAGCCTTGTGATATTTGCATGTTGATTTCCTGTTGTTTGGATTTTGGAAATTGAAGATGTTGATTTCCTGGTTTGACATACATGTGACAGTTGTATTTGTTCCTTTAGAAGATTTTGTTTTATAGTCTTATTCCTTTGAATGCTGCCTAGTATTGTTTGGATTTTGTAAATTATATTTCTTGGTGTTATGTTCTAATTTAGTAATGTTGCTCAGTTTTTTTTTTGGTTAGATTAGAGCATTGTTGTCATTGGATTTTTCTTCTCTAATCTCCTCGGTTATGATGATGACAAAATCTTGTGGGGACACAGGAAATTTGGCACACACTTCCATTGCATGGTAACCCGGACGATCAATAAGTAGTGGTAATCAATTGTTGCAGCCATTCGAGGGAGGGTGCCAAATTTCTTATATGTTTCCTTTCGGTTCCTGAGTCGGTTAGCAAAATCATGTCTCTATTGTTCTAAGTGTCTAATATGTCTACCAAGACCATAGACATATGTACTTCACCAGCCTCTTCAGTAAGGACCCTCAAATTGAACACATTTATGGTGGTCAGAGTCAATAGTTTCCTGTGACTTTTGATAACTTTCCACCCTCACCCCAAATAGAGCCTCTCTGTGTAAGAAAATTAGCCAGGAGTGCGAATTTCACTCCCGAAAAAGACAAGTTACTTGTCTTAGCATGACTGAATATTAACTTTGATCCCATCCATGGAATGAACCAAAAACACGCCAAACTTTGGAAAAAAATTAGTCAATATTTTAATGATTATAAAGAAAGTACAACTGAGTGGAGTGTTGGGTCCTTAATACATCGATGGTTGGTCATTCAAAAGGCAACCAACAAATTCTGTGCTAAACTGGCCCAAGTCAAAGGGTTGAATCAAAGTGGCATGAACAAGCAAGACAAGATATAACCATCCACTTTTATATGCTTTAGGCATTTTCTTTTTTAATAAGTTATGTTTCTTTTATTTGCTTGGTGGCTAATTTTGTCATTTTATTATTTAATTGCAAGTTTGACAAGGTGAAGATCATGTACCAATCGTTGGAGAAAGCCTCATTTCAGTTCGAGCATTGTTATCACCTGTTGAAGGATTAACCCAAATGGATTCAACGTTGCACAAAAGATTGTCCAAAGCAAAGGTTGACGATGTCCCTGACCTCGACTCGTACCTCAGCTGTTGTTGTAGATTTAGTTTGTGGTATCGAGGCTGAGAATGTTGTGGACAATGATGTCATTGAATTGGAGAGGTCAATGAGAAGGAAAGTTGAGAAAACAAAACGTAAGGCCCAAAGCAGGCCAACAAAGGAGATTGTTGAGCTGAAGTATACTCTTCTCGAGGAGTCACTCGCTCAGGAGATAGAGTTTCTTTGGCTCAAGGCCAAGAAGATGCAATATGATCGAGAAATAAAAGGAAATAAAATCTGACAAGAGGATGAGAGATTGAGGTTGGAGGCCGAGAAACTAGAATTCGCCTAGTTGGAGGGAGAAAAGCGAATAATGATGATTGATGTGAGTACCTAGCCTGAACTACAACAGATATATTTCTAGCAATGTCAAAGGGAAATCGTGGCGAGACTCAATGCTGAACAAAATTAACTCATTTTTTTATGTAATTTATTTGTTATCGAGGCAAAGTACAATTTGTATAATTTTTACAATATTAATTAGTAAGTATGAGACTGAGGTTGATTGTTATTGTTAAATACTTGGATGTATGTATGTTATGCTTTTTACCTTTGGTGGTATTTATTCTAGAAGCTTAAAGATGTTGACAATGATTTTGTGCATGGATAGAATTTATTGATAATTTTCAGTTGCACAACTGTTTAGACTATTATAGATAATGAACATTGGACAACAATAGTCTGCATGTTCGTGAAGAAAACATATTTAATGGACACGGAAATTAAAGAAGCAGGAATATATAGTCACTACTAATCAGAAGACAAAATATAATGGATTGTTGCTAGTCTATTATTGGGAATAAAATTGCCATTAATATTCAATTAGATTTGCTTGGAGTTGCTGATGTGCCGAGCTATCTCTAATTTCATGATAACGTTGAAAGAAGTCCATAAGTTCGGTTGTAGGATTGCGCAACAGTTCTAGAATATCGTTATCAACTTGATCATATTCGATGTTTGAATCATGACTATCATAACGCTCGTCTTTAATGATCATGTTATATAGAATAACACATGCTTTCATTATATTTGTTAGCTCATTCACCTTGAACATTTGTGAAGGTCTACGAAAGATTGCAAATCATTGTTGAAGGATCTCAAATGCATGCTCTACATCCTTTATTTCTAATTCTTGTGCTGCTAAAAAAATTTTCTTCTTATTACCTTGTGGAGATGGAATCTTCTTTACAAACGTCGACCACTTTAGATAAATATCATCCGTAAGGTAGTATCCCATAGTGTAGTCGTTGCCATTGTTGAGTAATTTACTTGAGGAAGCATGCCCTTGGACAAATTACGTGAAAATAAAAGATCTCTCTAACACATTGATATCGTTATGCGAACTGAGCATACCAAAAAATGCATGTCATATCCAAAGATCATATGAAGTAACTGTTTCTAAAATAATAGTTAGTTCACGACTGTGATCGGAGTACATACCTTTCCAGTCAGCGGGATAATTTTTCCACTTCCAATGCTTCCCAGCATCCCAGGGAATCCACTTTGTTCACCAACTGCGAGCAATTGAGCAATATCATTGACATTTAGAGACTGCAAATATTCATATGAAAAAAACACTTATGATTGTCTTCACAAATTTTTTGAGGCTCTCTATTGCGGTGCTTTCTCCAATTTGTATATATTCAACCATAAAATCACCAGTTACTCCATACGTTAGTATTCTAAATGCTACGATTATCTTTTGCATAGAAGATAAACCGAGTTTTCAGGCATTATCTCTTCTCTGGATGAAGTAGGGCTCGTAAGCCTCTACCTCATGTTGAATACAAAGAAATAGCGGATGACTCATACGAAATCTCATTCAAAATAGATTTGATGGATATACTGGTGCTTCTGTAAAATAGCCGCAAAATAGGCGTTTGTGCCCTTCAATATGATCACACCAAATAAAGTTATGACATTGGTGACTGCCACGATGCCTCGATGTTGATCCGACATCATCATTAAAAACAACATCCAACTCATCTTCAGAGGATAAGTTAAGCAGCAATTTGCGAAAAAACGAATGAACCATTTAATGAAGGGAGTGGAAGATGACGCCGGAATGAAATATTTCACTTTAAGATGAAATCAAACTTGGGTTCCAAAGAATGTGAATTGAAGCGAAAGCCCTATTTATACAGAAAAAAGTTATCGTTACATATAGAACAAAAAATATTACCGTTAGAGAAAGAACAAAAAATGTTATCTTCGTCACGCGGAGAAGATGTGTTACCATTGGAGAAAGGAAAAAAAATATTACCATTATATAAAAGGACAAAAAAATATTACCATTCAACAAATGCAAATCAAATATTACCATTACATATGCGGACAAAACTATATTAAAAAATACCATGCATTGGAAAATGCACATATTAAAGAAAATCTTATTTTTAATACTGATAATAGTTTCTATTATTGTACCTAGGAAAAAAATCATATAAGTATTTACAAAATGAGTAGAATGTGATATTTGAAAACAAGAGAAAAAGACAAAAGAGTTAGTAGTTAAGAATGGAAATGGAAGTAAGAGAAAAAACTAATAAAAAAATAATAGAAAAATATTATTTTAATAGAATAGAGAAATAATAAGAAATGAGATGTAAAAGGTTTTTTAAAGTTGAGTAAAATTTAGGAGAAAATTATAAGAAGTGTGATTTCTAACTAAAATTTAGAGAAAATTTTAGAAAATAAGATGGGAATGTTCTTAATATACTGCCAAATAATGGGCTCATGTTCTATAAGAACCAAACCAAAAACAGAAATATATAAATAAATTTTTTGATAAGTAAATAGATAAATAAATAATAAAAGAAAGTAAGAAAGGGAATGAAAGAGATAGTTTTCTTGAAATGTTATTGCCTCAAGGCAAGCCATGTTTCTTGTTCTTTAGTTCTGATCTAAATTCATTAACATTGCAGTGAGATAATTTGGAACAGAAGGGCGAAAAAAGGATGTCCTCCAAGTGAGAAATTTTACGAGTACATCATCTTCCGAGGAAGCAACATAAAGGCATGGCATATATTTTTTTGATACATAAACGATTATATGGCATCCTTTTACAAGTACATCATCTTCCATAGATTATCCATCATCAAGATCTTTCCTAAAGACGTTGTCCATGCAAAGACTGCTTCCCGAGAAGTGGCCTTGTTTTTCCAAATTCTTCTCCATGGGAAGTGATTATTTTATATTTGTGTGATGGCCTTATAGAATGAACGAACTGAAAATATACCTTTGTTGACCAGTTTCCACCATAACGCATCAGCTTGTTGTGTGCTCGGACTCATGGAGTTAAGAGTTGAAAGAAGTTCACGTTCCACTGAAATACATCACCATCCATTTCCATGAGATCCGCCACTAGAGTTTCTTTCTCACGCACAAGTATGAACACTATAGGGAAAGGTATGGCAGATATTGATCATGTAATGCATGTGTTTTGCTTAATGATAAAGCCACTTTTTTCTTTTTCTTTTTCTTTTTTGGTTTTTTGCTTCTTAACAAGTGAGGTTGTGAAAATTGATTGTGGTTAAATTAGGTTTTGAATTTCAGGTCTTGAGTGTCTATGTGGGATAATGTGACCTATTGAATCACTATTGTGCTTAGACTACTCAACAAATATTCAGTTTGGAAAAACAATTTATGCATAATTTGTTGGAGTTGTTCCTTCACCAATTCTACAACTATAAATTTACTCTCACACGATAATGGTGGTAAAAGACAATAGCATTTTGAACTAGATTACATGTGAAAGATTGTGTTTTATTCTCAATGTATTTGTTGATGCTTTCAAATACAAACTTTTGTGCATTCGATTACAAGATTTGCAGGTTATGGTTATATCAGCCTATTCATGGCATACAATGTCATGATTATATTAGCCTATTTTTAAGGTTAAATTGCTTCAATGTAAACTTTTGTGCATTCGGTTACAGGATTTGCAGGTCCAATCTTCCCCACCCATTCAGACTATGCCTATACACCACAATCCTGCAATTATACAGGTAAAAGCAAATACTATAGGCTACATTTATTCTGACTTTGGCATCAGAGTGTCCCCAGAGTAACCAGTGCCACCCTTTTGTTCGTTGCAAGTCATCTGTGTGATTGGTGGTGAAACAAGTCCTTAACAGTGGCGCCGTCTGTGGGATATATATTTCCTACAACCAGCGTGCTTGTCACATGCCTACTACTACGCGATCATAAGCAACCAGAGATCGAGAAGCGAACTCAACAGAGATGAAGGCAAGGTGGGCAGATATGGAAGAAAAACTGAGGAAGATCGTGGACCTCTTCGAGTTGGCCGATCACATGTTGGTTATTATGGGAGGGGCTATGGCTATGTTGGGAGGGGTCGGGGACATAGCTATTAAACCAGAGAGGAATATGTTTGTACTATTTGTGATGCTTACAGTCTCAAAGATTGTGCTAAAACACTTACCTTGATACAAAGAGATTTGGATTGCAATTTATGCTAAGCATAATCAGTCAGGGATGTTTAAGCATACTCTCTCTCTCTCTCTCTCTCTCTCTCTCTCTCTCACATCTGTTTAAATGACTTTTCCAAGCCTTGTTGCTTGGGAAAGAATATTTCAGGTCCCAGCAGCTATTATGGATGGATGCATACCTTCTCATAGATCCTACAAAGAGTCCTGGGTACTCGATACTTGTCCCTTCTCCAGCCTCTACTAACTTCTTTTCCGGTTTTCCTTGATTACAAGCTATTCCTCTCTAAATTTCCTTCTATGTGAAAACTTGCATTTTTAATTAGCCATTTTCTGGAATGGTATGGAGCAATCTTCCTATGCCTCCGGTGGTCCCATTTGAGGTAAGCTTTTGGATTTTCTCATCATTCATCCTAGGTACTAAGAGCTGAAGCACCAAAATTACAACCCAAAAAATTTTCTTGTTCAAGCTGATAAGGCTTGCTGCCCTGAGGAATTCATAAAAGAGGTCGCTGCAAAATCCAGACCTTTAGCCACTTTATGAGTGGAAGGGAAGGGCAGCCCAACCCAAAACAAAAGGTTTTTCTACATGGACTGAGGATGTGCACCAACGAAATGCACACAGTCGGTTCGCTGAGCATTTTTCAAAAAATTAAAAAAAAATTGATCGGTATCTTTTCAATCATTAAGACATTAATATTACTTGGTTGGAATTTTCACTTATGTTAAAATCGTGATAATATTGAGATAATATGATAAATAGCATTGCGATAAAATTTTGACATTTTAATTTAAAATTTAAAATTTAAAATTTAAAATTTATTCTTTATCTCAGATTTCTTGTAGTACATTTTAAATATATATATATATATATATATATATATATATATATTATTTTTACGAACCAATAGAATTTAGAAACTCGGGAGAGGAGAAGTCAGACTTGGAATGGTCATGACGAACAACTACGTCGGGTTCAGTAATTCCTGACTTCATTGTAGTTTGAAACCTATCCTCCGATCTCAAGGAAAGAACAGGCAAGCGATCCCCCGAACATCTTAAAACCCTAATCCACGCAAATTACTTTTCTTTATTAACTTCCAATATCAACCACTTCGATCTCGAGACCTCCCTTCCTCCCTCTGTCTCTGTCTCTGTCTTTCCCTGGTTGAAGAAATGGCGGTTCCTGTGGTGCGATTCCCGATCTTCTTCATTGTAAGGGTGATGGGTTTCATAATCACCACTTTGGTGCTGACCTGGACCCTCCATTACAGAGGGGGCTTAGCTCTCATTTCCGACGACAAGGACCTCATCTTCAATGTACTCTCTTTCCCCATTTTCGATTTCTCTCTAATTTTCTCTTCATTTTTTACATTTCTCTTGGTCGATTATTTATTTATTTATTTATTTTTTTGTGGTTAAGAATACTAGATCGTTGATGTTATCTTTGTAATGCGCGTTGTAGGTCCATCCTGTTCTGATGGTGATCGGGCTCCTTCTACTTAATGGCGAAGGTATATGTAAATGCCTCCTTTTTTCTTAACTGAGCTTTTGAGGGATGGCGGAGAGCTTTGGTTAGTTTTTGCCCTGTTAATGTTTGTCTTAATAATTAAGTAGGAGAGTTTTAATGAAGTCAATTAATCTTAAACCTCACAATAATGTAAAAAATATTTGGATAATGTTTTAGTATAATTAGGCGAATAAGCTCTAGCTCGGATGAAATTTCCCCTCCATATAAGAAAGAAGATGGAGATTATGATGGTTAAGAACCCTCCACCTGTTAGTCGTGGTTTAAGACCTGTTGCACATTTAAAGTGGAGGCATTAAAGTTGTTTGATGTTCATGATAGGCTTTGATTAGTTGGCTGGGTTAAGACCTTGTCTCGACTTTGATTGTCAGTTCACATATATTTTATCAACTTACCAGTGAAAATGTATTTATCAAGTCACCTACGATGTTCCAAAATTTGACAAGCTTTCCCTGTTGATGATTTTTGGGTTCACAAAAGGCTTTCATCTCAAATGTTAACAAAGTGTTTTAATACATAGGTAGATCTCGTCTTCCCTAGGAACGTGGGGAGCACTTGCATCTTGTGCTTTTTGTTAAATTATTCATATATTTTATGTTTCTCTTAAACATGAGAATCCAAGATATGTTCTATTTAGTTAGAAAAATGTTTTAGTGGCAATTACCTGGAACTTTATTATTTCTCAAAAGAATACATTATCAGATATGTGAAGTCTCGAACTATGTATGATTTTAGAATTTAATCATTAGCTTGAATCGTGTCATCTTCTCTGTAATGCTGGTGTTGAAGAGTTCTTCAGTTTTTAACGTTTGGTATGGTATTGTGCAGCCATGCTTGCATACAAGACAATTTCAGGAACAAAAAGCTTTAGAAAATTAATTCATCTCACATTACAGTCCCTTGCTTTCTGTTTAAGCATCATTGGCGTATGGGCTGCTCTAAAGTTCCACAATGAAAAGGGAATCGACAATTTCTATAGCCTGCACTCTTGGTTGGGCCTAACTTGCCTTTTCCTCTTTGGCATTCAGGTCTGAAAAAAGACCTCTTTTTCATTACGCATGCTTGTACTTGTTTTCTTGCGGACTTGGTTTCTGGGATCACAAGTCTAATTTCTTTCAATCGTTTCTTTTGCTTAGTGGGCGGCTGGGTTTGCAACCTTTTGGTATCCAGGTGGCTCAAGAAATAGTCGAGCAACCCTGCTTCCATGGCATGTATTCTTTGGGGTTTATATCTATGCCCTTGCTATTGCGACTGCTACAACTGGCATTTTAGAGAAGGCTACATTTCTTCAAACCAACAAGGTAATATCTCGCTATTCAATGGAGGCATTTCTGGTCAATTCTTTGGGTATTTCGATCGTCGTCCTGGGTGGTTTTGTCAGTCTTGCGGTTGTTACCCCTGCCAATGGCTTAGTTGATGCCCGCAAAGGACCAACAGAGTAGGTGCTCTTTTATATTTTTATGATTCTCAAGACCAAAAGGTGTATTTTTATTCCATTGGTGATCTTCACCAACTATTGACCAAGATTCTAAAGAAATATCATTCCTGTTCTGTTTGTTCCTCCAAGTGAAAAGGTTGTTGCTTTAGTATTGGTCCTATAAAACGAGAGAGAGAGAGAGAGAGAGAGAGAGAGAGAGAGAGAGAGAGAGAGAGAGAGAGAGAGGATCCTGGGGGCTCGGAGTGAGACTACAGAATTTACACATATTGTGTCAGGACTCAGGAGTTAAACATGTGCACGGGTAGTCGATTAGTTGAGACTTTCTATTACACACCATATAGTGTTTGCCCTACATGATTTTTGAAGCTTTCTAAACGGGAAAAAAGACTTCAAAGTTTAACCCTTTATTCGTGCCACGCATAATTGATGTTTGACTTTGATCCTTCTATTAGATTGGTCGCTCTTATCTTTTAGCAGAAAGAGTACATCGTTTCAAGAATGTTGATGTTAAAAATACCAAAGACTCTTGCCTTGCAAATGATTACACATTTTGATAAAAGATGAAAAAAAATTTTAATTGTTGAACTTGAAACATATTAGATAATAATGGACAAAATGTAGGGAGTTCCCATAAAATAATTGAATAGAAGCCATGTGAGATTGTACCAACTCCATGCCAGCTCCTGGAGTATAGTAGACCGTGAGATTATCTGGAGGGGAGGCAGTTCATGCAACAGCCCCCACTGAATGTAGTAGGGTTTTAGGATAGTGATGTGGCGAGCATGTCCGTCTTTTTGTCTCGTATCTTGTAACTGTTTTATTTATCTATAATATGCTTGATTAGGCCCAAAAAAAAAAAAAGCCCCTCTTTCTGTCTATTATTGATGATTTTCAAAGAAATTCACTCTTGATTGGTAAAGTCCAAAAAACGAATAACACAACAGAATGAATTTGGGTCCTTAAATGAGAAGCCCAATTTTGACCTTTCAACGTTGACCGGGAATGCAACGGAGAATGGTCCCGAAGGATTGCCAACTTTTAATTAAGATATCCAATAAAAGCAGCAATTCAATTACGACTCATTTAAAGCATGTCAACAAAACTGTCACATTGGGTTCTGCATTTCACAAAAGTAAAAACTAAAAGGGCAAGAGAATGTTACGACAATGGAGAAGACACCAAATCTGCTCGGAGAGGCAAAGGAATCGCACTCTTCACTGAGTCGTGACAACGGTTTAAAACCAAAAACAAAAGGCCGAATTTTGACGAGTACAATATTATTCCCAAAACATGGAAAAATAGAGAAGTAAAACTCTATTTATTGGCCGCTCAGCAAACAAAATTTTGGAGAAGCTTATCCAAACCATCTATACCCATACGTGTTCTCTCCGATACTCTCGCACAATGACAGGCACACTGGTGGGTGGGACCTGACACAAACACCAAAGCACATATATTATTAGATTGATGAGGAAAAACACAAAACTAAATTCAAAATTCAGACAAGCCAACTTTTAAAGAAAAAAGAAAAAGAAAAAAAGCAATGTTTTAGACATGCAGCTCGTTTTATAATACAACTGAAAAATATAAAGCTCGGACCTCATAAGACATGAAATACTTTGGCATTTTATTGTAAAATTAATTTGAACCAATAAAATGACTTACCATGCCATAATCAGTGACTATCATTGAAACATAATCTGAGGGTGTTGCATCATAACTGCCAATAACAATCCAAAATTGGAACTTCAAGGTCAGTTTGGGAAATTGTCACTTGCAGTGCTTATTACCTAAATTATTAGTACTTACATCAGATTCAGAAGTTGCAGGTTCTCGCTATTAGTAAGACCATCCAAATAGTTAATGTCATCTCTACCAGGAACTTCTGAAATGACATCTGGATCACCTGCAAGAGATGAAACAGATGATCCATAATTGGCCATAGCACATGAAGGCAATCATAAATTTTAAGAATCACTTTCAACTGTAGAAGTGTATACCGAGTTCATTTGAGCATATCGAATCAAGCTGTACCCTTTCGTGAAATTTATATGCCTCACAACAAACTAAGACCGGTACACGGAATTCATGAGCAACCATAGCAACACAAGCAGTTCCAACTCTTGAGTAAACTGTTCCATTAGACAATACTGATGAAGCACCCAGAAAAACTTGAGTAACTTCACGCATGATATAAGAAATGGCATTTATATTAGTGTAAGTACAGCTAAGGCCCTTTCCCACCAACCTACGAAGTAAAAGTTTCCCCTCCAGCTTCGGGCGAGAGTCCACTACCACAACACGGAACTGTTTGCCAAGCTCATGGGCATGTAATAGAATCATTTCAACTGCAGAAGATGACCCATATGTAAGAAGAACATCACCATCTCGTATTTTTGTAACAGCGTGATTGACTATCACATTGTCTGCAAGTATGATCTTCTCATTTATGAAATGCTCAATGTCTGACTGAAGCGATGCTTTTGCTTCTGATTCAGACAGAGTCAAAGGTACCTTTGAAATACGACTTTTTAGAAACCTAATTGCATTACCCATGCTGATTGAAAGAGGCCTGCACTCGATAAGAAATGAAACATAACTACTTATTTTTGCAGTTAAGTCTCTACTGAGAGTTTTTTCAGATGGTGTTGAGTAATCTTTGATAGCTTCTCGAATTGCTTCAAGCATTGCAATGCAACGAGCATTGCCACCAGATATACTTCCAGATAAATACTGTAGTCCAACCTGAAACCGACCATAAAATAAAAAATATCCTAATTAGACATTAGAAGAGTTCTCTCTTTCGCATAAAAGATCATGAAATAAAGTACCAACTGCCAAACCCCTTTATATCAATACTTGGTCATCTAGCAATAGCCATCGTTTGGTGCCTAGGTACACCGACAAAGTGGAGGAAATTCTATGGTCAGAATCAAATATTTGGTTGAATCGACATGGATTTCCTAGAAATTTAACCACCCAGGTCATATGTGTGATTACTTTTTATTACAAAGCATACAACTCAACTGAAAGTGCCAGTCAAGAAGTTCAAATAACACCTTGTAAACTGCAGGATGAACAGGATCAAGTTGGAAAAACTTTGACTCGAGATCAGGAAGCTGAGTTCCATGCTCATATTGAGGCAAATGCCTAAACAATTCAACTCTGTTCTTGGCTTCAGTTTGTTTTACAACTGCACGCCTTTTTGCCTTTTCCACTCGGATCTTATCATCATACTGCATGCGTGGATGAGGAGCATCCTTCTTTCTATCTTTTTCTGATAGGCGGTCACCTCCCCTCTTCTCAGAACCTGCAACTGTAGCACTGTCATTCTTTTGTGAATGAGGCTTTGTGGCTTTAATTGGTTTTGCATTTGCTCTCATCACTGCCCCAGAAGATGCGGGTACTATACTTCCTTCAGCTGACAAACATTGTAACCAAGAAGCATGCATAACAATACGATCATCAGAATGTAGCACTTAGGATATAAAATTTACCTTCCAACAAAAACAAAAAGCACAAGTTATTCTTTCACACATGCTATATTGACAAAATAAAAGAACAGGACAAATGAAGGCAGGTGTAGAAAACAAGTATAGAATAAACAACAAAGACAATGTCATTAAGTACATGTTCACTCAAATAGATTTTAGCATGAAAACCCAATAAAAAATAAATAAATAAACTTTTGCACCTTTTGCAGCAGCTTTTGCAGCTCGTTGTGCCTCTTGAAGGGCACGCCTTTCAGCTTTTGAGGTTTTCTCCTTCAGTGGTTTTGACCTTTCAGGTCGGTCATTTTGCACTTCAACTGATCCTCCTACTTTTTCCACTATTATTTCTGGGTCATAAACTGCATAAATGGCAAAACTCTTATATAGCCATGAAATCTTCCAGAGCAAGAATAAGAAATAGCAGGCAATCACTTTTTCTTTTATATGATGGAGGAATTTATGTCTGGCCATTAATATCAAGATCTTACTGGCATTCAATTACAATGGCTTCTAGACAAACCCAGTTATCCCCAACAAATCACTATCTCAGTTTCTGATTGCCAAAAGCCCCACCTACTTTTTCATGCAGGGAAATTTGACATTTTGAAAGAGATAGTTGACAAAACACTAATTAGTAACTCCATAAAGAATTCCAATTGTATCCAATCAACTCCTACTGTATGATACCATGATCCATGATCAGAAGTTTATCTTAGGTTCTTTTAGAGAAAGGAATAGATTTATATCAAAAGTCTCCTTTCAGCTACCAACTGCCTCACAAAAACTCCAGCTTTCATATTTCTTATTACTTTCATTTGCAATTTCAAATACCAACAACTTTTGAAATTATAAGGTAAATGGACGATATCGTCAATAAGTTTGAAATTTATTTCTATAGCACCATCTCTTCACATGTTGCCTGAATCATGCTTGGTGAAGCCAAATATAATTGCATCAGGTGTCCTTTTGTAATTACTGAGTATCTCTACCCCAATATCTCATAAGTAGCTACAACATAGTTACAGAATGCTCCTAGCCTTTAGACTTAGCAAAGAAAAAACAACATAGAATGACATGATACCTCATTTACAGGTATTGACACAGCATGATAGCAGAGGCAGGAAAGTACACGACTTATCCTAATTATACCTTGGATTGGCGATAATTGGAATCTAGAATACCAGATGAGAGGCATTTAAGAGACTAGATATTTATTGTGTTGAATGACTTTGAAAATTCTGAAGAATATAAATGAAGGAAAATTACAAAGGACTCCTCCAACCAACAAAAGAAGTCCAATAAGGACGACCGGAAAGGGAATTAATTGAAAAATCAGAAAACAAACATAACAACAACGTGGTGCTGGAACACCCAAAAAAGCATGCAAAAACGAGGGGTTTTGACTTTTGAGGCTAGAGGGCTCCGGAAAAGTTAATTCATTTGGGGAAGTCAAGAGTTCTCAACGATGCTCATTTTGTTCGTTCATGGGTACCATAACTCCCACGAAGCAAGAGCAATCACCGTTTCAAGTTTAGAAACAAAACCCAACTCTGTTATGGGCTGAGCTTAGGGACTCTCTCCCCTCCCATCTGTCTACAAAGCACAGATAATTCCAGCCATCAATTGAAACTTCCTGCACATTTCGTCTTCGATGGTATTTTTTTTTTTATAAAGTATTTCTTCTTCAATAGTAATGATACATAATAGAGAGAGAAACCACGTTGAAGAAAAGCTTCTCGCTTGCTCACTTAAGAGCTCCTCTCTCTACATAATGCATTGACAAATAAAAATGCGTGGGGCACCTCATTTGATGAGCCTAAAAGTCAAGCTCGATATTTATCAAAAACTAATATGGCTGTTGCATGTACACTTTGCTGATTGCAAAATATAACTCTAAGCTACCATTTATGCCTTGCTCTCATTCATTGATCATTGATAAAACTCAACTTCCTAACACCCCCCCCNNNCCCCCCCCCCCCCAAAAAAAAATAAATAAATAAATAAATTTAGGGCGACAAAAACTTACCATCTTGAAAATAAATTTTTAAAAATAAAATCTGCATTGTATAAATCAACTAACTTTGTGGTGTATCTGGCTTCATTTCGATCTAAATGCAATTACCAGTAATACCAGGAGGCATCATCTTCACCACTGACACTGTCGTCAACCCAGTCGCAGGCACGCTACTCGCCTTCACTGCCGTTAGATCAAACCCTCCACTCGGAAACGACGACGCAGCGGGAACCACTTTTACCGTATTTCCCCTCAAGTCGGCCGAAAACTCCGCGTTTCCCACCATCCTACCGGCATAGGACGACGAGGCCGTTAGGGACATGGCAGGAAAGAAGTCCGATGGTTTACTATAGCTCCTCCCAGCGGCGGTGGTGAGGGAGTCTCGGCGGAGTGGGGAGGCCGGAACCGGACGGGAAGGGGATGAGGAGGGGAGGAGGGCGTTATCGGCGGAGGAGTGACGTGGAGGAGGGATCATGACTGGAGAGAGGGAGTTGCCGGAGGGGGATAGGTCGGATACGGGAGGGGATGAGGAGGAAGATGATGCGATCGGGGCGGGTGGAACTGAGACAGAGTGCTCAGGTGGGGCCCCCGGAGCAAAGAATCCCACGTGCCGGACCTTGGGGTCGATCACCATGCGTGGAGATCGGCGGGGCTCCATTGGAGCATGGAAAAGGTATTTGGCTGGCAGGAAAATGTCAAAGAAAATTTGCCAGGAAGTTTTTCCCGGAAAATATTCGGGGTTTTATCGGAAAAGCTTGGGGGTTTGGAATTTGGATTGATACGAGAGAATAGAGGAGAGTAGCGAGGAAGAGCAGAGCTGCGGGCAGCCAAAAGAAATAAAATTACTAAAAACAGAAAAAGCAAAATGACATAAAAATAAACAAATAAATAAATAAATAATGGAAAAAGAGATATTTTTAGACAATGTTTTTTTTTTTTTGATAGGTAGATATTTTTAGACAATGTGTTAATAAAGTATGAAGATTTAGCTTAAAAAAAAAATAGGGGAGAAGAATCGCATAATAATTCCTTGAAACATATATATATATTAATTAGTTCAAGTTAAGGTTACAATATTTCATAATATATTATGACATTATTTTTTCTTATTCATATGTTTTTCATAAATAATTCTCTCTTCTCTGATTTTTTTTTATATTATTATTTTTATTTGTGTTAAAAACCCCTTATATGTAAGTTGTGATATGCAGTATATTGTTGTTATTGGTTTGTTAAATTATTAAATGCTGTGTCTGTGTGTGTAGTATATTCGAGTACGAAGGAAATTACTGTCAAGTGCAATGCTGCCGATGATGGTAAAGTCAACATTACCATCCTGAAAATGCATAAAATAATCATAGTCATTGTCTATATGATTGCCCAAACGACTCTTTAATGTATGTATATATATATACACACACACATATTCATGTGTGTGTGTGCGTTTTTAAGGAATCAAGGGAACAAGGAATTTAATTTAAAGGGATAAAAAATAAATAAGCCTAGTGTTCGTTTAGGCAGGAATGAGACTGTTTGATTAGACTAAAATCAGAATTGGTCATTATCAATGCGGCTGGAGTATGTCAAAAATATAAAGAAAGAGAATGCCACATCTCACATTATAAGTGGCTGTGAGTGATGATGACTGGTGTATAGTCGGATTTTCACTATTTATCTCAACGAAAGGGACATCTGGGGAAGCAAGGGAATTCTTACCCTGAAATAATGAATTGGTAGATCCCTTTTATTTTACTGAAGGCAATGCCCCTACTCAAATCAATAAATTCAAAAAAATAAAAAATAAAAAATAAAAAACCAGAGAGGTTTTATGATTAGTTGGTTTTTTTAAAAATAAAAAAATCAATTAAAAATTTTTTTTTTATAGGTACATTAAAAAAAAAAAAATCAATCCGTCAGTTAGGACGTTGTTTTTGACACCCGATATCAATTAAAAAAAAAATTAAATCTTTGAAAAGAAAGAGAGAAAAGGCTCTTGCTTTGCTTTCTAAAACGGTCATTTTCTGAATAACAAGTAACATCTAAAGAAAACAGTCGTAATGTCCGATTAAGCTGGAAGCTACGTACCGAGTAGAAAAATATTTATAATCTGGAATTACATAATAAAAAACCAGGAAGAAACACAGCAACAAGTGCTAGTTGATTTCAATCATATGAAACTTGGGCAGACCGGTCCTTTTGAAACACCAAGACGAACTTCCATCCCATGATGCATGTCCAGAGGTCGGAAAGTCTCGGAGTCACGAGGGTCTGCAAGCATCACCGAGGAATAAGCTTTTAAATCCCAGTTCATGCCAGAGTGTAGTAAATAAATACCAGACACTTATATAGTTATTTCATTTGCCAATATGGCTTGAATAAAGTCTACTTTTTCTAACCGCGGAAACTCATGCAAACTGAGGACAAAACAGGAGGATCCGGGACAAAATCCCATTTTCATCTTCTTGAAAAAGAGATCAATTGAGACGACAATAATTATTGTTTATAACTCATAAAGAATCGGGAACTCCAATCAAGGAACTACGAGATTTTACTTCCTAAAAACAAACAATTTCAATTTCCACACACACAAATGAAATCCATGCGCTGAGAAATACTCCTCAAAGACAAATCACATAAACTTTAGTATAACTGATCAACATCTTCTCCGAGTCTTATCAAACAAAAAAATAAATCATCTTCTCTGAGTCTCATATTTTAAGTTAAGTTTCTATCACTATCTGCATCCATCTTATTAACTTGGAAGTTTGAAGAAAGGTCTATGAGGGTTTCCTTACCATTCAGATAATCCTCGAAGCCAAAGTCATCCAAGCTACCTGTAAGAGCCTCCAAACCCAGCATTGAAGATGGAATTGCTCCTGGAGGCCTCTGAAATCTGCAATTGTTTCCCAAATAAAATTAAAAAAAAAAAAAAGAATCACGAAAAGAACAAAGCATAAAATTCCTGCACAAGTAAATCTAAGAAAAATGCAAACCTCGATATATACAGCAATAAACAATAACAAGAATTCATTATGACTTCCAGCCTTCGGATTAGTGATAAGTGAAGGCATGAGAGGTTTGGGTAAGTCTTAGGTTCATTATAATCTGCATCCAAATGCATATATATTGTGTTGTCACAGTAAAAGCAGCAGCACACAAAAAACCTCTAATCAAGATCTAATTGAAACATATATTGGCACCAGGTGTCCGAGAAGAGAATCCGAAAAATTCACAAAGCAACACCCGAAAAATACAGATTTGAACTCACAAAGCAACACCTGAATTGTACACAAGTAACCAAAAGGCACACATAATCTGAAACTGAGATTCTTGATTACCTCATCTCTTGTACATAAAAAACAGCAAATCAAAAATTGAGAATCGTATAAGGCAAGAAACAAAATACATGCTTCAAGTCATTTGCAACGAGAAGTTGCTTGGAGCCTTTTTTTTTTTGGCACTGGGTATCCAGGAACAGTGTCCCAACTAATCCCGGGGGTGCACAAGTCCTCGACAAGGTGTTTCCCGCAAGTGCATATCGGGTAATTCAAAAGAAAAACCTCTCAGTCCGATGGCCCTTAGAGATTGTTTGCACTCAAGGGGATTTGAACCTTAGACTTGGGGGGAGCATACCCCCAAGCCCAAGGCCTTTACCACTTGAGCCAACCCCTAGAGGTTGTTGCTTGGAACCAATGTTTCTTAACCCTTCTGGTCAAACTCAAAATTAAGAAGAAAAAAAACATATAGCATCTTCTCTCTCTTTTTAAATCAGGAAATAGAGATAAAATGGGGAAAAGGGCAATAACTCGAGCCTCTATTGAATACATAATCTAACTTTAAACCTAAGTACTTCCACAAATTTGCTACTTTGCTTGAAAGAACTCTTTTCCTTCAAAGGAAACAAGATGTGACTTTAACATCCTGGTTCTCAAGGTTTCAATTTGGTGAAAGATGACATCATACACCCTCTTCAAGTTCTGTATGACATATATGGTTCAATACAAAGCCAAGTTCTTTATTTAATTGTAATATAATTGTAAATCTTGGGAAAATCCTTATATTTAGACCATTCTTCGACAACCGCTAACAAGCAGAAAGGATTTCTAAACAAAGCCCTACTGGTCCTTTCATTAATGATCCAGTGCATTGGCACATTTGTGTTGAATCTTGTGAGATAGTATGCTGTATAGTGGAAAGGGAAAAATAGGACCAGATTTTAGATGGTTAAACCTAAGTACAACCACCGTTTTTTTTTTTTTTGATAAGTAAGAAATATCATTGATTGAATAAAACTAGGCAAAGCCCATGTACACAGGAAGTACACAAAAGAGACACCTAGTTACATTCTAGAAAGTACAACCACCATTTTAAAACTTTCAATACAACTTCCCAACACAATATTTTAGTAAACTGCTTTAATAAAGGAACTTAGTGGTTCGCTCAAGTGCTAAGAGACTTAGCTGCAAACAATTTTTAGGATACACCGGACTAGGAGAGTTTCTCCTTGAATTACCCGTGGTGCATTTACGAAAAACTCCTTGCTAAGGGCCTGTGTAACCTTGGAATTAATCGGGACTTTGTTCCGGACATCCGGTGCCAATAAAAAAAACAACTAAAGGAGCTTACTTGATGTTCAAAGACTAGGATGTTTCATAATCATATTTTATGTTATGACAAACCTATTGTTGTTCCTTTCATCATCCAACTTCTGTTACTTAAAAAACCAGAATCTATTTCTACCTATAAAAGCTATGCGCACCGTTCCACCTTTCAACAATACAAGAAAAAGTGGTACCAAAGTCACCCCAATATGCATGACTACCAGCAAAAAATTTATTTTCAAATACGCAGACCAACTAAAGTTTTTGTGATACATAAGATCACATGTCTCAAACAACTGTGATTTCTGCATTTTCCATGCCCCAACTATAATTTCTACATTTTTCATGCCTCAACACCTATCATCCAAATCCTATAGCATTACTTCACATCAACAAACCTGATAAAGATCCACATATACTTCCATACTACATCATCTGTCAAAGAATCTTCCCAACTCTACTGATCATATGTACAAGCAGGGCCCTAGACCATGAAATCCTTCACCATTAAAGTCCTAAGATGAAGGAAGACATTTGATGTATATTACTTCAAGGCCTCTAATATTTTGAACTCAAACATAAACCTACATAGGCTTATTTAAGCTTACAGTTATAATTACCAATAGAGTGAATAATACATATAGTTTACATCAATCAACACGGGGTAAAAAAGTCATACCGAGAAAGAATTTGCTTGTCAAGATCCAACTTCAATGGAAAAGCACTTCCGTAGGTGTTTATCAAGATCTTCCTCTTCATCTCCTCCTGTGAGCTCCTTGCCTAACAGGTCCCCCCCACCCAAAAAAAATTGAAAAGCGAAAATAAAATTTCAAAATCAGCATTTTATAAGGGAGAGAAAGAACAATAAGCCCTGTCCGTTTGTTCAAAGAAATTTGTTCCGTGAAGCCTTGTTACGGCTCCGTCTACCTATCCTGACACTAAACGAAATTATATATATTAAAGCATGCTCGACTTCTTTTCTATATACAGATGAAACTCAAATCTTCGTCAGAAAATAGTTAGCACTAAAAGAAAAAAGACTAATGGAGCCCTGAGAGTATATAAGTGAGAATTATACGTAGATAATGTTTCAAATAGAAAGAAAGCGTAAGATTTTACGTAGCTTACAAAAAATTTCACTTTCTCCTAATTCTTACTCGTGAGCGAAACGTAAGATGAGGGGAGAAAACAGAAAAAGAGAGCTGAAACGATAGAGAAGAGGAAGAGAGAATGGATACAGATTGGTAAGCGGATTCCAGAGGATGCGATCCGAAGATGTCGCTCTTGACGCCATGGAGTCCAAATCGAAGAGCGTCGTTTTGGATCCCTCCGATTTCGTGTGCTATGGTCTTCGGTGCGTCCATGTTTGTTTTCTACCAGATTTTCTTCTTCCGCTTCTGCTTCTGCTTCTGCAACTGATGTTATTGTTGCTGCCGAACTTTGTGCGCAAGCAATGAAAGGTGTAAAACCACAAACGGCGGCGTTTGGTAAACGATGGAGACATTTAAAAAAAAAAAAATGAATGAAAGAAGGAGACTTGAACGAAAAGTTAAGCTGTAAAAAACGCCGCCGTTTTTATCCATTAACCTAATTCGATGGGCTAGGCCTGATGGGCTTTTCTTCCGTCCCAATTTACTAGGAGCTGACGAACTTGATGTTTTCGGGCCTACATCAAAGGATCATAGAGTGCGATGGTCCGTCCTTAACTTGTTTGAAAGACGGAAATGGTTTCAGAACTGGCAGAATGTACGGATTTAGGGCTTGTAAGCTTTGTATAAGACTTTAAAAAAAATAGATTATAAATGAAAAACTTATTTTTTTATAGTTTTAGATATATTTTTTAAAGGATTTACACGAGACATGCGCATCATAATCTTGTATATATGATATAAGGTTCAATTGGATATCACTTACATATTCAAAACTCAAATCTATAACGAGAAATTAATCATAGAAATATTATCTAGTCTCGTTTGGACAGTGAGATAAAATAATAAGAGAAATTTATGAATAATAGATTAATAGTGAGATGATTTGTGATTTGTAAATAATAATAAAATAATTTGAGTTATAATTTTTATTGGATTTTAGAAGAGAAAATTTTGAATTAAAATATTATTAAAATATTTTTTATTTTTGAAAAGTGAATATAATTTTTTACTATTATTTTTGTTTTAGAATTTGAAAAAGTTAAATTATTTTATTTTTTATATAAAAGCTTAAGAAAGTTGTAATAATTAATAATAATTAGATAAAAAAGTATGAAAAAAAAATTAAAAAATATTTATATTTAAATATTAAAATGAAATAAGATGAAACCAATTACTTATCCAAACATAATCTAAAAACTTACGTACAAGCTATTAAAAAGAGAAAATACTCTAACGGTAAATGGATTATATAAAAATAAACTTATAAATTAACACGATTTGATATGATATATTAGATTATAAAATTATTTTTATTTTAAAATAAATTTAATGAATTTTATAAAATTATTTTAGTTTATAGATTTATTTTTATATAATTTTTTTTTTTTTATAGTCGGTTTTTTAGAAAAAGAAGGAAGAAAGAACAATGAAAAAAGAAGAAGATAGAGATCAATTCCAGTTGTGTCTATATAATTGTAAATTTTAAAAATAATAATAATAATAATAAATAAAAAAAAGGCTTGGGGAAGGTAAGGAGGGAAAAAATGAGTGATCATCCTTGGGAGTATGGTACTAGCCAGCTATAGGGGAGTGAGCTAGATCCATCCCAATCCTTCGATGCATGCACTTTCTGTGATGGGACTTGGCCTGCATGTACGATATTTAAACTGATTGGTTGCATACTATATTCTATTGAGGATATTCTGCACCGTACAAATTTTAAAATACAAAATTAAATAAAAAAATAAAAAAAAAATATCTTCCGTCAATGCTTCTTTTGCTGGTCTGGTCAGAGTAGGGCAATTTAAAGAAGAAGATTTTGGTAGGGTATTGTATTAGATTTCCCCTAGAAGTACCCCGACCTTCCAGGAATTTTATATTAGATAACTACTGAATCAAGCAACTCTCAGTTAATTGATATGGTGCAGGAGGAAGGTCAGAACCAGAACACATGCACCTGCCACATTTAAATTCTCTCCGGAAAACACTCTCACGCTATCAAAGCTAATCACTCGTACGAACACTCAGTCCCTCGCCCACTCTACAGATCATTAATAAATAATGAAGGGAAACAAAGCTCATCGCCATCTTTACTGCAAAAAGCTCCGGAAACCTTGCTGTGCTGCGCTACCAAAAGGCGAAATACTTGGCTACGCTCTTGCTGTTCAACAAGCTTTTTTCCAAGTAAGTACTGTTTCTGATCTCTCTCTCTCTGATCATGTGCGTGAATGAATGACGTGTTTGTGTGTCGTCCCCTTTCTCGGGGCTTCTAGCAAGTCTCTTTAGTTCAAGCTTCGTCTCACTGTTTGCTCCTACTGTTTCTGGTTGTCTTGTTTTGTCTTAACATTTAAAAGGTAAAGTTCTAAAACAATGTCGGTAAGACCGTTCGACGGTTTGAGCATGTCAGCGCAGTAATTAGCCATGAAAATGCTGTTTGACAGCTCTTGAGGGGTGTCTTCCCTCTCTCTCTCACTCTCTCTCTCTCTCTCTCATTTGTTCTTTTAAGATCATCGTATAATAGCTTTAAAAGAAGTTATGGGATTGCGAAACCCCTTCCAAAAATATCTAGCACATGTGTATACAGTATATTCGAAGAACAAACAACGGACGTAGCAGCTACAAACATTTCATATCGCTGATTTGATTAGATATGATTTTGAAAAAAATTAAAAAATTTAAATCTTTTAACCAAATGTTTCCAATCAACAGTGTAAAATAATAGTCATGTCTCAAAACCGACTGTAAAAATTAAAATAACTCTTATTTAAATACTATTTCTCACACCATGAATGTTTTATTTAAGATGTGTACCTAAATGCTGTCAAACCTAATCAGTATCACCACACAGTATATTTTGGCATTAGAATTAACAAGGCCTGATTGATCAGAGTAGCTCCATAGTGACTACGTACGTAACTAGAAAGCATAGAATTCCAGAGAGCCAACCTATCTAGATATCCTAGGCAGATCTAGATGCATTACAACTAGACTATAGATCAAATGGCTTTATTAATTGCTACATAACTAGAAAGCATGGAATTCCTGAGAGCCAACCTATCTCGGTATCCTAGGCAGATCTAGAAGCATTACAACTAGAGTATAGATCAAATGGCTTTATTAATTGCTACATAACTAGAAAGCATTGAATTACAGAGAGCCAACCTATCTAGATATCATAGGCAGATCTAGAAGCATTACAACTAGAGTATAGATCAAATGGCTTTATTAATTGCTTCGTTTAGGAGAGATTTGGTTAATGAGCTAAGACAGAAGCCTCTCAACTCAACTCGATCAGTGAAAGCATTCCACTATCTCTATTCATCTCAAGGAATATTGTGCATAAAGCAAACGTTACGTATACTGACAAAAACAACATGACCCAAAAAGCGAGCCTCATCCTAACATGAGCAAAACTCCCGTTACCTTTCCATCTCACTCCCTCGTGAAGTTTTACCTCTCTCCATCTCATTAAATATGTTTATAAATAATACTCAATCATTATAAATACTATGTAATAATTAGTAAGATTATGACTATTAAATCTTTTAAAAAATTAAAATCATCTCATCTCATTTTTAAATCTAAACACAACTTTAAAATAATATATATGACAATTTGAGTACATGTCTACTAAACTTCCTTCACCTTTTCATAAATTAATTTCCCAATTCCAGATCAACCGCCAGCCCACATGCTGGCCTAGCTGTAAACATACCTATATGTTCGAAAGTTTCGTGAGATCTTCTGCTATTAGTCTATGGAGAGATCACGTTGGTTTACGTCCGTACCCATGGACTTGTTTGGTTATGAAAGATGAGATGAAATTTAAAAATAAAATAAAAATTATTAAAATATAATTTTTTAATATTAATTTTATTTTAAATTTTAAAAAAATTGATTTATTTTTTATATTTTATATGAAAGTTTAGAAAAATTATAATAATTAGATGAATTAAGATAATTTATATTATATAAACAAACGAGACCTAAAGTATCTCGTCGAATATCTTGTACACATAATTCAAATGTCAAATATCTACATACAAGACAATTAGTACTTTACGAATTTCTTGCTAATCTATTACAAAGGGGGGAAAGGGTTGGAGCGAGAGGGATTCTTCTGATGAAGAAAGCACAAATCTTGAACAAGAATCTCGTTTGTTTTCACAATTATTTTTATCTTATCTTATTTTATCTAATTATTATAATTTTATCATATTCTCACACAAAATAAAATAAACAATTCAAATTACAAAAACAAAAATAATATTAAAAATATATATTCTAACAATATTTTTTGATATTATTGTCATAATAATTTTTTTTTAATATATTCTAACAATAATATTAAACAGTGGAAGAAGGAAGAGGGCAGGTAGAGAAAAGAATAGGGGAGAGAGAGAGAGAGATGATGGAAACGGAATTGTGGGGTCAATGTATTGGTAAAATTAAGGGGCCATTTGGATTGAGAAAATATCTAATCTCATCATTACAATTTTTTAAAATTTTTACACAAAATATAATAAATAATTAAACTTTTTCAAATTCTTAAACAATAATATTATCAAAAAGTAACATTTTAATAATCTTTTATTCAATTTTTAACTTTTATCTAAAAATATATTATCTCATCTCACTATCCAAACAATCCCTAAAAGAGTAAGAGGTTCTACGTGACTGAGAACTTTAATTATTAAACTTTATTAATTTTTCTTGTACTTTGTAAACATAAGTTATAGGCTCAGTTTAGATTGAGAAACACTCTAATTTCATCTCATTTCATTTCGTCATTATAGTTTTCACAAATTTTCACATAAAATATAATAAACAATTTAATATTTTTAAATTTTAAAACAATAATAATATTAAAAAATAATATTATAATAATATTTTATTTAACTTTCATCTCAATCTATCTGATCATCTCAACTAATTATCTAAACCTAACCTTAAATTGTTGAAGTTTGTTTTCACATCTCGAACCTAGATTTTCAATATAAACTTTAATTGGAAGCATTTAAAAAATTAGATTTTTAATTTTTTTAATAATTACCACACTTTTTAAAAATATTAAACATGTTATTTTTTATTTAAAAGATTTTTTAACTTTTAAGATTTTTCAAACTCTCATACTCAAAAGCAAACAGATACCCAACCTCAAGATGGAACTAAAGTTGATTAATAATTATGTAGGACCGAAAGCATGAAAATGATTTCTAAATAACTTTTAACAAAACTGTCAAAAACATAATATAGAGAATTACTATATTTATCGTATTTAAAACTTCCTAAGATATACTTGATTTGGAATTTGGATCTAATTGATATCAAGTCTTCCGCCAATAGTTTTGGCTTTTTTTTATATTACCTGTGCATATCATCAATTTTTTTTTTTTAATAGGCCTGATAGCAATTTTATTAGACGAAAGGATAGTACAATGGTGTGAAAGGTCTACCAATAAAAACTTTTGAAAAAACAAACAAAAAATGAAAAAAAGAAAAAATAATGCATACAGTCCTAGAGTGTGTAGTTATTATGTAATCACTTTTAAAAAGTAGGGATCACAATTAAAAAAATATTTTTTTCATATATATCTTAAATTTATCTACTTTTCAAAGAAGTAGGATCCTCATACACTTCATGATTGTAAATATTATTTATAAAAATAAAATAAAAATACCATTAGAAGGGAAATTAGTTTAGAAGATATGAGTAGGGCTAAGTACCGATTCAATCAGAGTTGGTCTGCCCTTATACTAACTTCGACTCTGAATTTGTCGGAGTTCGAATTCGAACTACGACTCCGACTAATGTAGACTCTGTTGTAGCAAGTCGGAGCAGAGTCGGATCCACAACCACCCGGCACCCAATCACATATTTGGGAAGACAAGATTCACAACCACCCAATCACAAATCAAAACTAGCAACCATGAACCACCCAATCACTGAAATCATCCAAAAAATCAAACTAAACCATAATGCATATGTAAAATTGGATTAAAACCAAAAAATTAAACCCAAAAAAACTAACACAGTTCGAGACTAGAGAGACATGGATTGAGAGGCAGACGGTGTTGGTTGCTCCGGTTCCATATCCGCGTGTTCCGATGTTGAATCGGCTACACTCGAGGGTGTTGGTTGCTCTTACAGTTTTGAGTGAGTCAGACAGCGAGGAGGAGTCAATTGACGGCCGCACAAGAGGTGAAGACAGAGAGAGGCGACAGCTGAGTTCGGACCTAGGATTAAGAGAATTTGAGATAAAAAAGAGTGAGGTCCCAGGGGCGGTGGGGTTAAGTAGAAACGTATTTACCGTAGTCAAAACAACATCTTTTTCCTGTAAAAAAAAGATGCAGTTTTACTGGAAAGAATGATGCATAGAAAAAGTGGTCAAAACAACGCCCCTTTTTTTTTTTTTAAAATGAAAAAGGGCGTTGTTTTGACTAAATTTGGGCTAGTAGAAACTTTGGGGTTCGGCTACCAACCCAAAATTTAATTTAAATCTTAATTTTTGGTTTATCCCTAAGTTTTTATAATTTTTAGTATTGATTAGTAGTAAATATTAATTTACTAGTGTCAAATTATATGTTATCATACTATTGTTTGTTAGTATTGATAATTCTATTTCTAGTTCTTATAATTTTTTTATCACTCAATTAATTATACTAGTGTTATTATAAATTAGTATTACACTTTATTAACTCATTATACTTGTACTAGACTAGTGTCTAACATATTCATCTTATAGACTTATACTGTGGTGTTTTTTATATACTAGACTTAGTATTACATTTTATTATACTAGTGTTATTATACATTAGTATTATACTATACTAGTGTCTAATTTATTCCTATTATATACTTTTATTATAGTGTTTAATTACATGTTTTTAACTTATTATAATATAGTATTACATATTATTATACAGCATGGTGTTTTTTATATAGTATGGTGTTTTTTATATACTAGACTTAGTATTACATGTTATTATATTAGTGTTATTATACATTAATATTTCATGGTAGTAATACTATGATGTTCATATTATTATTCAATTTAGTCTATTTTTATATAGTATAAGTATATTATGAACTCATACTACTTGTTAGTATATTTATTATTGAATTTAACTAACCATATAAGTTCTATTTATATAAAATATATATTTCACATGTACAATATTAGAGTCAGGTCATTTCAAAAAAAAATATTAGAGTCAGATGACAAAGTTGGAGTAAAACGGTCGGAGTTATAGTCGGATTGGAACGGAGTAGGGGTCCGATTCCACCTTCAACTCTGACTCCGACATTCAGACAAAAAAAAAACTCCAAGACTTGTTGAGTCGGAGCAAAATTGGATTTTCTAATTTTGCCTCAACCCTAAATATGAGTGAGGATTGATGATGGTAGTATAGAAATAGTTCAATTTTTGTGAGGGGCGATGACATTTGAGACTCACATGTTGACAAAAATAGGTTATGCATGGCAAATTTAGGTACATCAAAGGGAGAAGAGTTCGACTACTGTTGGGGATAAGAATACTTGGTCCCCGCTCAAACACTCCCACTACATGGTGAATAAAACCGTGTAAAAGAAATATAATAAAACCACTTCTAATAATATCAACAAGTCCAATTTTTAGACAATTACTAGTCACTCTTAACTATTTAACCAATTCAAAATTGACGCATGACAACCATTGATGGCTCTAAAAACTCTATAACATCCGGATCCAAAGTTGATGCATGGCAAGCATTGATGGGCTTTAAAAATTCTATGAAAATTCGATCTAAGATGAAAAAAGGGAAGAAAATACTCACTCTCTCTTGAATTTCACTAGTGATTAGAAAAGAGTGACAATTTTCTTATTTACGGGAGGAGTTTAAACAACAAGCGATAAAGGAGAAGATGGAGAATGGATAGAAAGAATGAGGGGCTTGAAAATAATGGAAGGTGAAATTCTCAATGTACCCCTGTAAATTTAATAAATTGCCTACCAATTTACTTGAACAATTTGGTTAGATCTCAATCTTATAATTATCAAATACTTAACGTAAATAGATAAACTTGCATGGCACAATGATTTGTTTCGAAGAGAAACCCTTTAAAAAACTCTTTAAAAGTAAAACCCTACGGAACAGCCAAACTCAGGAAAATCAATCTTATTATTTGAAGAACAATTATAAGCAATCATCAATCACAAAACCTTTGCAATTCGACTATCTTACTTGCCAAGACAAACGACCCGTTTGTCTTCTACCGCAGTAACAGTCAGAACTTCTGGCGATCTTCAAATATTGCATTTCCTCCTAGAACTCTAGGGGCTCAATTTCAATCACACAATCCTCCAAAACCGGAGCACGATCACACTCAAAGAAAGATGAAAATCAAAGTGAAAATTCTCAAACGATTTTACCCTTTCTTGGCACACAGAAATCTCACCAAGAATACTTAAAAAAACTGCATTCAGTATGACACCAAATCCCTTTAAGTACTAGGTCTGGAAGTAGTCCTAGTTGAAGTAGAATTCTGTTGACAGGCAAACTTTAGTATAACTGATCAACATCTTCTCCGAGTCTTATCAAACAAAAAAATAAATCATCTTCTCTGAGTCTCATATTTTAAGTTAAGTTTCTATCACTATCTGCATCCATCTTATTAACTTGAAGTTTGAAGAAAGGTCTATGAGGGTTTCCTTACCATTCAGATAATCCTTGAAGCCAAAGTCATCCAAGCTACCTGTAAGAGCCTCCAAACCCAGCATTGAAGATGGAATTGCTCCTGGAGGCCTCTGAAATCTGCAATTGTTTCCCAAATAAAATTAAAAAAAAAAAAAAGAATCACGAAAAGAACAAAGCATAAAATTCCTGCACAAGTAAATCTAAGAAAAATGCAAACCTCGATATATACAGCAATAAACAATAACAAGAATTCATTATGACTTCCAGCCTTCGGATTAGTGATAAGTGAAGGCATGAGAGGTTTGGGTAAGTCTTAGGTTCATTATAATCTGCATCCAAATGCATATATATTGTGTTGTCACAGTAAAAGCAGCAGCACACAAAAAACCTCTAATCAAGATCTAATTGAAACATATATTGGCACCAGGTGTCCGAGAAGAGAATCCGAAAAATTCACAAAGCAACACCCGAAAAATACAGATTTGAACTCACAAAGCAACACCTGAATTGTACACAAGTAACCAAAAGGCACACATAATCTGAAACTGAGATTCTTGATTACCTCATCTCTTGTACATAAAAAACAGCAAATCAAAAATTGAGAATCGTATAAGGCAAGAAACAAAATACATGCTTCAAGTCATTTGCAACGAGAAGTTGCTTGGAGCCTTTTTTTTTTTGGCACTGGGTATCCAGGAACAGTGTCCCAACTAATCCCGGGGGTGCACAAGTCCTCGACAAGGTGTTTCCCGCAAGTGCATATCGGGTAATTCAAAAGAAAAACCTCTCAGTCCGATGGCCCTTAGAGATTGTTTGCACTCAAGGGGATTTGAACCTTAGACTTGGGGGGAGCATACCCCCAAGCCCAAGGCCTTTACCACTTGAGCCAACCCCTAGAGGTTGTTGCTTGGAACCAATGTTTCTTAACCCTTCTGGTCAAACTCAAAATTAAGAAGAAAAAAAACATATAGCATCTTCTCTCTCTTTTTAAATCAGGAAATAGAGATAAAATGGGGAAAAGGGCAATAACTCGAGCCTCTATTGAATACATAATCTAACTTTAAACCTAAGTACTTCCACAAATTTGCTACTTTGCTTGAAAGAACTCTTTTCCTTCAAAGGAAACAAGATGTGACTTTAACATCCTGGTTCTCAAGGTTTCAATTTGGTGAAAGATGACATCATACACCCTCTTCAAGTTCTGTATGACATATATGGTTCAATACAAAGCCAAGTTCTTTATTTAATTGTAATATAATTGTAAATCTTGGGAAAATCCTTATATTTAGACCATTCTTCGACAACCGCTAACAAGCAGAAAGGATTTCTAAACAAAGCCCTACTGGTCCTTTCATTAATGATCCAGTGCATTGGCACATTTGTGTTGAATCTTGTGAGATAGTATGCTGTATAGTGGAAAGGGAAAAATAGGACCAGATTTTAGATGGTTAAACCTAAGTACAACCACCGTTTTTTTTTTTTTTTATAAGTAAGAAATATCATTGATTGAATAAAACTAGGCAAAGCCCATGTACACAGGAAGTACACAAAAGAGACACCTAGTTACATTCTAGAAAGTACAACCACCATTTTAAAACTTTCAATACAACTTCCCAACACAATATTTTAGTAAACTGCTTTAATAAAGGAACTTAGTGGTTGGCTCAAGTGCTAAGAGACTTAGCTGCAAACAATTTTTAGGATACACCGGACTAGGAGAGTTTCTCCTTGAATTACCCGTGGTGCATTTACGAAAAACTCCTTGCTAAGGGCCTGTGTAACCTTGGAATTAATCGGGACTTTGTTCCGGACATCCGGTGCCAATAAAAAAAACAACTAAAGGAGCTTACTTGATGTTCAAAGACTAGGATGTTTCATAATCATATTTTATGTTATGACAAACCTATTGTTGTTCCTTTCATCATCCAACTTCTGTTACTTAAAAAACCAGAATCTATTTCTACCTATAAAAGCTATGCGCACCGTTCCACCTTTCAACAATACAAGAAAAAGTGGTACCAAAGTCACCCCAATATGCATGACTACCAGCAAAAAATTTATTTTCAAATACGCAGACCAACTAAAGTTTTTGTGATACATAAGATCACATGTCTCAAACAACTGTGATTTCTGCATTTTCCATGCCCCAACTATAATTTCTACATTTTTCATGCCTCAACACCTATCATCCAAATCCTATAGCATTACTTCACATCAACAAACCTGATAAAGATCCACATATACTTCCATACTACATCATCTGTCAAAGAATCTTCCCAACTCTACTGATCATATGTACAAGCAGGGCCCTAGACCATGAAATCCTTCACCATTAAAGTCCTAAGATGAAGGAAGACATTTGATGTATATTACTTCAAGGCCTCTAATATTTTGAACTCAAACATAAACCTACATAGGCTTATTTAAGCTTACAGTTATAATTACCAATAGAGTGAATAATACATATAGTTTACATCAATCAACACGGGGTAAAAAAGTCATACCGAGAAAGAATTTGCTTGTCAAGATCCAACTTCAATGGAAAAGCACTTCCGTAGGTGTTTATCAAGATCTTCCTCTTCATCTCCTCCTGTGAGCTCCTTGCCTAACAGGTCCCCCCCACCCAAAAAAAATTGAAAAGCGAAAATAAAATTTCAAAATCAGCATTTTATAAGGGAGAGAAAGAACAATAAGCCCTGTCCGTTTGTTCAAAGAAATTTGTTCCGTGAAGCCTTGTTACGGCTCCGTCTACCTATCCTGACACTAAACGAAATTATATATATTAAAGCATGCTCGACTTCTTTTCTATATACAGATGAAACTCAAATCTTCGTCAGAAAATAGTTAGCACTAAAAGAAAAAAGACTAATGGAGCCCTGAGAGTATATAAGTGAGAATTATACGTAGATAATGTTTCAAATAGAAAGAAAGCGTAAGATTTTACGTAGCTTACAAAAAATTTCACTTTCTCCTAATTCTTACTCGTGAGCGAAACGTAAGATGAGGGGAGAAAACAGAAAAAGAGAGCTGAAACGATAGAGAAGAGGAAGAGAGAATGGATACAGATTGGTAAGCGGATTCCAGAGGATGCGATCCGAAGATGTCGCTCTTGACGCCATGGAGTCCAAATCGAAGAGCGTCGTTTTGGATCCCTCCGATTTCGTGTGCTATGGTCTTCGGTGCGTCCATGTTTGTTTTCTACCAGATTTTCTTCTTCCGCTTCTGCTTCTGCTTCTGCAACTGATGTTATTGTTGCTGCCGAACTTTGTGCGCAAGCAATGAAAGGTGTAAAACCACAAACGGCGGCGTTTGGTAAACGATGGAGACATTTAAAAAAAAAAAAATGAATGAAAGAAGGAGACTTGAACGAAAAGTTAAGCTGTAAAAAACGCCGCCGTTTTTATCCATTAACCTAATTCGATGGGCTAGGCCTGATGGGCTTTTCTTCCGTCCCAATTTACTAGGAGCTGACGAACTTGATGTTTTCGGGCCTACATCAAAGGATCATAGAGTGCGATGGTCCGTCCTTAACTTGTTTGAAAGACGGAAATGGTTTCAGAACTGGCAGAATGTACGGATTTAGGGCTTGTAAGCTTTGTATAAGACTTTAAAAAAAATAGATTATAAATGAAAAACTTATTTTTTTATAGTTTTAGATATATTTTTTAAAGGATTTACACGAGACATGCGCATCATAATCTTGTATATATGATATAAGGTTCAATTGGATATCACTTACATATTCAAAACTCAAATCTATAACGAGAAATTAATCATAGAAATATTATCTAGTCTCGTTTGGACAGTGAGATAAAATAATAAGAGAAATTTATGAATAATAGATTAATAGTGAGATGATTTGTGATTTGTAAATAATAATAAAATAATTTGAGTTATAATTTTTATTGGATTTTAGAAGAGAAAATTTTGAATTAAAATATTATTAAAATATTTTTTATTTTTGAAAAGTGAATATAATTTTTTACTATTATTTTTGTTTTAGAATTTGAAAAAGTTAAATTATTTTATTTTTTATATAAAAGCTTAAGAAAGTTGTAATAATTAATAATAATTAGATAAAAAAGTATGAAAAAAAAATTAAAAAATATTTATATTTAAATATTAAAATGAAATAAGATGAAACCAATTACTTATCCAAACATAATCTAAAAACTTACGTACAAGCTATTAAAAAGAGAAAATACTCTAACGGTAAATGGATTATATAAAAATAAACTTATAAATTAACACGATTTGATATGATATATTAGATTATAAAATTATTTTTATTTTAAAATAAATTTAATGAATTTTATAAAATTATTTTAGTTTATAGATTTATTTTTATATAATTTTTTTTTTTATAGTCGGTTTTTTAGAAAAAGAAGGAAGAAAGAACAATGAAAAAAGAAGAAGATAGAGATCAATTCCAGTTGTGTCTATATAATTGTAAATTTTAAAAATAATAATAATAATAATAAATAAAAAAAAGGCTTGGGGAAGGTAAGGAGGGAAAAAATGAGTGATCATCCTTGGGAGTATGGTACTAGCCAGCTATAGGGGAGTGAGCTAGATCCATCCCAATCCTTCGATGCAAGCACTTTCTGTGATGGGACTTGGCCTGCATGTACGATATTTAAACTGATTGGTTGCATACTATATTCTATTGAGGATATTCTGCACCGTACAAATTTTAAAATACAAAATTAAATAAAAAAATAAAAAAAAAATATCTTCCGTCAATGCTTCTTTTGCTGGTCTGGTCAGAGTAGGGCAATTTAAAGAAGAAGATTTTGGTAGGGTATTGTATTAGATTTCCCCTAGAAGTACCCCGACCTTCCAGGAATTTTATATTAGATAACTACTGAATCAAGCAACTCTCAGTTAATTGATATGGTGCAGGAGGAAGGTCAGAACCAGAACACATGCACCTGCCACATTTAAATTCTCTCCGGAAAACACTCTCACGCTATCAAAGCTAATCACTCGTACGAACACTCAGTCCCTCGCCCACTCTACAGATCATTAATAAATAATGAAGGGAAACAAAGCTCATCGCCATCTTTACTGCAAAAAGCTCCGGAAACCTTGCTGTGCTGCGCTACCAAAAGGCGAAATACTTGGCTACGCTCTTGCTGTTCAACAAGCTTTTTTCCAAGTAAGTACTGTTTCTGATCTCTCTCTCTCTGATCATGTGCGTGAATGAATGACGTGTTTGTGTGTCGTCCCCTTTCTCGGGGCTTCTAGCAAGTCTCTTTAGTTCAAGCTTCGTCTCACTGTTTGCTCCTACTGTTTCTGGTTGTCTTGTTTTGTCTTAACATTTAAAAGGTAAAGTTCTAAAACAATGTCGGTAAGACCGTTCGACGGTTTGAGCATGTCAGCGCAGTAATTAGCCATGAAAATGCTGTTTGACAGCTCTTGAGGGGTGTCTTCCCTCTCTCTCTCACTCTCTCTCTCTCTCTCTCATTTGTTCTTTTAAGATCATCGTATAATAGCTTTAAAAGAAGTTATGGGATTGCGAAACCCCTTCCAAAAATATCTAGCACATGTGTATACAGTATATTCGAAGAACAAACAACGGACGTAGCAGCTACAAACATTTCATATCGCTGATTTGATTAGATATGATTTTGAAAAAAATTAAAAAATTTAAATCTTTTAACCAAATGTTTCCAATCAACAGTGTAAAATAATAGTCATGTCTCAAAACCGACTGTAAAAATTAAAATAACTCTTATTTAAATACTATTTCTCACACCATGAATGTTTTATTTAAGATGTGTACCTAAATGCTGTCAAACCTAATCAGTATCACCACACAGTATATTTTGGCATTAGAATTAACAAGGCCTGATTGATCAGAGTAGCTCCATAGTGACTACGTACGTAACTAGAAAGCATAGAATTCCAGAGAGCCAACCTATCTAGATATCCTAGGCAGATCTAGATGCATTACAACTAGACTATAGATCAAATGGCTTTATTAATTGCTACATAACTAGAAAGCATGGAATTCCTGAGAGCCAACCTATCTCGGTATCCTAGGCAGATCTAGAAGCATTACAACTAGAGTATAGATCAAATGGCTTTATTAATTGCTACATAACTAGAAAGCATAGAATTACAGAGAGCCAACCTATCTAGATATCATAGGCAGATCTAGAAGCATTACAACTAGAGTATAGATCAAATGGCTTTATTAATTGCTTCGTTTAGGAGAGATTTGGTTAATGAGCTAAGACAGAAGCCTCTCAACTCAACTCGATCAGTGAAAGCATTCCACTATCTCTATTCATCTCAAGGAATATTGTGCATAAAGCAAACGTTACGTATACTGACAAAAACAACATGACCCAAAAAGCGAGCCTCATCCTAACATGAGCAAAACTCCCGTTACCTTTCCATCTCACTCCCTCGTGAAGTTTTACCTCTCTCCATCTCATTAAATATGTTTATAAATAATACTCAATCATTATAAATACTATGTAATAATTAGTAAGATTATGACTATTAAATCTTTTAAAAAATTAAAATCATCTCATCTCATTTTTAAATCTAAACACAACTTTAAAATAATATATATGACAATTTGAGTACATGTCTACTAAACTTCCTTCACCTTTTCATAAATTAATTTCCCAATTCCAGATCAACCGCCAGCCCACATGCTGGCCTAGCTGTAAACATACCTATATGTTCGAAAGTTTCGTGAGATCTTCTGCTATTAGTCTATGGAGAGATCACGTTGGTTTACGTCCGTACCCATGGACTTGTTTGGTTATGAAAGATGAGATGAAATTTAAAAATAAAATAAAAATTATTAAAATATAATTTTTTAATATTAATTTTATTTTAAATTTTAAAAAAATTGATTTATTTTTTATATTTTATATGAAAGTTTAGAAAAATTATAATAATTAGATGAATTAAGATAATTTATATTATATAAACAAACGAGACCTAAAGTATCTCGTCGAATATCTTGTACACATAATTCAAATGTCAAATATCTACATACAAGACAATTAGTACTTTACGAATTTCTTGCTAATCTATTACAAAGGGGGGAAAGGGTTGGAGCGAGAGGGATTCTTCTGATGAAGAAAGCACAAATCTTGAACAAGAATCTCGTTTGTTTTCACAATTATTTTTATCTTATCTTATTTTATCTAATTATTATAATTTTATCATATTCTCACACAAAATAAAATAAACAATTCAAATTACAAAAACAAAAATAATATTAAAAATATATATTCTAACAATATTTTTTGATATTATTGTCATAATAATTTTTTTTTAATATATTCTAACAATAATATTAAACAGTGGAAGAAGGAAGAGGGCAGGTAGAGAAAAGAATAGGGGAGAGAGAGAGAGAGATGATGGAAACGGAATTGTGGGGTCAATGTATTGGTAAAATTAAGGGGCCATTTGGATTGAGAAAATATCTAATCTCATCATTACAATTTTTTAAAATTTTTACACAAAATATAATAAATAATTAAACTTTTTCAAATTCTTAAACAATAATATTATCAAAAAGTAACATTTTAATAATCTTTTATTCAATTTTTAACTTTTATCTAAAAATATATTATCTCATCTCACTATCCAAACAATCCCTAAAAGAGTAAGAGGTTCTACGTGACTGAGAACTTTAATTATTAAACTTTATTAATTTTTCTTGTACTTTGTAAACATAAGTTATAGGCTCAGTTTAGATTGAGAAACACTCTAATTTCATCTCATTTCATTTCGTCATTATAGTTTTCACAAATTTTCACATAAAATATAATAAACAATTTAATATTTTTAAATTTTAAAACAATAATAATATTAAAAAATAATATTATAATAATATTTTATTTAACTTTCATCTCAATCTATCTTATCATCTCAACTAATTATCTAAACCTAACCTTAAATTGTTGAAGTTTGTTTTCACATCTCGAACCTAGATTTTCAATATAAACTTTAATTGGAAGCATTTAAAAAATTAGATTTTTAATTTTTTTAATAATTACCACACTTTTTAAAAATATTAAACATGTTATTTTTTATTTAAAAGATTTTTTAACTTTTAAGATTTTTCAAACTCTCATACTCAAAAGCAAACAGATACCCAACCTCAAGATGGAACTAAAGTTGATTAATAATTATGTAGGACCGAAAGCATGAAAATGATTTCTAAATAACTTTTAACAAAACTGTCAAAAACATAATATAGAGAATTACTATATTTATCGTATTTAAAACTTCCTAAGATATACTTGATTTGGAATTTGGATCTAATTGATATCAAGTCTTCCGCCAATAGTTTTGGCTTTTTTTTATATTACCTGTGCATATCATCAATTTTTTTTTTTTAATAGGCCTGATAGCAATTTTATTAGACGAAAGGATAGTACAATGGTGTGAAAGGTCTACCAATAAAAACTTTTGAAAAAACAAACAAAAAATGAAAAAAAGAAAAAATAATGCATACAGTCCTAGAGTGTGTAGTTATTATGTAATCACTTTTAAAAAGTATGGATCACAATTAAAAAAATATTTTTTTCATATATATCTTAAATTTATCTACTTTTCAAAGAAGTAGGATCCTCATACACTTCATGATTGTAAATATTATTTATAAAAATAAAATAAAAATACCATTAGAAGGGAAATTAGTTTAGAAGATATGAGTAGGGCTAAGTACCGATTCAATCAGAGTTGGTCTGCCCTTATACTAACTTCGACTCTGAATTTGTCGGAGTTCGAATTCGAACTACGACTCCGACTAATGTAGACTCTTTTGTAGCAAGTCGGAGCAGAGTCGGATCCACAACCACCCGGCACCCAATCACATATTTGAGAAGACAAGATTCACAACCACCCAATCACAAATCAAAACTAGCAACCATGAACCACCCAATCACTGAAATCATCCAAAAAATCAAACTAAACCATAATGCATATGTAAAATTGGATTAAAACCAAAAAATTAAACCCAAAAAAACTAACACAGTTCGAGACTAGAGAGACATGGATTGAGAGGCAGACGGTGTTGGTTGCTCCGGTTCCATATCCGCGTGTTCCGATGTTGAATCGGCTACACTCGAGGGTGTTGGTTGCTCTTACAGTTTTGAGTGAGTCAGACAGCGAGGAGGAGTCAATTGACGGCCGCACAAGAGGTGAAGACAGAGAGAGGCGACAGCTGAGTTCGGACCTAGGATTAAGAGAATTTGAGATAAAAAAGAGTGAGGTCCCAGGGGCGGTGGGGTTAAGTAGAAACGTATTTACCGTAGTCAAAACAACATCTTTTTCCTGTAAAAAAAAGATGCAGTTTTACTGGAAAGAATGATGCATAGAAAAAGTGGTCAAAACAACGCCCCTTTTTTTTTTTTTAAAATGAAAAAGGGCGTTGTTTTGACTAAATTTGGGCTAGTAGAAACTTTGGGGTTCGGCTACCAACCCAAAATTTAATTTAAATCTTAATTTTTGGTTTATCCCTAAGTTTTTATAATTTTTAGTATTGATTAGTAGTAAATATTAATTTACTAGTGTCAAATTATATGTTATCATACTATTGTTTGTTAGTATTGATAATTCTATTTCTAGTTCTTATAATTTTTTTATCACTCAATTAATTATACTAGTGTTATTATAAATTATATTACACTTTATTAACTCATTATACTTGTACTAGACTAGTGTCTAACATATTCATCTTATAGACTTATACTGTGGTGTTTTTTATATACTAGACTTAGTATTACATGTTATTATACTAGTGTTATTATACATTAGTATTATACTATACTAGTGTCTAATTTATTCCTATTATATACTTTTATTATAGTGTTTAATTACATGTTTTTAACTTATTATAATATAGTATTACATATTATTATACAGCATGGTGTTTTTTATATAGTATGGTGTTTTTTATATACTAGACTTAGTATTACATGTTATTATATTAGTGTTATTATACATTAATATTTCATGGTAGTAATACTATGATGTTCATATTATTATTCAATTTAGTCTATTTTTATATAGTATAAGTATATTATGAACTCATACTACTTGTTAGTATATTTATTATTGAATTTAACTAACCATATAAGTTCTATTTATATAAAATATATATTTCACATGTACAATATTAGAGTCAGGTCATTTCAAAAAAAAATATTAGAGTCAGATGACAAAGTTGGAGTAAAACGGTCGGAGTTATAGTCGGATTGGAACGGAGTAGGGGTCCGATTCCACCTTCAACTCTGACTCCGACATTCAGACAAAAAAAAAAAACTCCAAGACTTGTTGAGTCGGAGCAAAATTGGATTTTCTAATTTTGCCTCAACCCTAAATATGAGTGAGGATTGATGATGGTAGTATAGAAATAGTTCAATTTTTGTGAGGGGCGATGACATTTGAGACTCACATGTTGACAAAAATAGGTTATGCATGGCAAATTTAGGTACATCAAAGGGAGAAGAGTTCGACTACTGTTGGGGATAAGAATACTTGGTCCCCGCTCAAACACTCCCACTACATGGTGAATAAAACCGTGTAAAAGAAATATAATAAAACCACTTCTAATAATATCAACAAGTCCAATTTTTAGACAATTACTAGTCACTCTTAACTATTTAACCAATTCAAAATTGACGCATGACAACCATTGATGGCTCTAAAAACTCTATAACATCCGGATCCAAAGTTGATGCATGGCAAGCATTGATGGGCTTTAAAAATTCTATGAAAATTCGATCTAAGATGAAAAAAGGGAAGAAAATACTCACTCTCTCTTGAATTTCACTAGTGATTAGAAAAGAGTGACAATTTTCTTATTTACGGGAGGAGTTTAAACAACAAGCGATAAAGGAGAAGATGGAGAATGGATAGAAAGAATGAGGGGCTTGAAAATAATGGAAGGTGAAATTCTCAATGTACCCCTGTAAATTTAATAAATTGCCTACCAATTTACTTGAACAATTTGGTTAGATCTCAATCTTATAATTATCAAATACTTAACGTAAATAGATAAACTTGCATGGCACAATGATTTGTTTCGAAGAGAAACCCTTTAAAAAACTTTTAAAAGTAAAACCCTACGGAACAGCCAAACTCAGGAAAATCAATTTTATTATTTGAAGAACAATTATAAGCAATCATCAATCACAAAACCTTTGCAATTCGACTATCTTACTTGCCAAGACAAACACCCGTTTGTCTTCTACCGCAGTAGAGCCAGAACTTCTGGCGATCTTCAAATATTGCTTTCCTCCTAGAACTCTAGGGGCTAATTTCAATCAACGATCCTCCAAAACCGGAGCACGATCACACTCAAAGAAAGATGAAAATCAAAGTGAAAATTCTCAAACGAATTTACCCTTCTTGGCACACAGAAATCTCACCAAGAATACTTAAAAAACTGCCTTCAGTATGACACCAAATCCCTTTAAGTATTAGGTCTGGAAGTAGTCCTAGTTGAAGTAGAATTCTGCTGACAGGCAGAGACAGTCGCGAGAACGTCTCTTGAGGGTTGCTGACATTTCGCGATAACTCTTCACTGTAGTTTCTTATCTGTGTTCAGTTTCGGGTCTTGATAATTGGACTCTTATGAATTCGAAATTCATATAACTGACTTATCTAAACAACTTTATAATCCTCTAGATANTACACAACCTTATAATCCTCTAGATAAACTCAATGTTGTTAAAGATAAAGTTATCTCTCATTTTACATTCATCCAAATTTAATCAAATAATGATAAGACAACCCTTATCATTTAGTTATCTAATCCTAGCCAATTTCTACCTTTACAATCTCCCCCTTTGATGGATTGGTGACGAGGACATCTTGATGAATGTAAATTATCTGTAGTACATATCAAACAGCAGACCACAAAGAAATAGAGAAATTTTCAAAAGTTTGTGTTTCAATAAACTGACTTGAAGTTAAAAACAAACAATCCAGATTCAAGTACAAGTTCAGTGATCCAAACAAAACATAATCAACACATCAGTCTTTCAACCCAAAACATAAGAACAAATTAACTTGTGTCTGAATTAGTCAAGCCAAAGAGAAAGGAAAAGATTAAAAATACATAACAGGATTATCAACTGTAGTTGTGCTCTCCACTGTTCTGTTCTCCCCCTTTGCTGCTGCTCCCCCTCAAGTGTTTCTCCCCCTCATTCGTTTTCAATCAGCCAAGGGAGTCTAAGAGTCATCATCAGAATCAGCGACATTTGCCAGCACCTGCTGAACCTCCAAGGAGATTGAACCAACCGATCATTCGCCTGGACATAATCAGAACATACAATAGCAATTTGGTGTTCTATCTTGGACTAACTGTCTTCCCATTTTGCAGTAATAAGATCAAGTTTTTGAGACAAAGCAAATATTTTCTCCAGCACTTGAGATATAGGAACAGATGGCTCGGTGGGTGAGGAGTCTGACTCATTTGTTGTAGGTTGCTTCTTAGTGAGGACAGCCTCAGACTTGCCCACTGTTAATGCAGAAATAAACCCTGGCATTTTCATGGTAGGTTCATTTGCCCGAAGAGGGACTTTGGCTTTCATAGCCAACTTGGTAATTAAGCTACAAAATGGGAGATTTTGCTCTTTTTCAACATGAGAGCGATGAATAATATCAATTATATGTTAGGGAAGATTAATTGAGACTCCAGTGGCCAATGCATACATAAAATAAGCTCTCTCAACCGTAACCTAAGTATGACGACTAATGGGCCAGAGGTTGGTGAGCACTATTTTAGCCAACAGGCGAAAGGGAGGAAGCATATGATTAAGGGGTAGGCGATGAGACTTGGCTGTCCATTTAGGGCCATCGAGACCAACAAAGAGGTTGCGGATGGCAATCTTCGTTGGAGCCCCCATGCCCTTATATGGATAGAGAGGATTGCCCACCTCAAGGAGTTCAAATAACTCTCTTAAAATAGCAGGGGAAACATCAATTTGAGTGCCCCGATTAGTAGAGGTGATGCTATACTCATCCAAATTAAAGTGGGCAATATTTGAATAGAATTCACAGACCACTTCAACACAGGGAGTGGGAGATCCATAGTTAAGTTTATCCCAACCCCTTTCTGTAAAGATATTTTTGATGAGTTGGAATTCATCCGAAGGAAAATCATTGATGCTTACCTCCCGCTCTCCCAATACTGGCCTTTTAGAAAAAGTAGAGCGATAGGCTGTCTTGGCTTTAACAGAAATGAAGTGGTCAGTGGTGACTCCTGTCGATGTAGGTACGGGTGGTAGGGACGGAGTAGAGGGTTCTCATGACTTCCCTGGATCTACCACATGGTCGTCTTCACTTGAAGAAGTGGAGCTCTTAGAAGGTACTGGAGTTTAGACTTTGCGTAGCTTGGCCCGTTCCTTGAATCGCATCTGGATTTGCAAGTCAACCAAATAAGTATACAAACATGCAATATCCAAATGATAGGAATATGGTGACTGTGAAGAGATGAAGCAAAAACAATTCGAGGACCTAGGCAACTCACTCATGTGTATATGTGTGCGATATGCGAAACAAACCCACCATAAATAATGAAAAAGAAAGACTCTGAAATAACTCAGGACTTTTGTCAAACAGATGGTGTGCACCCTTGAGAACCCGAAACCAAGAAGTTTCGGAACCCACTGAAAAAATCCTCAATACATGTGACCAAACACCTCAACAGAGTAACCATATTTATTTCAAACCAACCCATCCAAAAAACAACTCAGATAACGAAGAGCCCCTCAGAAATCAGCTGAAATCCATATTCACCCTAGAAATAGGAGAAAACCGAGAAGCATAGAAGACTTAGCTTGATGATGATGCAGAGAAGAGTAGAATCGGATGAGCTTCGTAATTTCAAAAAAAAATTACCGAGAGATATGGGTGAATGAAGGATTCGGTGGGTCTTAAATGAGGAGGGAAGGGTGTGAGAGAGGTGCAGGCCGTGCGAAATAGAGGAGAAGGGAGGGGAGGAGTCTGGGCGTGTATGCGACACAAAAAAAAAAAAACGCTGACTTAAGCGCACATCTCAAATAGACCAAAAAAAAAACTTTTTTATTTTTTTATATTTTTATAAAAAAATAAACACGTTTATTTATTTATTTATTTATATATATATATTTTTAAAAAGAAACAAAGCACTGTTTAACCTCATCTTAGTGCAATCATAGTGGATTTTACACTAAAGAAAATCTATCAGAAACACTCTCAAAGCAGCAGTCATATAGTGTTCACTCCTCATAATTCATCAATGTCAAAGTCCAGTGAGTGGTGAGTGAGTATACTTATGCCATAGTACATATATATATATTTATATTTTTTGTTTAATATATTTTTGAGTCCTTTATTCATAAGTATTTTGCTTCTCACATATGCTCACAAGAGGTTGTTACTCACCTTAAAAGTCAAACTTTATACTAGGGCCTAGATACACAAGCATCTCCTCCAAACACTAGTTTGCATAATCCTCTTTTTGAGTCCATGTTTGTTGCTCATCTTTTTCCATAATGATTAGAACAACGATTTTTCCTATAAGGACTGAAGGTAATTGATCCGTTTGAGGTGTTTGTCTTTTACCACAATGATGTAACACCGACTTTTTCTATATGGATCACTCTTTGTGTTGGCAAGATGAGAGCTATCTAATGTACTAGGTTCAACTAGTATTAGTCAATTTAAGGCACAAACTTCCCCTTTTATGAGCATTCAGTAAATAAAATGATCTTTTGAGCATAACATGCATATGTACAAGTTCCTCATAGTGCATAGGATATAAACTTTGCCAAGATTACTCATAGGGTTAGCATGCATACAATGTTCTGTACTGCAAAAAGCAGTGCACAATTTTAGAAATTTTATCAAGTAAAATCACACATGCTCAACACTTTGATTTATCAACCATGTACTTGAACCAAACAAAATTTTTTTATTTTTTATTTATGAAAAACTGAACAAAAAAACAAATAGAAAGAAAGAGAAGAAAAAAATTAATAAATCCTAAACTAATGAGGTAAAAGGCCTCT
Organism: Carya cathayensis; assembly: GCA_011037825.1. NCBI lineage: Eukaryota > Viridiplantae > Streptophyta > Magnoliopsida > Fagales > Juglandaceae > Carya > Carya cathayensis. The sequence continues at coordinate 1,827,457 of QGSO01000154.1, forward strand.
CACTTGGGATCACACAACCCAATAGCTTTTTTTAAGAACTCAAACATGAGACCATCCAAATGTTTAGTAAACAAATCAGCCAACTGATGATGTTCAGTAGACACATGCTCTAAGGATACTATTTTAGATTCAACCAAGTCTCTTATAAAATGATATCTAATTTCAATGTGCTTGGTTCGTGAGTGCTGGACAGGATTTTTGGAAATACTTATAGCACTAGAATTATCACAATAGATTGTCATAGTATCTTGAGAAAAACCATAGTCATCAAGCATCTTTTTCATCCATAAGAGCTGTGTACAACAACTTCCTGCAACTACGTATTCAACTTCACTAGTAGATAAAGAAATTGAATTTTGCTTTTTACTCATCCAAGCCACAAGATTACCACCCACATAAAAACATCCACCTGTAGTACTCTTTCTATCATCAGCATTCCTAGACCAATCAGCATCTGAATAACCAACAAGTGTTAAATTAGTGTCTTTTGAATACCATATCCCATAATCAATAGTAGCATTAAGATATTTTATGATTCTTTTTACTGCAGTAAGATGAGATTCTTTAGGATAAGCTTGGAATCTAGCACACACACTAACACTAAAAGTTATATCGAGTCTACTTGCTGTGATATACAATAGACTTCCTATCATGCTTCTATAAAGAGTGGGGTCAATGTTTTTACCTGTAGAATCATTGCTGATTTTTACTGAAGTGCTCATGGGAGTATGAGCATTGCTTTTTCCTTCCGTTCCAAACCTCTTAACAAGATCTCTTGCATACTTAGATTGTGAGATAAAAATTCATTATTTACTTTGTTTTACTTGAATGCCCAAGAAAAAATTCAGTTCACCAATCATACTCATTTCAAATTCAGATTTCATTTCATTTGCAAAATCATGTGCAAGAGACTCAAGTGTAGCTTCGAAGACAATATCATCAACATAGATTTGAGCAATTAGGAGTTGTTTACCTGATCTTCTTATAAACATAGTTCTATCAGCTTGTCCTCGAGTAAAATTATTATTAAGTAAGTAAGCTGTCAACCTTTCATACCACGCACGAGGAGTTTGTTTTAACCCATAGAGAGCCTTCTTCAACCTGTACATATGGTCAGGATAGAGATGATTAGTAAATCCTTTAAGTTGTTCAAAATATACCTCTTCATGTAACAGTCCATTTAGAAAAGCACTTTTGACATCTATTTGATATAATTTGAAGTCTAAATGACATGCAAGTGCAAGTAAAATGCGAATAGATTCCAAACGAGCCACGGGGGCAAATGTTTCATCAAAATCAATCCCTTCTACTTGAGTGTAGCCTTGTGCAACTAGCCTTACTTTGTTTCTCACAATGGTCCCATGTTCATCGAACTTGTTCTTGAAGATCCACTTAGTTCCTATAATATTGTGTTTTTCTGGTCTAGGAACTAATTCCCATACATCATTTCTAGTGAATTGATAAAGTTCATCATGCATCGCGTTAACTCAACTTTCATCATTCAATGCTTTTCCAATTTTCTTTGGTTCAACCTGTGAAAAATAACACACAAATGAAACTTGATTTAATACTCTTTTTCTAAGTCTTATACCTTCATCTAGATCATCAAACATATTTTCTCTTGGATGATTTTGAGTGACTCTAGAAGATGGTTCTTTTTCTTGTGAGTTTAGTGGTGTTTTTTCTGTATGATCTTCTTCATCTTACTCTTGAGAGTCATTTTCAACAGCTTGCGCTAATTCCTTCATATTTTCAAGTTCCTCCATAATAGTCTCAACTGAAATATCATCAACAACAACATTAATTGATTCCATAACAGTTTTAGTACGTAGGTTGTAAACTTTATAAGCCTTACTATTTGAAGAAAAACCTATAAACACTCAATCACTTTTGCTTTCAAATTTATGAGTGTTTTCTCGGTCTCTCAAGATATAATATTTGCTCCCAAAAATTCTAAAATACTTTACCGTAGGCTTTTTATTTTTCCACAAACCATAAGGAGTAAGCTTGGTGCCCGGTCTTAGAACCACTCGATTCAATATATGATTTGCGGTATTTACAGCTTCTCCCCAAAAGTGCAATGCCATCTTTTTGTTGCTCAACATGGTTCAAGCCATCTCTTGAATTGTTCTATTTTTCCTCTCCATTTTGTTGTGGAGTAATAGGTGCAGAAAATTCCTGATGTACGCCCTGTTCATCACAAAAGTTAGTGAAATTAATATTTTCAAATTCTCTACCATGATCACTATGTATTCTAGATATAGAAACTTCCTTTTCAATTTGTAACTTCTTGAACAGCTTCTTGGCAAGATCAAAAGTTTCCAATTTTTCTCTCAATAAAATAGACCATATGAATCTTGAGAAGTCATCTACAATCACTATGATATATCTCTTTTCACCAAGGCTCTCAGTTTGAGTGGGATCCATCAAGTCCATATGCAACAACTTAAGTGGCCGAGAGGTGAGTATGTGAGTAATTTTCTAATGTTGAGCTCTGGTTTGCTTTCCTTCTTGGCATGCTCTACATATTATTTTCTTAACTTTAATAGCCTTGGGCAGTCCATCAACAGCTTCCCTTCTTGATATCTTTGATAACTCTTTAAAATTAATGTGCTCAAGTCGTTGATGTCATAATTCAGCTTCATCAAGTACAGTCCTATAACACTCTAACCTTGAACTTGGAAAGATTCCATAGCAATTATCTGAGGTTCTAGTGCCTTTTAGAATCCATTTTCCAGCTTGATTGTATATATTGCATTCATATTTGGAAAACTGCACACAGAGATTTTCATCACAAAACTGACTAATGCTGAGTAAATTTGTTTTTAGGCCATTAACAAACAAAAGTCACAGTAGCTAATGCTGACTAATGCTGACTAATGCTGAGTAAATTTGTTTTTAGGCCATCTAGGTATTTCAATACTCCATTTCCCTTCTACAGCAGCTTTGCTTCCATCTCCAAAAGTCACAGTGCCTCCAGTGGTTGGTTCAATCTTCTTGAATAATGCTTTATCTCTAGACATGTGTCTTGAACAAGCGTTGTCCAAATACCAAGAACTATCTTTCTTTGCTCTAAGTATTGTGTGAGCAACAAAGCACACGGCATCTTCTTTATTCACCCATTTTACTTTGATTTTTGGCTTATTCTTTTCATTTGCATTGCTTTGTATAGTCTTATTTTGGAAGTAAAAATCTTCCAATTCTCCAAGCTTGAGACTTAAAAATTTTATCTGTTGATTCATATTCCCAACTTGATCTTCTAGACTCTTCCCTCTTCTTTTTGTATTTCTTTAACCGTTCATTTTCTGCACTTGGTAAAAGTTAAAACAATGTGGTCATATATGACCAACAATTCCACAATTATAACAAGTAGGAATGAATTTATCATGCATAATTTTTGAATAAACTAGTTTGGATGATAAATGATTTTGAACATTCTTACCTTGACTTCCTCTTACAAAAACTATACATTTAGATGATGTAGCAGCGGATGATGAGGGTAGTTTTTCTTTCCCATTTGAAGTCATATATCCTAGTTCAGTTCTATCATTACTTACTTTTTGACAACTCAATATTTCTTCTAATTTTTATGTTGCTGTTTTTTCTTTCTACTCCTAAAGTTCTTCTAATTTCTTTTCTAGTGCAGTCTTTTGATCATTTAATCTTGATATTTCAACATCAGAATTTTTAAGTGCCTCTAAGAGATTATTTTTCTCACCTTCCACAGCAGTGAGTCTGTTGTACAGCTTCTTGTTGAGTTTCTCTAATTTGACTACTTCTTCACATACTTCATTATATGCTTCTTGTGTACTAAAATCTTGATCAGCTTCAATAAATGCTACATCTGTATCACTAAAGGCACATTCACTTTCAACTTTTGTTAGTTCAACCTCAATAAGATAATTTACAATATAGGAAAAAGCCATAAAAGATATTTCATTGTCAGAAGATGAATTTTCAGAGTCAGAACTGTCACTAAGTGACACATTCAAGGCTTTTCCTTTACTTTTTTTGAAATTTGGACATTCAATTCTTATATGACCATACCCAGAACATTCATGACATTTCACTTTGTCTTTCTTTTCACTGTTATCTCTATTCCAATTTTCAGATTCATTTTTCTTACCAGAAAATTCTTTTCCTCTTTTTGATTTTCCACTACCCTTTTTATTAAACATGAATTTTTAAATTTTCTTGCAATGAGAGCTATTTCCTCATTATTTTAACTTTTTTCATCAGAAGAGTCCTCATGATTTTCTTTTACAGTTTTCAAAGCAATGGACTTACCTTTTCTTGCTTGAGGAAGCGAAGACTCATATGTTTGTAAAGATCCGACCAGCTCTTCAACTTTTATTGTATCCAAATCTTTTCTTTATTCAATCGCAGTAACTTTAGGTCTGAATCTTTCAGGTAAAGACCTTAGAATCTTCCTCACAATTCTTGAATCATCAACTTTTTCTCCGAGATTAAACTTGGAATTAACAATGTCATTAAGTTAGAAGTCAGAGGTTAACAATTGTAATTTTTGAGTTTTTCACAGTTTTTGTTCCTTCATGCGTAACCTCCAGAATTTCCCATGCTACTTTAGCAATCTCACACATGGAGATTCTTTTAAATTTTTCAGGAGTTACAGCCATGAAGATAGCATTCAGTCCCTTGCTATTCCAATTACAGTTGTTGATCTCTTCTTTTGTCCAAGCATCAATGCTTGTTGCAGGTTTAGTCCATCCCCTTTCAACAAAGTACCACAGTCGTTCATCTAACGATTTGAGGAAAGCGCGCATGCATACTTTCTAATATGCATAATTTTCAACATTGAAGTCTGGTAGGGCAGTCAATGATGACATATTGCAGGAGCACGGATTACACTTGGATGAGTGAACCACGCTCTGATGTCAATTGAAATTCTCAATGTACCCCTGTAAATTCAATAAATTACCTACCAATTTACTTGAACAATTTGGTTAGATGTCAATCTTATAATTATCAAATACTTAACGTAAATAGATAAATTTGCATGACACAACGATTGGTTTCGAAAGGAAACCTTTTAAAGAATTCTTTAAAGGTAAAACCCTATGGGGCAGCCAAACCCAGGAAAGTTAATCTTTTTATTTGAAGAATAATTACAATCAATCATTAATTACAAAACCTTTGCAATTCGACTATCTTACTTGCCAAGACAAACAACCCGTTTGGCTTCTACCGTAGTAGTAGCCAGAACTTCTAGCGATTTTCAAATATTGCCTTTCCTCCTAGAACTCTAGGGGCTGAATTCCAATCATACGATCCTCCAAAACCGGAGCATGATCACACTCAAAGAAAGATGAAAATCAAAGTGAAAATTCTCAAACGAATTTACCCATTCTTGGCACACAGAAATCTCACCAAGAATACTTAAAAAAGCTGCCTTCAGTATGACACCAAATCCCTTTAAGTATTAGGCCTGGAAGTAGTCTTAGTTGAAGTAGAATTCTGCTGACAGGCAGAGATAGTCGCGAAAACGTCTCTTGATGGGTTGCTGACATTTCGCGATAACTCTTCACTGTAGTTTCTTATCTGTGTTTAGTTTCGGATCTTGATAATTTCGGACTATTATGAATTCGAAATTCATATAACTGACTTATCTACACAACCTTATAATCATCTAGATAAACTCAATGTTGTTAAAGATAAAGTCATCTCTCATTTTACATTCATCTAAATTTAATCAAATAATGATAAGACAACCCTTATCATTTAGTTATCTAATCCTAACCAGTTTGTGCCTTTATAGAAGGGTATAGTGATATATTGACAGAAAAGGAAGGGAGGAGCAATATCTCCCGCTCTCCTGGGCATATGTACTGCATGCGGGAGGAGGGATTGGGCAAGGGGGCACTGGGGGGCCTCCTGGAGGCAGTTAAAACTCAAGACATGTGAATCATTCTACTTGAGCAATTTTCAGCTCCTAAGTAAGAGTGAAAAGAATTTGCTCATTCTTTTTGTTCGCATTAGCACTATACACTTTGGACTATCTTTTTTAACACAATCATAATTACAAGGCTCAGGTTGCAAATTAACTTGGATTGGTGGATTTAGAGGGAGTTGGCCGGATTCGAGTATAACCTGCTTTAAAATATGGTCACAACGGTTGAGAGACTTAAAAGGTGCAGTTCAAGGAAAACAGCTAGCCTCATACTCCAATTATAATTAATATCTCAATAGGCCAACATAGTACACAAAGTAAAATGTAGATTTCGTAGCAAAAAACACTGAAGGAAAAAATCTCGTTCTTATTCATTAGTTCCAGCAATATATTACATATAGAACTTAACTCCGTGTACTTCAAAATAAGGGAAAAGATACTAAATTGCTTGTGTTGAATTAGTCTGGCCAACTATTTCCAAGATGAAATATGTATTTTTCTTACTTTTCCCACCATTTAATTTAGAAATTTTATTTTCTGCGGAAGTGCCAGCCATACTAATTAATCAAGAATTCGGTCAGTTTGTTTTTAGTAGCTCTACGGTTGCTTCAACATGAATTTGTCTTTCTTATTCTTTTTGCTGGGGTGAAAAAAAAACCGGTAAATTGGTTGGTTCGGTTTGATACTGGTTTTTTTTTTTTTTTAATCGGTTGAAACCGGTACGGTTCAAGTTTTTCTTTTTCAAACACAGATCGGACCGTTTCATATATGTATATTTATAAATTTTTATGTTATATAAACTAATTTATTTATATGATTTATATATATAATTATATATAATAATTTATATTAGATGCTAAATTACTAATTAATATAACATTAAATTTTAAAATCCAATTATTCATGTATCATAATAATCTAATATTAATATAACATTGGATATAACACAAATCTTAATATAACATTTTATATAACATTATCATTAAAAATTTTAATTTTATGACATAAAGTTAATATAACATAAAAATTTTAATCTTAAACTTGAGCATTTGATCATATTTTATTAATATAAACTATATATATTAAGGATAAATACATTTTATAGTATAATAAATTATAATATATATTCTATTTGATAAATACATTTCTATACATTTGATCATATACACTCATATAAAAGTGTATGTAACCATCATGTTATCACTAACATATATAATCAAATATATAAATAAGTTAGACACTAACATATTATCACTAGCATATTATCACTAACATACATAATCATATACTATATCACTAAATGATACTAATATATATATATACACACATATACACACATACTGATACTAATACTATTAGTAATCCACCATATATAAATAACTATATAAATCACTATACCGCTATATATATGATACTATAGTATTAGTAATTATACTATATTATTTCTAACATATAGTATTAGTAGATAACTATATGTATACATATTACTATATCATTATATCACTATATAGTATGTATGTATGGTATTAGTATATACTAATACTATATATAATGGGCCATAATGTGCGTAGATTACTAATAGTATATATTGGTATTAATACTAAGTATACAATTAGTAATCCGCTATATATAAATAACTATATATTATCATTAGATATTGTAATATACTATAATATGTCACTATATCATCACTAATTACTATATACTATGATATATATAGTACTATATTATATATTATATATTATATATATATGTAATATTTTGAAAAAATTAGATCGAACTGGACTAAAACCGGAAGTACCGATTTAGGGGTGTAATCGGTACAATATCAATTTTTCAAATCTCAAAATCAGTGTATATTGACTCGGTTTTAAAATATATTCAAAACTGAACCGATTACACTTCTACTTTTTGCAATCGAATTACTCCATAAAATCTACTTTGTTCAAAACTGACTATTGTATTTGTTCCAAATATATATTTATTTATCACTTTTTGGGACATACATAAATAATTAAATCTACTTATTTCCATCAATTTAAATTTTTTAAAAATATGATAATTTCAAATAGTATCAGAGCAATGGTACTAAATTCGAACTCTGAAGTCTATACAATGTTTTATCACATTTAGTTATATATTTACATTTAGACTCACTTATTGAATGAGAGTTTAGCTAGTGGATATGTGAGAGAGAGCATTAAGATAAATATAAATTATTAAACCTAAATCTTCTTTTATCATATTAAATTTTTCACATAAGTGACGATTTCACTTGAAACCTATGCTTTTTGGCTCATTTTTCCGAACTTTTCATTCTCAGTACCCGTCCAATTGTCTGCCTCTGGTTTTACAGGTGCAGCCGTAGAAAAGAGAAGAACTCGTTCTAACAGGATATCTAACAGCTAAGGCAACTCTTCAGATCAAAAGGTACACTTTCTTGAAAAACATTTGCCGCATTATTACTGCATATTTCAGGTCAGATTGCATAAATATATATATATATATAATATTTAGATTCATAGTACCTCATTATATATACAGTCAGTTTATATAAATATATATATATATATATAATTCACTGGCTACGTACTGATAACAACGTAGAGCTGATACAGAAATAACTTTAAAGTAAATTAAGTACAAATTATATATATACTCAGCCACATAATATATGTTAAAAGACAAACTGTTCACATAATATGCAAATTAACCTAACTACGTACGGTCAACAGATGCTAGAAATATGAAGACGCGTCTTTCTGATTCAAAAGCATATATAGGAAAATGTTTGTCAAATCATGACTTGTTCATCATTGATCCATCCTTTTCTACAAACTCTCGTAGTCCCTGCGTAGTCCTGAGCTATGGCTGTTCCTTCGTTTAAACACCACTTAGACGAATCCTGATCTTGGAGTGAAATAACTATCAAAGACAACAAGCTTGGAATGTTAGAAAATCCTGATCTTGGAGTGAAATAAACTTAGACGAATCGTGATCTTGGAGTGAAATTACTAGTAAAGAAAATCCTCCTGAAGATTCGATTGTTTAGCTTGGGATATTAGAAAATAATTAAGCTTCCTTTATATTTTGAGATGAAATTTTATATATATATATATATACATCATTTCATTCTGTGTATAAAACAGATATATATATATATATATTTATATAACATTGGATATAACATGTTGGTGTTAGAAATTAGTTAATGAAATTGAAATAGTTCGATTAATTGCTAGAGAGTGAGTCGGCTATAGCTAGCTAGCTAGACATTTTACAATTATCACCTTTAACAAAGATGAACTACCTTTTGTGAGTACTGTAAGTTCATGATCATGACTACCATGCCTGAGAAGTCTTTGCATCATTTAAGGTGAGTGATCAGCGAAAGAGTACTCACTTTGCATAATTTATATATTTAGGACACTGATAACTCATACAAGACACATAAATCCTATATTTTCTACATTATAATATGTTATAGCCTCAGTGTATCAATTTTGATCGATGAATGAAAAATGATTTGTACAACTTTTAAGGCATCTAAGACTTACCTGAAAAAATCCTGTTTTTCTTTTTTTAACAGTAGGTTACACATTATTTTTCAAAAAATTGCATGCTTCAAGTACTTTATATATAGCATTACTCTAATATAAATGATGCAACATTTCACGAGTTTGCTCCTTGGTCATATTGTTAGTAGGGATCTTTATCGAATGTCTACATCTTTTATGCTAAACCACTTCTGCTCCCTCAATAAACATAAAAACACACACGGACAACGCACAATACATACACGCACTCTCTCTGTAGATCTCAAACAGACTTGGTCTGATTTGGCTGAAGATTAATATGGCTTATTAAGATTTGTTGCCCGTAGCCATACAACACAAAAATTAATTGTTGCCATTTGTATCAGTATACGGTAGGAGTCTGAGAAGATCATCAATATTCTTTCGAGTTCTCCGGAGATATAAATTCAGTTCAAAAAAAGTTCAAAAGTCTCTGTACCACTACATATACATATACATATACATATATATATAAATATATTTATAGAGTCTCAATGGCACCCAGCGTTCTTGAAACCGCACTGCATCTTCGTCACTCTTACGTCTAAACAAAGAAAACCGGTTTATAATGTCAATGATATTAATGATATAATCAACCAGTTTAAGTAATATATATGATCGATATAGCATGACATGATCAAGTACCATATACATCAGTATCATATAGTGCTGGCATCACTGTGAAATTGAATGAGAAATTGAGGGGATCATCTGGTCTCTATAGCTTTGTTTTTGTATTGATCATTAATTTGCAACTATAGATATAAATATCATCACTTAACGGAAGGAGCCAACAGTTTTTGAGTTTTTTTTTTTTTTGGTTCTACGAAACTCAGAGATTAATTAATTAACAGGACAATTTTCTTATTTAAAGGCATTGTCCTGAGAACATTGAATCCGTCAAAATCTCTTCATTCACGTCATGTACATACACACACAACTAATAAATATATATAGCTATATGGTTACACAACTAATGGTTTCATATGCAAGTACCACTGCTAATCATCAAAAGGGGCAAAGTCTAGCTAGCTTAGTTATTGTTTTCATTTACTGACTTCAACCATGCAAAATATCCACACACATCAATATGCACTACGAACTGGATCCAAAGGATAGGCCGGCCAGCAGAGGATATAAACTAAATTTGCATCCACCAGCTTCTAGCTTAAACAAATATATCGGAAAGATTAAAAAGAATATTATCTCTTAATTGATATGCTCAAAGTTTACTTTCAGGGAAGATAATCCCTCAAGAGGCTCGAACAAGCAAGCATATTGCATCCTTAAAGATGAATACCTAATCAAAAACTCAGAACAGTGGAAGACTGGACCAAGATGTGCTACGATAACACATATATTACATTTACATATATACATATATATATATATATATACTCATTCCAATCACTAAACTTATTTCAGTTTGAGTCCTTGAAATATGAATCACTATGCTGACTTGATGAAGTTCTCTGTCCCAGCTATAAAGTATGATGTCTGAATACATTTTTATATGTCTCTTGCAATATATGGAGTTTCTTCACAACATAAACTTGACCGAACCAAGCCAGAATATGCTGACTGGTTATATGTCATCAATTACTTTCTTCATCACTAAACTTTATGGCATGGAAGTCTTATATGGACGTAACATGGCAACATATTGCTTCATTGAAAGCCAAAGTACTAAAACCTCCTACATAGACTACGAATTCTTCTGTTGCCGCTATTTTCATCGTGTAGTGGTTGAGTAAGTGAGACAACACCCCGTATTTTGAGTAATAATATTAATAAGAGTAAGCAGCTAATATAATATCATTGGATCCAAAACCATATAAAGCTTAAACTATCGAGTTAAGTTTATGGTGGTGTTCTAACATGTCATTATTTGATATCTTGGAGACTGAAAACTCATTGATCCTAGGTTCAACCACATCCGCAAACCCCCAATGTGTCTTGTCATTAGCATCCTACAAAAGAAGGAAGAAGGCTACTCCCATGAGATTCAAGGCGGACTCATTTGATCTCTAATTATTTAGAACACTGAGAGGATAAGGATAATTTTTCCTATAAGAGGTCAAGGAAATGTTTTGAGTGAAAGTAATTGTGAATACATGAGGTTGTTGCATATTCCTCTTGTATGTTTAAGTGCTCCTAAGAAGGTGTGTTGCACCACATGTAGATATTTGGCTGGAAGATCACTGACGGTAGTAACCGTGCGCCTTTTTCTTAGCTAGACATTCTCTAACACCCAATTATGTCATTTTTGGTCTGTGAAGGCACCCACGTATACATATATATATTTATATATAATGCGCGGGCATTAGACCGTTAATAACAAGCCGAGTGAATGGCCGGGTAGAAATTCCACTTGAAATGCACCTATATAGTAAGCTCTCATGGCTTTACCGGGTTGGACTTACGCCTTGGGATATTCTCTTTGGTTTGAGTCCTTGAGCCTATTTTATTTGGCAGAGTCGCCAAATGGCTAGAGTTAGGTATAGAAAGAGATTCCATAATAGATTTTTTCCTAACAAGTGGCATTAAGAAAGCCGATGGTTGATCAACATATATATGAGACCGGTGTTGGAGATGACAGTTATCCATCCTCAGGGGTGATTATGAGCATGATATTTAGTTATGGATTTTTAGCTGACACATGACACTTGGTAAAAGCTCCGCTTGAGGGGGACTAGTATAACAATTGTGATAGAAGTTTACACGGGAGCCAGGGATCAAAGTTCGTTAGAATCTTTCGTGTGCTTGAATGCATGCATATGATTCTAGACATAAACCAATGTGTTATAATCCAAGATTTATTCGAAAACATTCTAGGACTTGATCTCCTAACTGGAAAGCATAATTGCTTGAAAACTTCCTAGCTGCGTTGCCCTTTCATTACTTCTGAAAATAATTTCAATAAGAATATATACTAGCTATAGGAGAAAATCAAACAAATCTTGATGGTATATATTCGTTTGAGTTTGGTGATAGATTATACCTTCCTATGGGATCGATCTTCTATTTGAACACTGTCTAAGTACACAGTACCTGTGGAGAAGGGGGTACTTCAGATCCGGTCCATAGTTGAGAAGAAGACATATTGATCATATCTCCAGTGTGATTGGATAAACATTTATCGTTTGAATTTGAAAGTATTTTATAAACATAGAAGGGAAAAGGGAGATTATGCCATGGAAGCCGGGCCGCCGGCCACAACGTACGATCTGATACCTCAATATAACGATTTTTCATGTTCTAATTAAATGCCTCGCACTCAAGTTTAACTCATCATCAAGCTATAACTTACCCAGATTATTACATTAGTACCAGTAGTAAGGAAAAATGGGACCAAAAAACAAGCAGATAGGAGGTAAAATGCATGCATCTTCATTAATATTCCATCGCCAAATAACCTGAAGTAATTCATAGATAAATATGCATAAGCTAGCATTCCCAAGGTACACCCATTTTCTGCTATATATAACAAGAAAAAAACAAGTACAGCTTACATCGATGATGCGTAAAACCTTCGATGCCGTCATGCTATTGTTTGAAGATATGCATTTGAGTGCAGAAGTTGATCGGCACTGTCTTCCAAAGGTTCCCCGTAGATATGAAGTTCTGCAAATTCAGACTTAAATTGATTTATCATGTGTTTGAAAAAAGGTAACAATAGTACTCTTTATATATTTGGAAAATACCTTTAATTAGAATTATTCGTGTTGCCGACGGTATAAAAGCTAGAGCGTACTGCAACTGCGCTATTAATGCCCCAAGTGAGAGATAAATTGGGAAAGTAGTTGCTATTCCCATTGGTGGAGCTTAGATCTTTCGATATCACCAAGTTTGGCTGATGATGATCCAATCTCCCAGATGGCTTCAACTTTTTTCTGATCACTACGGATTCCTGATCAATAACGCTTGCTCTTAGTCCTTGATCCGCCAGGTGAGAGTGTAGTTCTTCGATTTCCGCCACCACCTTGGAGGATCTTTCACTATCTTCACGCTGACTTTGTGGGCTCAAATATTGTTGTAGAATTTGAGGTCCTGTTGGACATTTTTTTGACTCGTGCAGCCTTGCAGTGCACATTTTTTCCCTGGTCCTTTCCCTTGCCCTTGCTCTTGCCTTCGCCCTCGACTCTTTGGCAAGAAGATGAATGTCACCTTTACTCGGCGTTTTCGTCTTCTTGTCGTTCGAAACACTAGAACTTAGCAATGACTTGCTCTTCGAAACTCTCCCTTCTAATTTCTCGCTATCGGTGACCGTGTTGATTCCGGAAAACGCGTCATACTCAGAACTGCAGGGAGACAAACGCTTGGCATGCCCACTAAAGTTCTGCTTCATTTGTGCAACTTCTTTGATCGCTTTTCTAGACTTGGTCAGCAGCCAATCTAGGGTTTGACTAGCTTTGTCAAACCCTAGCATGTCCTGGAGATCAAAAAACTTGCGGGCGATTCCAATGGACAGTCTCACCCGTCGATCCCTCAAGCCCTGGGACGTGTAAATCTTGCTGTGCCGATCTTTCTTCACTGGTTTGTTGACAAGGAAATTGGCAATACAAGGTGGATACTCTCCAATATTGTTTTCCCTATTCATAGTTGGATGTTTTGAAACTGCAAAATTGACGTTTCCAGGAAATGGAGCATTGGTGGGTAAAAATGGACCGGAAAGTAGGTCGTGATGGTATTGATTCAAGAAAATGTCGCCAAGCTCGTGGTTAGCAAAAGGAGGAGGAAAATGGTGGTATGAAGATGAGGGAAAGTGTGGAGGAGGATTGAGACTGCTGGTGGAAGAGAACATTTGTGGATTAGAATTGGAAAGTACAAAGCCCTAGCTTTTTTGCAATGAAAACTACTGGGTACCTCCTCCCTTTATATCTTTTTCAATCCTTTTCAGATTCATAACCTATCGGCAGGCAGCAACTTAAATGGGTTTAGATCAGTGAATGAATGAAAAAAGAAAAACATGTACTAATGATAGCTAGGGAGAGAACCAGTAACTGTTGTACATTGCAGCCAACGTATTTCTTCATACAGCTTGTCCTTACTTTTGGTTAAGTAATACAATTTTCATCTTTCCCTTTGGAGCAAAGCTTGGGAAACAACGGGTTGGAGAAGGTGATGAGAGATAGCGACACACACAGTACTGTTAGGGTGAGTGCATAATAACTGTTCACAGGAAACAAAACATGTGGGGATTTGTGCCACTTTTTGTGGGAACAGCGCTGTAGACCGAGGGCTCCTGATCGGGAATCCATCTAGCTTTTAAAGCCCGTTAATTTTCGGAGAACCAGAGAAAACTAGGGATAGGGTTTAGGTTTCCAGGAACCTGGAGAAAATGGGAAGGATAGGTGATCAACGACTGTGGGTTGGGTTTTATACTTTTGTGATTTTTAGGTTAAAATTAAATTAAATTAAAATTATTATATGGGTTTCTCGAGGCTGGACCGTGAGCTTTACGTGGTGGTCGTACTCATATTTGTAGAAAGGAAGTGATAGGCTCCAGTCTCCACGTTCTTCTGTCCAATACCAACTCAACAGAAAAGATAGATTATTGACTATAAATTACGGGGGGTAAAAGAATATATTACAGAATTAATTACTGGTCTTTCAGTGTCCCATAGATGTCGTTTTCAATGTAAAGAACCCCATTTATCTCCACTAGAAGTATTACTTTTTCGATTCAATCCTAGCTGTGATGTAAATCTCAATGTTTTGAACGTCGTATGGATGATATACCGGTTAAGGTAATGAAATAAAATATTTTGATATCAATAATTTTCTGATAGTTGATATATAAATTAATTATATATATATATAAATTATATTTAAAATAATAATCTATATATGAATAAATTATACATATATATATAAATTATAAATAGTCTAATATGAATTGGGATTCAAAAAATGAGTTTATAATTTGAAAAATTAAAAATAAATAAAAAAAATAAAGGTCGAAATACAGGCCAGTACATAGGCCAGTACAAGCTGAAATATAGGCCGGTATTTCGGCCAGTACGAAACAGACACAATATCTGTACCGGACCAGTGGCCGATATGGTATGTACCGTACTTGCGGTACGGTATTAAAAACCATACTTCTTATTATAATTTTTTTAAAATAATACATAAAAGATAATAAATAATTCGATCTAAAAACATAATAATATTAAAAATTAATATTTTATTTAACTTTTAACTTTCATCTAAAATTATCTCATTTTACCTTATTATCTAAACCGCACCTCAGTCTGTAACATTCATATCAACGAAGTTGAATTTGTTAAATTTGGGAAAAGGTAATTAACTGATTAGGTAACAAATTATCCTTGTGCCCTTGAAGTAAAAATAATAATTAATTAAGAAATAAAAGTTTTTATTTAGTAAATTGTATTAGTCAAATAAGTAGCCTATAACAAATTATCCATATACACAAAAATGTATGGAAATTGTATGAGTCAAATAAGTAGCCTATAATTTAATCTTGAAATAAAGTCAAAAACCAAGTCAAGAGATAAAATAAAATAAAAAGATAAAACAAGTTAACTCAAACTTCTAAGAGGAAAAATACATTGATTCCCTAAAATCAAAGAGACTCATGCTTCTAAAAGGAAAAAGTTTCACGAGACAAATTGAATTTAATTACTCCAAGAAAATAGACCTTTATATATGGAGAAGATCCCCCACAAATCTAACGAACTCTCCACAAACTCTATCTAAAGGAACTCACCACAGAAGCTTCTTACGTCAAACTCCACTACAAATAGCGACTTCAAAGGATCTTCCATCAAGGGAGTCGTTATCTTGAAACTCTCAAAATCCTAAATTTCTCCATATTATTGTGAAATATGTGAGGTCATGAGAGATTTTCAAATCACCCGATATAGTGGATTTAGTCCTCAAACAACTCGTGGATATAAGTATTATACCAAACCACGTAAATCTTTGTGTCTCTCTTTATTTTTTGTGTACTTTTTTATTTTATGGATAAAAGTAAACAACACTGTATCGAAACCCGAATCATCATCGTGGGTCGGGGATGATTCTTTCATTTCATTCAGTTTGTTGTGCAAATTAAGATACTAACGATGGGCGTCGTCTGTGGGATTTACAATGGGCAACACGCATGAACCGGTACAACATCTCACCACTCCAGGGGCAACCTCCTCGCCACTCGCACCAGTGCTCACTACAAAAGCACCTAGCCAATGTTTTCCATGAAACTTCCTCACATCCTCACCCAAGTTTCGTAGCGAGATGACATTTCGCCAAACTCACCCAAGCAGCTCACACGACCCTTGGCAATGGACAACCACACCAAGGCAGGCAAGTGACTATGGTAGGAAAGATGGTTGTACACTTTGATCGCCAATTAAAATCATCTGGGAGTAGCAATTCACACAAACCGGCGTCGTCTGTGGGATTACAATGGGCAACAAGCATGAACCGTACAACATCTCACCACTCCAGGGGCAACCTCCTCGCCACTCGCACCAGTGCTCACCACAAAAGCACCTAGCCAATGTTTCCATGAACTTCCTCACATCCTGTAACAGCCCGCTAAAATTATCAGTTTTGGATTCTTTCCCGACAGCAATCACATCTCTCTCGTCTTAACCCTCTATCTTTAGTTATTTATGTTTAACATAGTTGATTTGGTTGGCTGTAGACTGTGTAGTTAGTGTTTGTGGAGTTCGCTGCGTAGTTGTGAAACGAAGTGTGGTTGTGAAGTGTTAGGCTTGATTTTGTAGTTTTGTGGACTGTGCTGTGAAGTATAGGCGTGAGATGGATGCCGTAGATGTGATACGGCGGGTTGTGTGAAGAGAATACGCGTGTAGCGTATTCTGTGTAATGCAGCGAGCGCCGCGCGACATGCGCTGTAGTGATGTGGGTCGTAGAAGGAAGGGAGTACGCATGTAGTGTACTCCGTGTGGTATGGCGATGCATCGTGTGATGTGCATCGTGTTGATGAGTGTTGTAGCGAAGGAAGTACGCGTAGCGCGTACTCCGTGTCGCGTAGCGATGCACCGTGAGACGTGTATCGCAGTGATGGGTTTTGTAGTGTGAATGGAAGAGAGTTCACGTGAGTGTACTCTGTACTAAGTCGTGATACACCGGATGGCAGTGTCACGAAGGGTTGAATGGCGTAGCAGAGAAGTGTGGAGCGTATGGTGTAATGTTGGGAAACTGTATGACAGTGTCCCGAAGCAGTGATGATATGGATTATAGTCCGGGATGACTGGTGTCATCTTGTGGTTGACTATGGCTAAGAGTATATGGATTGAGAAATGAGTTGTTTGTTTGGTTGTTATTGATAATTTTAATGAACTTGTTTTAGTGCAAAGGCTTTCTGAAGTCAATTTATCTCTTCCGAGTATAGTGAAACCTCAAGTTGGCCGTGGTGTTGCAAGTGCTTACAATATGGCAATTGAGTTCAGAAGTGAAAATCTTAAGGACTTGAGTGTTCCTCTTCCAGCTGTTGTGCAGTTCCTCGTGTCTCGCGCTCTATTCTCATAGAACGCGACGATCGAGGTAAGTTAGCCTCTAACTTACTATCAGTTTATTGTGTATGTGTGATGGGTAAGAGAACTACAATTTATGTATGTATGTTCTCGTATATGCCATGTCATGCTATGTCATTACATGTTTATCTGCTACGTATGATTTAATCTCTCATGAATAATTATCTGTTACATAATCTTTTCTGTCATACAATGATGTATGTTATAAGTATGCCATGTTAAGTATGCCATATGATACATGTATGCCATGAAATGTTTATGATTAAATCATATTATGCCATTTACAAGTATACGCCATGTTAGAAAAGTATATGATATTAAATAATATCTCATGCATTAAGAACGATAAGACATGTTATGATATGTATAATACGTGGGGCCACAACAACTGTGGAGTACGTATTATATTTATGTTATGTTATTTATAATGCGTGGGGCCACAACAACTGTGGAGTACGTATTATATTTATGTTTTACTTATAATGCGTGGGGCCACAACAACTGTGGAGTACGTATTATATTTATGTTACTTATAATGCGTGGGGCCACAACAACTGTGGAGTACGTATTATATTTATGTTATGTTATTATAATGCGTGGGGCCACAACAACTGTGGAGTACGTATTATATTTATGTTATGTTATTTATAATGCGTGGGGCCACAACAACTGTGGAGTACGTATTATATCTTATGTTATGTTACTTATAATGCGTGGGGCCACAACAACTGTGGAGTACGTATTATATTTATGTTACTTATAATGCGTGGGGCCACAACAACTGTGGAGTACGTATTTATTATGTTATGTTACTTATAATGCGTGGGGCCACAACAACTGTGGAGTACGTATTATATTTTATGTTACATAAAGTATGGGGCCACAACAACTGTGGAGCATACACTACATGAGACACAGCAATTGTGACATGTAGAATACGTGGGGCCACAACAACTGTGGAGTACGTATTATGTTTTATGTTACTTATAATGCGTGGGGCCACAACAACTGTGGAGTACGTATTATATTTTATGTTACAGAAGTATGGGGCCACAACAACTGTGGAGCATACACTACATGAGACACAGCAATTGTGACATGTAGAATACGTGGGGCCACAACAACTGTGGAGTACGTATTATGTTTTATGTTACTTATAATGCGTGGGGCCACAACAACTGTGGAGTACGTATTATATTTTATGTTACATGAAGTATGGGGCCACAACAACTGTGGAGCATACACTACATGAGACACAGCAATTGTGACATGTAGAATACGTGGGGCCACAACAACTGTGGAGTACGTATTATGTTTTATGTTACTTGAATACGTGGGGCCACAACAACTGTGGAGTACGTATTAACGCATGTTATTAATCAAGACAATTAAATAAATTCCAAGTTTATGTTAAGTCAAGTTTCAGATCAAGTTCATGTTATGTTATGCTCACGTACATGTTATGTTCATGTTCATGTTATGTTCCAAGTTCATGTTCACATCATGTTATGTTCACGTTTATGATACGTTCAAGCTCACGTTCATGTTATGTTATGTTCATGTCCATGTTATGTTTCACGTTCATGTTATGTTGATTGTTCATGTTATGTTTTAAGCTTAAGTTCATGCCATGTTAAGTCAAGTTCAGTTCACGCTTAAGTTCTGGTTAAGTCATGCTATATGTCAAGTTATACTATGTTTATGTATGACTATAATTATGCATTTATGCTTTTACTGCCATGCATGCATTTTTAACCTGTGTATAAGTTTTATGTTAACTTACTGAGATTTGTAATCAAATCTCACTGTGGTAGTCCCAACTACCATTCCCCCCGAATGGTAGATCTTGTTACAGGACCCGAAAGAGAATTGGAATCTGACCAACTGAATACAGTCGACTAGGCCACGGTGCGATGTTGATGATGGTATAGTATTTAACTTAGGTTAATACTTACACTTTTGGAGTTGTATCTCAAGTATTCTTTTGATCACAACCATTTTAGACTAGTGTGGTGATCACGGCTTTTTAGTATGCCTTTATGTATGAAATATGTTTCAAGTATTTGGGATATTTTTAGTTTGGTGCATAGTATTGCTAAAGAAAAAAATTATCCGCTGCGAATATTGCATAATGCTAGATGCATGTTAGGAACATTGCATCTTATATGTCATGAACGGGGGCAGGTAACCTTGTGTTGCATGTCTCGACGCTTCAAATGTCCGTTCAATCCCAAGCGGAATTTGGGGGCGTCACACATCCTCACCCAAGTTTCGTAGCGAGATGACATTTTGCCAAACTCACCCAAGCAGCTCACACACCCTTGGCATGGACAACCACACCAAGGCAGGCAAGTGACTATGGTAGGAAAGATGGGGTACACTTTGATCGCCATTAAATCATCTGGGAGTAGCAATTCACACAAACCGGGAAAAAAATAAAAAAAGAATCATTCGAAAACAATCATCTCTATTGCTACAAAAGATGGACAACTTCCCTAAGTAAAAATTATTCATCAGCGAACAATTCCAGTAANGGGAAAAAAATAAAAAAAGAATCATTCGAAAACAAATCATCTCTATTGCTACAAAAGATGGACAACTTCCCTAAGTAAAAATTATTCATCAGCGAACAATTCCAGTAAGAAAAAATGGAAAACAATAGCAAAACCATTTTGGTTTGTCTTTCTCAAACTTTCTATTTTTATTCATCAGCGAACAATTCCAATAAGAAAAAATGGAAAACAATAGCAAAACAATTTTGATTTGTCTTTCTCAAACTTTCTATTTTAATTTTTACTAACATATTTTGTTTCTAGAGATTTTATCCACCGAAACTCCTCTAGGTTCTACAAGAATTCGAGTGGCTACTCACCTCAGGAATATATTTCACAGAAATCGCCTACGTGGCATAGAACATCGCCTACAAAAGTCCCACACAGGTGCCGCCTAGACTTCTTAATCTCTTTGCATCATAATAGATCACTCGATATCGATTGCGGGCATCCCGGGCCTTCATCAATGCTAAAGCATGGTCACCCGCAGGCATTGCCCGTGTGTCACCAGCCTTCACCACACTCTAGCAGAATGGCTCAGGTTTACAAATCTCAAACTTGTAATTTGTATTACACTAACCTATTTGGTTTTTGGTGAAAACCTCTCAAGGTGATTGAACTTAGCCTCCTGCCACAACAGTACGGTTGAGCATCCCCTCATACACTAATGACGAGTCCAAAATCTCGTGATGCCTATGAAAAATGGTGTAAAGGTCAAAAGATCACATAACCCTAAACGGCAATGACAAGTCTAAAAACTCACGGTGCCCACGAAAATAGCGCAAAGGTCAACAGACCATGTAACCTTTAAACACCAATGACGAGTTTTTTGGTGCTCAGGAAAAATGTTTCAGAGGTCAAGAAACCATGCAACTGTTAAATACCAATTACTAGTCTAAAGACTCGCAATGCCCATGAAAAAGGGAAAAGTCAAGGACTGCCCAATTCCACTCACATCTTGACAAGAGTTAACAAGTGGGACAAGCCATCAGATTGTCCGACCTCCCTCGTGTTGAGCCTATTGGGTTGGAAAGGTCAATAACCGCCCGACCTCCTAGGCGCCTAACAGGCAGGCAACTCTTCTAATTGCCCCACCTCTCTCACCTAGACAGTAATACAAGTACAACATATTCTCCAGCAAATGTTGAGTGTTTATGATGCGCTAAAACCGCTGCTAGCGGGTTACCTTCGGGAACGAGTCACGAAGCTCCACAACCGCATCACACGAGTTTTCTTTAGGAACGAGTCGACGGGCTCGACAGCTACCAAATGTGGACCCAGGGAGTCGATGGGCTTCCGGACCATTTAAGTGTGGGTTACTACTAACAAACATCAACAACAAAACGAAAACACCAACAACAATTCACACCAAAGGGCAAAAAGTTCACTATTACCAACAAAAACAAAAGCGATTTCAAAAACACACACAAAAAATCATTCATAAAAATATGCACTATTTTCCGACAATAAACAATCTCTTAGAAAAACATCCACACAATAAATAAACTCAAAATTGAGCTACACTCTCAAACCGAACGCGGTTAAGTATATCCCACACCCAAGATCTCCTATCCAAATCGAGCTCTGTGCTCGCACCTAATACGACCGAGTACATCTTCCACTCAAATCAAGCTCTGTACTCACACCTAATGCAGTTGAATAAAGCAAAGCTCTGTGCTCGCACATAATGCGATCGAATACATCTCTCGCCCAAAATCGAGCTTCGCGCTCACACCTAATGCGGTTAAGTACAATAAAATTTCGTGCTCGCACCTAATGCGATCGAGTACATCTTCCACCTATCTCTCAAAGCTGAGTTCTTCATCGCTTAGCACAAAACAAAAGAAAACCAAGAAACAAACAAAAAAACTAGTAAACAAACAGAAAACCAGAGACCAAACTGGAAACCAGGAATCAATTTTTAAAGTTTATTCTGCATATTATTGACTTAAAGATTCTCAATGTCTTCTTATTCAGCAAATATTCCTTAAGAATTGAAGGCATCTGTAAGGGTCAAATTAGTAGTTTATAATTTAGCGTTGAGATAAGGCCAAAAACCGAGATAAGAGACAAAACCAATAAAAGATAAAACAAGTTAACTCAGATTCCTACCAGAAAAGACATGCAAACTCCTAAAATGAAATAGACTCGGATATCTAAAAGAAAAAAGTTTTACAAGGCAAGTTGGATTCAATCACTCCAAGGAATATACCTCTATATATGGAGGAGATCTCTTACAAATCTGACAAACTCTCTCCAAATGAACCTCCACAGAAGTTCCTTACACCAAATTCCACTATATATAACGACTCCAAATGATCTTTCCCTCAAGGAAGGCATTATCTTTAAACTCCTGAAATTCTAAATTTCTCTATTATATTGTGAGATATGTAAGACCATGAGATATTGTAAAATCACCCATTATAATGGATTTTGCCCTTGAACAACCCGTGGATGTAGGCATTATGCCGAACTATGTAAATCATTGTGTCTCTTTTTATTTATTTTTATTTGTTTGTTTACTATTTATTTTATGGACGAAAGCGAAGAATACTGTATCAAAACCTGAATCATCATTATGGGTCGGAGATGATTCTTCCCTCCCTTCTGGTATGTTGTGCAAATTAAGGCATTAACAGAAATAACATTATTCTTTGTTAAGTCATCGAGCTGAAGTAATAGTACTAGTATTATACCTCCTTGTTAAGTCTTTAGACATTTTATTTTCGTTTTTACACATAAGTTAATGTGTTAATATATCATTTATAATGAGACATATTATAACTTTAAAAAATCTAAAATACCAATTATTTTTTAATATAATTGATATGGAAAGTTGTAATGTGTTGGGTGTGTAAAAAATAAGACTTGTAAATAGATTTTTTTCAAATTAGAATATTCTATCATTTGGCTTGAAAAAACAGACATACAAACCTAATTTTTGGTTGAGTTATATCTTCTATAAATAAAAGAGCCAATACATCATCTACAGTGATTTTCTCTAAATTTTGTTTCCCATTTTGTCCCCACTTTTCTCCATATTTCATTTTTTCATTTTGTCCCTCTTTATTCTTGTTTTCCCCCTTTTGTCCTTATCATTGCTTTTCTTTTATTTGAAAATTTACAATTTTGTCCTTTTATTTTATTGATCGATTTACATATTTGTCCTGTTTAGTTGCCTCTAACTCTGACTATTGTCTATCCGTAGGTGTGATAGGTGAAAGACAAAAATGGAAAAGTTAAAGTAGGCAAGAACTACTTTTTTTTTTTAATCTAAGTATGAGCAAGCTAGTGTTATTTTCTCCTATTTGGGGCTTGCCTACTTCTTTTATGTTTTAGATTTACCAACAACTCCCTCATTGGTAAAAATGCCCGTATGGGGTGTGTAATTTCGTGGGTAATATTCATATGAAAGCATTTATTCAAAAAAACAACTGATAGGTTCTTTGAGTGAAAAAACTTCTAAATCACCTAAATAGTTGAGAAGAGAAGTGAGTCACAGTTATACTCAATATCTTGTTATAGACATGCATTAAGAGGATCCAAGGAATGTAACTGGGCAGAAGAACTGCACTGGACAATTTTTTGATTACTAGTCGTGTTGACAAATGTATAAATAGCATTTTACAATTACAAGGAGACTGATGTCACATTGATCTGCATCTTCTAAAAGAATTTCCATTTTACAATGCAGGTGGCGCCAAAGCTTTTTCATAAAATGAAGTAATCGCTTGATGATGATTTTGTTTTACTTTAAAAATGCAATTCGCATTATGTTTGGCCACCTTCCACAGCACTATGCATATAAACTGGCCATACGTGCCTCAATCTTACTAGTAATATATATATATATATATATACACACAAGATTATCCATAAAAGCCCATTGATTGCATATGTTATATATATTTATCATGCATGCATCCTATGCGCGCAGTAGTACTTCAGGCCGTGTGGATGATGATTTTTTTTATCCTTTTTTCATGGGCGATCGTCCGCGATCATGATCATGATTTTATTCATTTACACCCTTCCGCTCTATCTTTCGCTTTCTAGATCGATCTCCCTCTCCGAAAATTGGGGTAACTAAGTACAGTGACCAGCTGACGACAAAAAACGTAACTGTTACTAATTTGGATGGTGTTAACGAAGGACTCGAGACCCCCAACGTACCCTGATCAAAGCTAGCCCTGGCCTGATGATCAGTACGGACTACTACATGAGTGTGGGTGGGTGGGTGCATGCATGGGTCCAGTCCGTGAATCGCATCCATATTTCGGGTTGTACGTACACTTCTTTACTGTTTCTCGTCTGAAGCAGTCAGAGATATTGGAACTGTGTGACCAAGTTTCATGCGTTCCTTGTCCTCCAATATCAGCTCTTCTTTGCTGCACTAATTGGTCAAAGATAAGGACGTCCACGCAGGTCATGTTGCGATTGGACTACTGCTTCAAAAGTTTCAAAACGAATGAGTAAGGTTATTTATTGTACTTTTTTTAATTATTATATTTTTCTTTTATCTTGGGTTAAATACTTGTTTAATTTGTACAGTCCGATGAGATATTTTACTTTAAAATTAAAAATTAAATAAAATATTATTATTTTATAATTTACAAAAATTAAATTATTTATTATATTTTATATAAAAATTTAAAATAAATTATAATAATGAGATAAAATATATTCAGAGATTTTCTCAATACAAATGACCTCTGAAGCATTAGTTATTTATTATATTTAAAGTACAGAAATTTTAAATAGCATTTTACACTTTTTCACATTATTAAAAAATGTGATTTTATTTTTTTACCCTCTTTAATTTTACACTTTAAAAATTATGGTGTGTTGAATGTGAGGCTGCTGTATAGCAGTACTCTTTAAAGTAATCCAACATGGCATCAAGAATATAATAAAAAGATAATATATAATTTTTTTTTTAAAGTGAATTTACTTTCTTTCATAATAGACTATTTTTTTTAAAGAGAATTACAATAAACTTATTTTTATTTTATACTGTTAAATTATTCGATGGTGCCAAGTAAATATCATTGTTTCAGTGATACGTCCGCAATTATTTTTGATTTTTGGTTTTTAATTTTTCAAGTAGAGAGGTCGTACATATGGGCCAGGTGGTCATTCCTGTCTCTGATGGCCGGAAGAGGGGCCGCATCTAGACGGGAGACTTTTAAGCTGAGGTAGGCATCTTCGTTCTCTCCGGGCCTAGTGATAGAATAAGTAATTAGGGCTTGAAAGTTTAGTCAAATCAAGAGCAGCGATAAATGCTTAAAGCTAAACTAAATCAAAACAAACTCTCCAAGATCATTGATAACGGTCTAAAGTATCAAATTTGATTACAATTCGATATTTAAATTAAAGAGATATTAATCTATATGAATTGTCTATCTTAAAATAAAAATAATAATATAATATTATATATTTAAATAATAATTTTTATATTTTTATATTTTATAAACACATTCTATATATTAATTAATAATTTAATTTTTACTTAAGATGATTATTATTTCTCACTTATTTTTTTCAAAAGTTGCAAAGGACAACAAAATAATCAATAAGTTGTAAATATATAGAGTTCTTTTAAAAATTAAAAAAAAAAAATTTCTTTTCCCTTTTTCATGAGCTCATTTTGTACGATTGTAATTTTCTGGGAAAGCTTTTTTGCCCTCAATTATTCTCTACCCTTTTTTGTTAACTTTTCACATTTTGAGTAGATATATCTTTGGGTAAAATTCTTACCCTCTTTCATCTTACGTATTTGGCTAACTTTGTCTCTTGTGAGTGTAAATTTTATTTTGGGTAAAAAGCTTTTCCATTTTTTATGCTAGTTTACCTTTTTTTCCCCCAATTCTTCACTTCTTTTCTGAACCCAATTCAAGTCCTGGGGACTTTTTCTGTTTCTTGTACGGGGGTTTACCTTTTAAGCCTTTCCCATTCACATTTTTCTAAAGGAAAATGTTAGTGTAGGCCCTCGTACGCTTTAATCTTATCGTTCATGCATCTTAATTTTTTTAATTTATTTTTTATTTAATAATTAAGAAAATGATTATTAGTAAAATTGTATATATTTTGATTTTTTTTCTTAACGATTAAAGATGTTAAAAAAAATCTTTAAAAAAAAAATCTTCATATTTGTGTTAGCGATACGCCCAACTGTAAGTGCTGACAGCCTAATAACACAATCCTTTGGTATATGATATGATCCAAGTTTTTAATTTTGGAAATTGAAAACTTGATCAAGTTTTACGGTATTTGAAATGCAAATGTTAAATGTACTTAAAATTTTTTTACAACAAATTTACTTCTCCACATGTCAGTTATTGATCCGCTGAAAATCATAAATCTTAAAAAACTACTAGAATGAGTTTTATTAGTAAAATTATAAATAAAAATACTGTAAGTATATGTAGTACTACTCATTTAAAATTAGGGACCTCCCCACACTTTTTGTTAAATTTGAAATTGGAGACCTCCCTCTCACACTTTTTGTTAGATTCGGATATATTAATGTTGGCACCTTTTATCTGTCACCAATGGTTCTTTGAATTCTTGCTAGTTATTGTCATTTGTTCTATGTTGTTTCATGTTTTGTGCATAGAAAATGAACAGATATATACTCATTGACAAAAAGGAAAGACAAACATAAAAGAACAAGTAAGTGGAAAGATGATAAGTCCATTAACGATGATGTTAGGTCAAATGGGACTATCGAACATTGCTTTCAGCATGTCAATTTTCTAAAGTTGCATTTCGTTATCTGAAAAGTGTCTCCCATTAAGAAAAACATAGTCAAACACACTCCACTTCCAACATCGTGCCCACAATAGTACGTACCATATATTATATGTAGGGAAAATAAAAAAGATTCTTTATTTCCAGGTTATAGCATATAAAAATAGTATACGTACAAGTATTTTATTCCTAACACTTTTCTTTACTTGTCAGCCCGAATCTATCTCAATGAGTGAGCCATGTTAATTTGAGACTTGTATCTAACATTACTCATTCGAAAAGATATAAATAAATCATATAGAGTGTGGACTTTGCTGTATTTAGTGATAAGTTTCTCTCGTTTCTCTCTGATTAGTTCTCTCTGAAATCAAAATGTATAAGTATATATATTTGGATCAAAACTCCATCCAATGGGTATGATGGAATATCGAAGTCTCGTCTTTGGTTTCATGAGTTGAAATAGTTAATTTGTTATAGGCATGCATGCGGCCCTTGAATCACGCTGATATTGATTATAATCAATTAATGTTAATCATCGATTTGCCTACTGAAAAAAACATTGATTTGAATAATTTGAAAAGGTTAAATATGAGTAGATGATGGGGGCCGGATCGAGTTTGTCATCTGAGAATCTTATGTACTGAACCGTTTAATTTTTGAAATGCAATTTGATTGTCCAATATAATAATTGTTTTGTAAAGGCCCTAAGCGAATGGAAACAGACATAAAGGAAAGTGACAATGCCGAAATGTTGGTATCATTATTATTAAAGGACATGACATTTTCCCCCCCGTTTTTGGGCTTTTTGGAATTCATGATATTTTCTTTATGAAAGCCACGTTACCGGCCCCAGAGAGAGAGAGAGAGAGATGTTCAGGGCTTTAGTAAGGAGTAGAGTAGCAGACACATGCACGCATGCAAGGTCATCCATCCCTGAAAAGCATACATAGGCTATAATTGATCACCACCTTCCTTCAATTCTTCATGGTGCTCATCAAGATTCTAGGGGTTCGAGCATTTACTTTTCTGGATGCATGTTGATTAATTAGCAGGAATTCTTCATGTTGGTCATCATGATTCATGAACTGATCAACATTTTGATTGCTTTTGAATAGTTTTCAAGTATCAAGTAATTTTTATACATGCACGGGACTAGCTGCTGGGATTGAAGTCTAGGAGGCCAAACTGAAATCAATATTTTTTTAGAGCCAGTTTTAACAAAGAGAAATGATACTTACAGTCGTGAGTGTACAAGCGGTATGTAATTATTTTAAAAAAAGTGAATAAATATAAAATCTATATAAAAAAATATTAATATTTTAATAGTAAATTCCACTCTTTTTTAAAGTAAATGTACAATGCTTGCACATTCTACGACTATATTTAATATCACTCTTTAATAAAATAGCATAAAAACTTGAAAAATTTCTGTTTTTAATAATTAAAAAAAAAAAAAAACACTCGAAAGCCCTAATATTTTGAGTCAAGTTTGGGGCACCGTTGTTTATATTATACTTGCACCAATCGTAGGTTAGGACAAAAAATGGGGGTTTTCTATATGTGATGAAACCCAAAAAGCCTAGGATTTTCTGGGCCTCAAGTAATATACCCAAGAAAAACACGTATCAATTTCATTGGGCTTCTCAAACGGAGTTTCCTCGGCCTATTCCAGACAAGACATTTTTATTTTATTTTTATTTTTATTTTTTGCCCTTTATGGAATCAGAACAAGAATTAAAAAGCTAAAATCTATAGTTAGAGCATTTTTATACGAAAGATTCCATTAATCATCCTCACATATTATATATTACATATAATTTTTTAATTTTTGATTTTGTTATCTTACCAAATGTGTGGTGTATGAATAATGAGTATAATAATTCAATTAATTTAGAAATAATAAAATCAAAACATATTTTTTAAAAAATAAATTAAGGCTGGTGTGTAATGTGTGAGAATAATAGTAGCAAAACCACCCTTCTTATATACACATATATAAGCCTACAACATTCTTGGAATTGAAAAAATTTGCCTCTTAAACTCCAAAATCCAAATCCATAGTTCTATTTTTTTTCAATTTTTTTCTTCTTCTTCCCTTTTTTTTTTTAATGAAGAGAAAGTGGCTGGTTTTACTTTCAATATATTTATAGATGATATTAAATATTATATGGTTTATTGGATATGTCTATCTAAAGTTCTTATGCAAATCCAAATTGATATAGGGTATTTAGATCCAGATTCTATGTTAATTGCATTGAAATACTATCATAAAAAATGAATTTGTACAAATATGGAAGAAAAAACTTAATAGATTCCTTGGACTAAAGGCAATATTAGTTATTTTCCGTCAAATCATATATTTATGCTCATTTTTGCTTTATTAGTAAATATTTGGTTTCAAGTTTTGGAAGTGATTCTAATTTCGATTTAGCCAAATTTTTTGTAAGATTCTTGTTTATTTATGTATTTATTTCTCATACAATAATTTAGATTTCAAAAAATGGAAAAATCATTATTATTTTAAATCTTACTATGAGTCAATATTATTCAGAGTTGTTTTATCTGTATTTTGGGTGAATCTCTTCTCTTCTTTGCATTAATCATCTGTTAGAATTTGCCATCATAATTAATCTCTATTCTGTCCGATGTCAGTTGGCATCACAGTTTGAACATCTTTCCTAGGGTGATATGTCATCAGTTTCCATGGTTAGTGGACGTGGTTGTGGTTGTTATGGGCAGGTTTGGACCGAGGAAGTCTCGTACTTTGATCGTAGCGTTTAAGATGTGATGATTGAGAATTTGCATAGACAGGTTGCAGAGTTAACCTGACATCAAATGGTGCAGAATATTGGTGATCATGAGATGAAATATTACGATTATGATTCTAGTTTTAAAAATCCATACCATAAGTGTGTTTTATTTTGGAAGTATCACGATAAGGAGGAGTGTCATGGGAACCTCAGTTTTAGAGTTGATTTATCAGAATTTCTTAGTAGTCTTTAGGCTGAAGGTTTCATTGAATTATTGCATGAGGTTGAGTGGATTTACCACTCTAAGGAAGAAAAGTTTGAGGATGAATACTCTTTCATAGGGTGAAACTCTATACGAATATACGATACTTTTCCTGATAAAGATAACTTAATGGATGAGGAAACTATATTTATTGAAAACATAGAAAATTTAGAAAAAGAAAATGCTGATGAAGTTTTAAAGTCTGAAGATCATGAAACAATTTTTTCGACAATTAACTATATTGATTTTATTGGAGTTGAGGATTTTTTTTTCAAATTCTCCTATGCAAAATATATATATTTTTTGGATTTGATATGTGAAAATGAAACTTAATTTTGGAGTATAAGATGTTCAATATTATTTTATTTCGAGCTGATCAAGTCAACTTTAATATTTTCATAATCATTGGGATGATACAATAAAAGGTAAGAAAAATTGGTCTGATTGAACATCCAAAAGATCGAGTCAAGAAAGTTTAGAATTTGAGGGCTAATTTTTCCAACTTGGTGAGAATGGTGCAAACCTAAATTAATATGGGGTATCAGTTATTTCCCCCCAAATCACTTCAGATTAATATCGGTTATTTTTCTCCAAATCATATATATTTACGATATTAGTTATTTTCTCTCAAATCATATATTTATGCTTGTTCTTGCCTCATTAATAAATATTTAATTTCAAGTTTAAAAGTAATTATGATTTTAATTTTTACAAAATTTTTAGTAGTATTCTTGTTTATTTATGTATTTATTTCTCATACAATAATTTGAATTTTTTCACTTTTAGAAAAATATTCATAATTTCAAATTTTGCAACTATTTAAGTCTGGCTTGTGGGTTTCATAAAATAATTTTGAGTTTTACTATTAATCAATAATTTTTAAAGTTATTTTCTCTATATTTTAGACGATTATCTTGTCTTACCCATCTCGATTATCTATTGCAACTAAGTTTAGAACTTTATTACTATGTTCATTTTCTAGGAATTCATGACTTTTTTTCCACTCCATGCCCTTGAGTTCAAACAAGAAATTGTGGAGATGCTGATCCGAGATTCATAGCCTCATAGCGTTACTTATTATTCTATATTAATAATAAATATATAAAACCAATTGAAATGTATAATTTATATATAAATAAATATAACTAAAAGAACAGCATATACTTTGAAAACAATCTGACTGGAAAACAATTTGACGGGTGCTTGGTTTGATGCGTGGGGGGTAGAGCATTGCAGTCATTTTGACGGGTGCACGTAGCAAGATTTTGTGGGGGTCTCTCACGGTCTCACCGCTAAAGCTGCCATTTTGACCCCCAAAAACAAAACACTTTATGGGGGTCTCTCACCGGCATCACCGCTACTTAACCTTTTTTTATTGGACAAAATGGACAATATATACAATACTGCTACATACCCCCAGGGTGTAACCCCGCCGCGTCCCCGTGAGTTGCCACGTCAGCGAAAAAAAAAAAAAAAAAAAAAAGAAAGAAAAAGGAAAAAGGCTGAAGAAAGCAGAGTTGAACGCGAGAGGGAGGAATATTTTGATTCGATTTTGAAGACTGAAGTGGGCAGAGGCGAAAAACGGAACCTCCCATCACCGAACTGGAACCTCCCATCGCCGACGAGCTTTCCGTTGATTTTTCTATGCTTTCATCTGAAAAAACAGTGAGTAAGTAAGAGAATGGAAGGTTAATCTTTGAAAAACAGTGATCTGAAAACCGTGCAGGATCTGAAAACCCTAAGCCGAGACGTTGCCGAGGAGCTAGAACTGGTTTTTAGCTTGTTGTTTCATCTGCATTTGTGGGTAAGAGAACGATTTAGTTGTTGTTACACATTTTCTCGTTTGTTTATTTGTTCTCCTTTGTTATAATTTTTTTTTGGGCATTTTCTATTGACGATGACGAAGAAGAAAATGTGTGTGTCGAAGCAGGTAGCAAAACCACCAAGGCCCCAGTTTTTATAATGAGATTCGCGTTCTTAATTGAGATGTTTCTATGGAATTTGCCTAAAAGAAGAATGTTACCATCCAAGAATTCATTGTAATTCGATCAAAGTAGCTTTTAAATTTGCAGGCCACTACCCTCTCTTCTTCCACTTTAACCACACTTGAGTAGGCCGGTAAAAGGTTTTGATTTTTGAATAATTCCACCACAAAAGGCAATTGAATAATGTCCTAAACTTTAGAATAATAAAAGCTAGCTAGCTATTGTTTTTAGCTTTTAAGAAATCATGTAATGTAATTAAATTCGTTCAATTATTAGCATGGGTCTCTAAAAATTGAACGAATTTACATCACATTCATTTTTCAAACATATCAATATATATATCATATTCTATAATGTTAACCATGAAAGCTATCCCGCCCTCTTGTATGTGCAGTTGCTGACTATCATTAATTTGCACCATCTCTTGTTAATTAATTTCTAATTAAATTGCTAACATAATTTATTTCTAAATACAAAATACTTATAATTATCATCTTCTGTATTAACTAGATCATAGCTAGGTTAGAATATTAAGAGAAAATATATAATTTTGTATATTATAATTTGTATATATATTACATTTGTACTAGAAAACAACATTTGGTGCCATTCCTTATTCGCTTTGGTTGTTCCTTGAGGTTGCAATTAATACCATGTGTTCATTTGATTAAATGCCTTTAAAAAGTAATTAAGATTTCATATTTATGTTGAATTACTGAATTCGTGGTAGTTCTATTATATTTTCCCAGCATGAAAAACGAGAAAGAACAACCAACTATGCAACAAAAAAGTAGCTCAAATCCTCCATCGAAGGTATGTATGTTATATAATTGTGCACTTCAAATAAACTTGGTACTGTGGATATTTCTTTTTTGAAAATATATCAATAACTTTATCTAATAATGTTAGGTCATATCATCAACTAGTCAAAACATTCCACCTTACATGGCTGGTTACTTTGGACCAATGCCTACGTGGTCACCAACTTTTCTACCATATCCGGCTGGTAACCAATATCCAATCAACATACAGGTAGTGATACGTTGTAGCTCGATTTGTTCCCTTGAAGAGTTGGCTTTTTTGCAACTAATACAAAAATAAGGTGGCTTAATTGCAGCAGTTTAATTGATGAGCTTTTATAATTTGTTGCAGAATTCTGGTTACTCTTTTGAAGGAATCATGGAACCTCCGACTCCTATTAGCAATACAAGTTCTGCCACGAGCAAGATGCAAGTTAGTTCTACACTCGATAATAGAGCTGATGGTGGGGAATCTGAAGCGCCATGTGGATCTCCTATGTTGAACAGCGTACTGAGGAACAACCAAACGGTACAGAATCTGATAGTGGCAGTCCCTTGAAATCTCAAAATGTCCAAGTGGTTGATGATGAGTCGATTAAGGAGCCAAAGTCGGGAATGGAGTTTAATTCCCTTGAAGAGCTATTATGTTATTATAAGGAATATGGAAAAAAATGCGGGTTTGGGGTGATGACAAAACGGACTGATAGGGAAGAAGATGACTCTGTTAGATACGTCACTCTTTGTTGTGCCCGTGGTGGGAAGGCCCGGAATAGGACGTTGAATGTTGCCAAGCCACGTCCGACAGGAAAGATAGAATGTAAGGCAATGATTAATGCCTTAAGACAAGATGGAGTGCTGAGGTTGACGACAGTACATAATATCCATAACCATGGCCTTAGTCCAAAGAAATCCCGCTTCTTTTGATGTAATAGAGAAGTTAGTGATGCCGTAAAAAGGGTCCTGGATACCAATGATTTGGCTGGCATCCGAGCCAGTAAGAGTTACGGATCTCTCGTTGTTGGCGCGGGTGGATTCGAGAATCTCCCATTTCTCGAAAAGGATTGTCGCAATTATATTGATAAGGCAAGACATCTACGACTTGGCGCAGGTGGTGCTGGAGCGCTTCGACAGTATTTCTTACGGATGCAATACAAAAATCCTGGATTTTTTTATATGATGGACATAGATGATGACGGAAGGTTAAAGAACGTTTTTTGGGCAGACCCCCGTAGTAGAGCAGCGTACCAATATTTCGGCGATGTGGTGACATTTGACACCACATACCTAACAAATCGATATGGGATGCCCTTTGCACCATTTGTTGGTGTAAACCACCATGGGCAGTCAATTATGTTGGGAGCCGGCTTGATTTCTAGTGAGGATACCGAGACATTTGTGTGGTTATTCGAGACATGGTTGCAATGCATGGATGGTACCGCTCCGAAAGCTATTATAACTTATCAAGATAGAGCGATGAAAAATGCAATCGCTCTTGTCTTTCCAAATACCCGTCACAGATTTTGTCTTTGGCATATACTGAAGAAAGTTCCCGAGAAATTTGGCTCGTATGGTTCCTACAAAACTGGGATGAAAAGTGCCTTGATGAAATGTGTATATGACACCCAACGTGTTGATGAGTTTGAGAAGTGTTGGGATGAGTTGCTTACCACTTACAACTTGCATGAGAATGCGTGGTTGCAGAGCCTATACGTTGAGCGTGAACATTGGGTACCGGCATATTTGAAGGAGTGTTTTTGGGCTGGAATGAGTACAACGCAGCGAAGCGAGAGCATGAATGCATTCTTTGACGGTTATGTACATTCTAGGACAAACTTAAAGGAGTTTGTAGACCAATTTGATAACGCGTTGAAAAAAAAGATTGAGAATGAAAATCTCGCAGACTTCCAGTCATTTAATGTCAAAATCCCCTGCATATCTCGATCTCCGATTGAAAAGAGGTTCCAAGAGTTGTACACGATTGCGAAGTTCAAGGAAGTTCAGCAGCAAGTCAACGGCATCATTGACTTGAATCCGAAGTTACATAAAAGTGATGGTGCAGTAAAGACATATATGGTTGAGGATGAAGTAGCTTTGGAGGAGTTCACTAAGTTGGTTCGGCATTTTGTGGACTTTAGTGAGGATGATGCAGTTGCAAAGTGCTCTTGTGGTTTATTTAAGATGAGGGGGATATTGTGTCGGCACATTTTGGCTGTATTCAGGTGTAACGATATTAGATATTTGCCGGAAATATACATTTTAGATCGATGGAGGAATGATATTAAAAGGCGATACACTCTAATCCATAGTAGCTATGATGAAGGGGACCAACGGCCAAATGCTAATAGATATTCAAGTCTTTTAAGTATTTGTTATCAGATGATTACTCATGCAGCTGGTTCGAGCAAGTATACTGAGGATGCGAGAAGTAAGTTATATGCCATGATTGAGCTGTATCGTGCCACCCCATCTTTCACTCAAATTGGCTCTAATGTTGATCCTTCGGCAAATGACACTACGGTCGGGTGTTCTAGGGAAGTACACAGTCCACATGTTGTGCGAGGCAAAGGCAGACCTCCATCTCTAAGAAGAGCATCCAGGATGGAGATAGACATGAGGAAAGCAAAAGCAAAGACAAAGAAAGCACCGGTAAAAGGGAAGCGTAAAGAGGTACCATAATTTTATGTTATTCGGGTGTTACAGTCATTTTATTAAATATAAGTATTTGTTAATAATGTATATTTTTATACGCTTTAGCGAGATGGAGGAGATACCCGGGTCGTGGATAAAGGAGATACACCTGTTGCGGAAGTATGCAGGAGTTTATTTGGCCCGTCTGAGATCGATGTCTCCAATGTTGGAGACATGCAGGTATATTAATAAGTTAAATGTTATTAATAAGTTCATTGATTTGGTTGAAT
Source organism: Carya cathayensis (assembly GCA_011037825.1). NCBI lineage: Eukaryota > Viridiplantae > Streptophyta > Magnoliopsida > Fagales > Juglandaceae > Carya > Carya cathayensis. Next base: position 1,863,485 of record QGSO01000154.1, read on the forward strand.
ATTTACCATTGATTTCCAGCAGGCTATTCCGGGTGTGGGTATGTCTATTACTGGAACACAGTCTCGAGAAATAGTGATGCAGAGTCAAGAAAGCGTAAGTGGATTTGTGCACTTTATCCTTGACTTTAATACTACTATTTATTAGTAATAGATAATATTTTGGTTTATTATTTACAGATGCAAGTTGGGTTGGATGGAGTACAACTTGATTTGTTTGAGTTGGGCGGATCACAACGGTTGGAATGAAAATATTGTTATTTGCATTGAGCAGCTGGTTGTAAATATTTATTAGTATTGAGCAAGTATTCCAAACGGTTGGATGTGTACTTGGATGTGTGGAAAAAGATGGGAATAGATTGTGGCAAGACTCCACCTTCAGGGTACTAATCTATCTAAGTTATTTTTTTTTTATTGTACTTTTTTTTTCTGTGTTGTGGTTGACGATTTGATATTTAATGTTTTGTTCAATGTTTGCACGATGCGGTATTGCATGTGTGATCACTTCGGAAGAAAATAACAAGAGAGATGAAGTTGTATTTACAGAACTTGTGCCTTAATGTTGTATTTAGGCATGAACGCTTGACATTTGGTTGTGTTATCCCCCCCTGCATTTTACATGCCCCAAAAAGAATTTTGTATTTAGTTTGATACGCTGGACATTTTATTCTGAATGTTGCTCTGTTAAGTTGGATATATAGTATCCATTCGCAAGGTGAAATTGGATATATATGGTTGAATCTGTCATTTACTTAGAGTATTCCTGATCAATATTCCAGCAGGCTTTCGGACTCCCATTTACTTAGAATATACCAGTTTTTGTAACTTATATATGTATACCCGTAGAAGCACCTGGAATCACTAAGATAGACCAATTCCACAACTATATAATCCAAAAAAATTATTCATCAGCCTTCCAAAAAGAACATCTCAACTAACTATAATTTCCATCACATTAATCCACAAGAAATAATTACTAAGAAACAACAGAATTTTCCAATAAAGTAGTATCCATCAATAATTTATAACCAAGCATTTGGGCAGAAACATTTTCTGCTCTTTGGGCCAGAAACAAGATGAGCTTTTACTTCAATTACATTCATCTCCATCTCAGTTACATAACTAGGATAATATTCCACAAAATACAAAGAACTTGTTAACAACAATCCCAAATTCACTTATAGTTAGCTAGGTAAAATGCATGTACAAATACAAAACAACAATAAATCCAAAATAGCGTGTACAATCCCTTTCTTCTAGCTTCTTGTGCGTTAAGCACCAACTCCTTTTGCGTAACCTCGTCGCTTTTATTGGACAGCACCATGTTTACCCTCTCGAGGCGATCCACTATCTTACGGAGCTCAATCTCCCTCTTTTCCAGCGTCTCAAGTATCTTCTCTACTTATTTCTCCTTCTTTAACAAATCATCAATTCTTTCTTAAACTTGTAGCTCAATCACTTCATTACCATCCAACCACTTGAAAAACTTACAATATGGTAAGCCCTGCTCAGAAATATTTCATGCATTTATTAATAACAGGAACTATACATTATATTAATGCTTATATATCCAAAATATTTTAGGCAACAAATAATGTAGTTACCTGGGTATTATATTTTGAACACCCTAAGAAGGGTCTTCTAGGATTTTTTGTAGTACTTGACCATTTCAATGTGGCTTCCAGCTCGCAGAAGCACACTTCTTTTCCCAAACTACGTTTGGGAAAAGATGATGAAGATATTGATGAAGATGATTTTGACATTCTAAGATGAACCCCCATAAAACAATTGGATAACAGTTGAATAAAGTTGAATAATTGGTGAAGAGCAGCAAGTTTTGACAATTTAATGAAGAGCAGCAAATGTTAGAAACATATCTTAAAGTTCTAATAAAAATTGTTGGCAGAATGTTCTTCTGCTCTCCTCATATTTTCAGTGGATGTACTGCTTTTTTTCAAGTTCTAATAAAAACATATCTTAAACAATTTTTTCCATTAAAAACTAATATATAATTAGTTGGGAGTTTCACCTATATAGGAGTTCATTCATACCCCCAAAGTACTCTAGGCCTCAAAATGTGAAAATAGAAACCCAAGTCTGACTTTTAGGCATATTGAAACAGAGTAATGAATTGAGAATTCTTCCTATTATGCTCATCATAGACATTACAACTTTCACAGAGAAAATGAGAATTTTCCAAGAAAAATGGAAAAAGAAAAAAAAACTATGTGGGGACTTGATCTACAAGTTTATAACTATATTTATGTTTTACAACTTCTCTTATACCCAAGTTACAGTTTCTGGGGCTACCGAGTAATGCAGGAAAGATGTAGTTTAAAATAAAAAAAACCTAGTTTACAACACCCTTGTACCCAAGTTTAGAACCATTTTCTTGTTATTCCAAATAATTATTTTCCTTGTATTTCTTAAACCAGGAATTTAACACCCTACCAACCAGAAAAGAACTAACATTCAAAGTTCAAATTGAAAAAACCTAGCCAATGAAATTTTATCTTCCTCACAAAGCTTCAATTTGGTATATCGGTATGTCATAATACTGCACACTACTCTGAAATACTATATGGCATTTCTTTACCAAGACAACACTACTCTGAAATTATGTGCAACCGAAAAAAAGCCATGGATTGAATCATATTACGACCAAGAAAAAACATTTGAATGCACGTTTCAGATTCCTCAAATTAAGATCTGTATCTAAACAGAAAAAGGCTAAAAAAAAACACTATTGTCTAACTTGTAGAATCCATCCACACCGATCCAAATACCACGAAGTACATTCATAGCAATATCCGACCATCGAATTCCAAGAGCAACAACAGAGAAATAGAAAAATCAGAAATTTTAAACTAAATGAAAGCTTTAGTTCTAACGTATAAAGATAAAGCTTTGTCGAAAATGGGTATAGAAGGTCACAGGGCAATAAGAATATAAAGAAATGAAATAAACCTAAATTCCTTCGGTCTTCCCACAGCTTATGTACTGCCCGTGCAGCTCGCGGTGGTTGTGTCGTTCTCGAATGGGTTGTTTCTCAACTATGCAGAATGGGTTTCCTAAATCAATCTTTGAGTTAGGGTTCGTCTGGGTTTCAGCTTGGAGGTTAGGGTTAGGGTTGGGGTGGGTTAGCATGGGATGAGATTGATTTTGATTCGATGGGGTTCGGGTGGGTTAGCATGGGATGAGAGGGATGATGAGAGGTTAGGGTTAGGGTTCGTATTGGGGCTCCGAGAAGCTTAAGAGAAGAGAGAGATGAGGGGGATGAGATTGAAGAGGCGATTTGAAGGCTGCTACACGGGAGTCATTTGAGTCATCCTACTAATTTGAAAACGGCGTTGTTGGATTTAGTTGCCACGTAGGCAACGGGGACGCAAAGGGGACGCAGCCCGGGGATGTTTAGACTTTTCGCAATATATATGAGAGGGTGTTGCAGTGCTTTCTTCTACACTTTCACCTTTAACTCCTTTTTGGGATCAATGGCAAACTGAACGAATCACATTCGGATTCTGACTCACAATTTACTTGCAGATGGTACCCTGAATTCACGTTATAAGAAAATTATTTATTTACTATTAATTAATTCTAATAAAATGATTATTTCTATCTAAAATTAGTTGTAAATAATTTTTTAATTGTAATAAATTAACCACAAAAACTTATTTTTCTTGTAGTGTGAGTGAGGCCCACTTTCGAAGTAATTTTGTCAAGAAAATCAAAATAATTAAAGAGTTAATATGTAGTATAAATGCTATGGAAAGTTTTATAAAGTTGAATAAAGAGATCATAAAATCTATTATATATCCAAATAAATGTAGATAAACTACACAAGACATGAAGAGAAAATCACCCTGAAAAACAGATTAAAAAAAATAAGAGAGAAAACTAGATATTAAAAAGAATAATAATAATACGATATCTCAAACTTTATTAATAAACTCTCAGTTATGATAAAAGAATACCCCACTATCATGAAAAACAAGTTGATAAATTTGATATCGTTGGAATATGAACTTTAGCATGTATTAGAAGGTGTGGCAAATAAAATGGTGAAAAGAATCTGTGATTGCTCCTACAATTATTTTTTTAAAAATTTTTTGTAAGGTAAGATATTGTTTTTAAGAGCATTCTCATCTGGTTACTTCAACTCTCAAAATTTCTAATTTTTAAAAAATAAACTTAACTTTTTTACAAAGGAACCGATCTCCATCCGGTTCTTTATTTTAAAGAAAAGTTTTAGAATGTAAACAGTGATTCTCTATATTCAGAAAACTATTATTTATCATCTAAATCACTTTTTATATATATTTTATGGGAAGTAGTTAAATATATAGAAATAAAGTAATAGAAATAATAATAATAAAATAATAATAAATTTTATTTTAATAAAATAGATAAAGAATAGAGAATAAGATTTATGAGATTTTTTAAAGACAAGTAAAATTGAAATGAAAATTATGAAAAGTATAATTTTATCTAAAATTTAGAAGAAAAATTATAGAAAATCAGATAAAACTGCTCTTTAAGATTAAAGCAGTCCAATCATGCACCCCGATACCACCCATGTGAAACCAAATACTTTTCAAAATTGAATTTCATGGCTTCGAGTTGACAAGATCACAACAAACACAGCCCACACAAAGGACACGAGTGTTTTATCAGAAACGCATGCAAAAGTTCCGGGAATATCTGCTTTTTCTTTTTTTTCTCGACTACAGATGAGTGGTTACAAAGGTATAGACTTTTAAGCGATTCTGTAGCCATTTGACATGATATCATTCTATTCATCTTTCTTTAATTTATGTACATATGATTTCTTATTCATATTTAACATTGAAATTTCCTTGACAATGAGGAATGTATAAATATATAGGAGCGGGCTACTTTATTGTCTGAGTAGTATTGTTCTATTTGATTGCTAGCATATTTGTACTTCTTTTTTGTTTCTTTTTTCTTTTCATAATTTTTTAATATATTCAAATATTTTTAAAAAATAAATATATATATATATCAATATATTTAAAATCACTTTCATTAATCATTAAGTACACTTTAAGTACACTTGAGCGGTACACATTGGGCTTCAAAGTAGCTTTTTTCATATATATATGAGAAATTCTTTTCATCAGCCACTATTCACCACTTCACACCACACACCTTATGAAAAGCACCCATATACCCTATGAAAAGCACCCCTACACCCTGTGAAAAAGTTAATAGTGTGTGGTGTGAAAGGGAATAGTGGCTGATGGATAGCAAATCCCTATATATATATATTCACGTGTGAGTGTACACGTGTGTGATCTGCTACCAAAATGAATGCTGCCTCTCGAACCATCAAATTACGATTACGATTCAGCGGCCGGTTTGTAGCCAAACAGTATAATTCTTTACTACGTGAGATCATTCCAGTACTTGTGACCCTAGCTATATATATATGAGTTGTGCGTGATGTTTGGAGTTGAACCTAATTGATGCATGGTGGAGCCCCACAATGAAGAACTGGCACAGTTATGAGAATAATATATATTATACTAGGATAACTGGGAAACTCTTGATGTATGTAAATGTCAAGATCAAGCACGGTCATCACGATCATGAAAAACAAATTGTGATCTCTCTGCTATTTACCGTTTCAGATGACACATAGCAAACACCAAAAACAGAGATACTGCGAAAAAAGAGAGGTGTTGGCTGCAGTGGCGGCAATGGTGTTCGCTTTGCATCAGACTTGTGGCATCACTGGAAAAAATAGGCTAAGTCGACACAAATAGTCTTCAACATGGTGCTGCATGCTTTCAGTCATGCCAACAAAGAAGCATAACCACACATCTCCTGATTATGTATAGCCTTCCTTTCTGCTCTTTAATATACCCTCCAAGCTTTCTGCAAGATACTTTTCTCTTAGAGTCTCTCATTGTTTCACTGCTTATCTTCCTGCTCATTGTTGAAAGAGAGAGAGAGAGAGAGAGAGAGAGAGAGAGAAGAGTTTTGCAGTAATGTTGGGGAGGGGCAACGAAGGGCCTTGCAGTAGTGTTTGTGATAGAGTTGGGAAGTGTTTGGGTATAAATAGAGGGTGTGGTCCAACGCTTCGAAGAAAATGCACCAAACCCAACTCCCAATTGTTGAATTCCACGCCTCTCCTTCTGTGCCACCTCATCCTCTGTACCAACATTTATGTGGGCATCAACCAGCAACAAATGTGGTCAAAGACTCAAAATTAATGAGAGAGAGAGAGAGCGATTCTAATATAACTGGCAGTGATAGACCGTAGTACTACTCCAACATTTCATGGCCATGTTATAAGAACTTAACTACCGGAGTAATCTCGAGAAGAAACTCGGATGTTTCCTTGCATGTCGTTTGACTGCATGCTGCAAATTAAGTGTTCATATCCACAAGTTATTGTGCCGTAATTATTAAGCAACCATTAATATTTTTGCACCCGTACCAGAGTCTCCAAAATACAGATCGTAAAGCATATTATATCGTCACATGTATGTAACTCGAGTGCATGATTCCTAAGTCAATGCACCTAATCGTGTGCCGTTTTCCGTAATAACTCCATTATTTTAACTAAATGCATATATATATTAACGTACATCCCGTAGGCCGCAGCAGACTCCGTACTTCAGTTCTCCACTTATTTTGGATATCACCACGCCCACGGGGACAGACCAACCATGTTCCTAAATTACAACCTTGTTTGGAGGCTCTAAGCTCAAAAGATTGCAGCAGAATCTGTACGTACGCCTTCACAGCCGGCCAATGCATACATGATTATTCATTTTCTAATCCAAACCATAAAGCATAATCCCACATGCTCTCTCTCTCGTGCTCCTCCCAACTCACTTGCATAGCAGCTTCCATTACCATTTTAATAACAGAGATAATAAAAAATTTATCGATTCCCACCAAATGTTAACATGTTTTATCGGACATCGCGACAGATTACCGTGTCTGTGGTAAATTTTGCTTCTCCATTAATCTATCTAAGCATGATAACATAACAAAATGACCAACTTTGTCAACTACCCCTAAATATTCTCAACATATTCCGGTCTAGGGGAAGTTACCCAACCTTGTAATATGTGGACATGACAGCTACTACGTACCGTCGAAAATAAATTTTAAACCTGAAGAAGCATGATGATGGAAAACCTAACCTTATCGGATGGTGTCCCATCATATATAATTGATAAAGATTAGTTTCATTAAGGTAGGACTTACTGCCATTCGTGAACAAAAAAAATAATAATAAATCCCACATATTGAGACCAAGGGATCAGAGAGGTGTAATTATAGGGGGACAATGGTCATTTAACTAATCCCAAAGGACTCCATTGTCAAAACTGGGGCCAGATTTTTGTCTCAACTCTCAGTACTCAGAGTCGTTGCTCGCCAGTCTTCTTTCTCTTAATCTCAGAAAAAGACAAATTGTATGTACGGCACCAAGAAGACAGGCACTCACGTGATAATCTCGTGAGGGATATGGTGATCACTGCCTTTTATATATTAAGCAACCTAGATTTTTGCTGGGGGTTCTTGTTCAGGGGAGCCTCCTGTCTGCCCCATGTTTCTAATTAAGCACTATACATACATGTAAGCTGTAACCATGATTTTCTCGAGTAATTAAATTTTAGTCAATTTATCACGATGAACCTAGTAAGTAACAATGTTTCTAAGAACTACGTACATGCACGTAAGTAACCATGATTTTCTTGATTAATTAAATTTTAGCATATCTTTGTCTTGGTTTATTCAAAGATTATGTATGTCCCGTCCGGACATGACCTCTAAACTCATGTTCGGTACATTGAATTAAGTTGGCTTGATTACGCAGCTGAGAGCTTAATAAATTAACCTGGATTACAATTAAGCATGCATGCTTCCGGTTCAAACATGCATATATACTAATTTTAAAGCAATGAAAGATCTCCATTCTATGCATCTAGAGAGAGGGGATGAGCAGACGAGGTATTAATGTATTAGATCTCAAAGAATATCTCCATGTTTGCGTTTGCCAAACCCGTAATGACTAATGATGGCCTTCAGGCCCACCGTAACTTGGGCGTTTCGGCTCAATAGATATCATCGTCCATTCGTCCTAAAACACACAGAAAACAAGAGAAAGATAGGCCCAGTTGATATTCCAACCTGAAGAAGACTGCCTGGTCCGGTTATTGATGATGGTTAAGCCCATGAAGATATCACATATTCATATTCACAACCAAATTTAGAGTAACAAAAAGAAATTATTCATAAAATGCAAGGCCGTAAAATGGATCGAGTTTTGTCGAAGTGGCTGATAAAGCAAGCCCATCAAAAACCGTTAAACTTGTCTTCGTGTGCTTGAAGCAAATGTCATACTGGTGTTAGTTACATAAACCAAAAATCTCGAGACAGCAGGCTGAGACTTGTGGCGGCCCAACATGCACGTACCATCTTTATCTCATCTTAACCCATCTAACAACCATATGGGCCCTTGACCAGCAGCAGCGAGTTTACGTAAAGCGATCAGAATTGCGCGTCGGCAAGTTTGAGAACCACACGTCGTAATGCTCGCTCCGAAGACCCAAAAAATAAGGAATAAATAGAAATAAAAGAAAAAGGTCCCATTGAATAGTCTTTGTCGAAAAGGACGTTGCATGACATAGCGCCTGTAGCATTTCAGAGAGGCCTTCTTCCACCATCATCCTTTGCAAAGAAAGATGGTTCAGGCACCCTTTCCAACTTGCTCATCGAGAATTTTTTATTTTTCTACTAGTAATTCATTATTTTCTGATATAATATGTATTCCTCCGTCATTTAGTTAATAAAAATATTATAAATAACAATCATTTTATAAGATATATATGGCGCTAAACATTGATAGATTTTATGGGACGTAAGTAAAGCCTCAAAAATTAAGATATATGGGAAGTAATACGAAAGAAATTAGCATGCATTGTAATTTATAAAATAAAAGGAGTTGTACACTACTAAGTTTAAAGCAAGATCAGTGACAAACATGGTGGTCCAAAGGGCCAGGAAGGAAGAATAATTAGTGATTGCCCTTTGGGGCAGTGTTATTGAGTAATCCAATCTGCTCCACGAGCTTAGTCAGCTCCACATGCTTGCTACGCCATGCCTCCACCAACTTTGCCTCCTTGCTTTCTGCATCTCTCTGCAATGCTCTCACTTCTTCGTTGTACTCCCTCTCAATCCTACCCACAAACGCCATCTCTTCCTCTCTCAGTGACCTTATCTTTGCCTCTATCTCCTCCATCTTTTCTCTCATTTTTCTTGCTTTCTCCGACTCCAGCTGCTGCTCCACCCTGCTCAGCCTCCATTTCGCCTCCTTCTTGTGCTGTACCCAGCTCTGCCTCCCCTCCTCTACCTCCTTGCAGTACTGGATTAGCGTAGTCATCTGTCGATCCGGAGATAAGAGGATTGGATTTGAATCCGGGTCCATAGCTGGTTTAGTCGGAGAAAGGGACAGACGGACCGATGGAGACGGCGTCGACGAGGTGGTAGAAGAAGACATCGTACGGGAAGGAATCGTGTTCATCCACGAGGGAAGCATGGTCGACGTCGTCGAAGAAGATGTAGTCGACCCGAGAGACAGAATGGGACCCGTATCGGGCACCGAAATACATGGGAGCGCCGGAGCCATACTGCCATTCAGGGACTGGAACGTGCAGAGCTTGGGCTGCAGCACGTACTTCTCAGCAAAAGTCTCCAAGATGTGATCGTACGGGCCCTGGGCGGCCTTCTCCGGAGATTCCACAACTGGAATATTCGCGTCGGTACAGTCGGCATATTCGGGTGCGTTACTGCCGTTCTTCTTCTTCTGGTTCTGCTGCTGTTGTTTGAGCTGCTTTTCCTTGAAGACCTCCCACCACTTGCCGAGGCGCTTGGGCGTGCGTCCAGGGACCTCGGCGGCGATCTTCTTCCACTTGTTGCCGTACTTGGCCTGGAGGGAGACGACGAGGGACTGTTCTTCCGTGGTGAGAGAGCCCTTTTTGAGGCCGGGCTTCAGGTAGTTCTTCCAGCGCTCGAGGCAGGACTTGGGGTCGCGATGGAGGGGCTGCCCCATGCGGACGGAGACGAGATTCCACTCTTTGGGGCCATATTGCTTAACGTAGGCTCTGAGGAGTGCGTCTTCCTCTGGCTGCCACCGCTGACGCTCCTTCATTTCAACACCATTTCTGCTTTTGAGATGGCCGGGATCACTACTGGTCCCCCCCCTTCTCTCTCTCTCGATCCCTGCAGCCAGTTTTCAATGGCAATGGCATTTATGTACGCGTGTATCTTTTCCATCCATGTCCGTAAGAGATAGTCCGTAAGAGATACAGAGATTGGAATTTTAGGAAATGGAATTGGGAACTGATAGGGTTTAAAAGTTTGAACTTTAAAGAGTTTGAAAAGGATCGCTAGGATGAGGCTACAGAACAACAAGCCGCTTCACAGCTCTCTTTATCTCTGCACATGCAGATGCCACTTAGATACGTGTTGAACGGATGATCTTGCCCGTTCGTCCTTCGTTTTATTAAATTTTAAGATTAAATATAAGAGCATCCTAAATCGATTATCTAAAGTTAAAAGAACAATTTTTACAAATGTAAGATAAATTTAACTTTTAATCATTTTATTTATATGGGTGGGCTACTCTGCTGTCTCACCCTTATCGCTCAGTGTAATTTTATTTTTATTTTTTTTAATTTTATTTTCATAATTTTTTAATCACTTTCTTAATTATTAAGTAAAAAAAAAATACATCAATACACTTAAAATTACTTTCTTAATCACTAAGTAAAAAAATCTCGAGCGGTACCGCCCGGGCAGCATACAACCTTTTTCCTATCATATAAGTCTCTATATTGGAATAACTATTTTTTTATTATATAACAATAAAATAATATAAGATGAATTTGACTTTTACTATTCCATTCACATCAAATATCTATATTGAATTATTCATTTATTTATTATATAGTAATAAAATAATATTAACCTAAAAAATATTTAATTTTATCATGAATTTAATTTTAATTAAAAAATATTTAATTTATTAATTATTTAATTTATTTAGCTCATGAATTAAAGCGGGTGCAAGATGGAAAGATATTTTCTGAGTTTAAGACGAAATGATATACTGTATCGGGTCTAGGTGCAAGACGGAAGAGAGAGGAAGAGTTACATAAATTAATAAAATAAAGATTTGACCTTTTTATAGTATAAATCAAATTTGATCATTTATTATTTCCAATTACTGTAGTTAAAAATTACAAAATTTACTTTTGCCTAATTCGATGCAGGTGATTTTGATGTCTAATATCCAAAAAACGGCTTTAACTATGTGTTTGCATATTCTGATAAGAAAAGGAAAAAATAAACACATATTGAGCTAGCTAAAGCTGAGGTTGTGTGCCAAAATCCCATCGAATATTTATGCCATGTTGGTCTGCATGTGTAATGCTTTTTGGGTTGAAAATATTCATGTAGATCTAGCAATGGTGATTGGAGACGAATATATATGTTGGATGTTTTTAACAGTATTATATATATATATATAGCAGCCCTGCATTATAAATATAAGCATGAATTTATGAAATGTCATGCAGATCATATGGGAAACTGATGATCATATCGGTCTGAAAGACTTGGCTAGTGTTGGGTGGAGTGTTGTTGCTATCATATATGCAGCGTGCTATGGTGGGTCCGTGATGCATATATACGAACCGCACGATCAGAGTAACGTGCGAGTGCATGTGGAGGGTATTGTCAATTGTGCATGCATGGTGCATTCTGACGGGTGTTAAAATCATAAAGATAATACATTGTTACGTCTTTAAACAATTTATAAATAATTAATACGTATTATTTATTTATAATAAAAGAATTTTAGAATTATCTAAATTTATAGCTTCATTTATTTATAAATTATCTTTATAGCTTATGTATTTATTTTCCTTAATTGTGCGGGAGAGTACTGAGAGAGGCTACGGGGTAACGTGACAGAGGGGTGGGGGCTGAGGGAGGGAGGGAGTGGCAGGTGTGGGTGGGCAGAGACTGAGCCAGTCAGAGGTAGCCCACAAGGAGGGTGGAAATGACTAGACAGTGCACGTACAGTGGGCTGTAGACAGCTAAACATAAACCCACTCTCCTCGATCTAAAGAGAAACAGACAAATGATATTTATAATTAATAAATACTAAGTAAACAATAAATAAGTGCATTTTTTAAATTATAATAAAAAATATTAATTTTAAATTTAACATAATAAATTCTATTATTAAGAAGTTATTAATTATTTAATAAAATACTTTCAAACATATTAAATTTGTTTGGAAACAAATTAAAAAAAATATGTTTTGACATAAAAATGATGTAAAATTACATATACTTGATAAAAATAAAATATTATAATAAAATAATAACAAAAATAGTTTAAGAGATTTTTCAATAATTATAATGAAAAAAAAATCTCTTCAATGATGCATAAGTGATAAGTAAAAAATGAAAAATATTGATAGACAAAATCTTGAATATATTATACAGGAATAATGAAAAATATAAATTGAAAAAGTTGTCATTATGTTAAAATGATGAGGATCATTTTGTAATGTACATAGCACGGTAAAATAGAGACTACTTTTTCTGAAATGCTTCTGACAAAAAACATCATTTTGATATTTTTGTTAAAATGTAATTTTCTGTTTTTTCTTGGTTTAGTAGTACTTTGATGTAAAACTATCAAATGGATAAATTTTTTCATTTAATCACTTTAGACTATTCTACTGCACTATACTTTTTACACCTCCCACTGCAATCCCAAACAGGCCATAAATATAAAATATATATATAAAAATTAAATCGATTGTATTTCATATATAATGTACGCTTGCATAATTTATAATTATATTTAATAATTTTTTACAATTGTGATAATAGCTATCATTTCTTATTTAATGGCTGGTTTGGACTTAAAAATAAGATAAGATAGTTTTAGAATAAAGATAAAAATTGAATAAAATATTGTTAAAATATTATTTTTTAATATTATTATTTTAAAATTTAAAAAAGTTAAATTAGTTATTATATTTTGTATGAAATTTAAAAAAATTATAATAATGAGAATAAATTATATGAAACACTTTCCAAATTTAACCAGGACCTAAATATGGTAAAGCCGGTGTACTTTCTCTAGTTCTAGAGAGTGGAATCTTTCGTGTTTAAAGCCTACACTTGTTCGAGGGGAGACATTGCGTGCGACTGCAAGGTCCGATCATATCTGAGAATTGTAAATTTCAATCTTGTTCATGTGTTCGACTGTTCGAGAAAGTAATTAATTGTTCGCTTGATTTTGCATTTTATGTTATAAAATAACATTCATTTTGTTTTATCTTGCTCAATACTTATCATATATATGGGAATAAGATTGCTGAAATATAAGTCGGATAAATTAGGAGATCGAGATTTTGTACAAAGAAACATATTCAAAAAATCCGCTCAATAATTTAATAATATTTTAAAACTTGTTAAATCTTCAAGCCTGTATGGATTGTTTTATTATAAATCAAAGTGCAAAAATCCCTATTGTTGGTGACGCGTTTCGCGGCCTAGGCGATAACACGTGCCTACTCTTAGAAATTGCAGGACGGATAGAGAATGGACTTGGACAGAGACCGTGAGTCCTCCGATGCTTAAGTTAATTGAGAGTTCGGATGTATGTAAAGAATATCTAAAAAAATCCCTTTCGCGAAGGGGTTAGGGCATTTATACCAGCCCTGAATCCTGTATGTGAGGGGAAGCATGTGGCTCCTAGGTGTGTTTGGGTTTTGATGATGTCTTGTCATATCGTGGTCGCGTGCGGGTATATCCTGTCATGCAATAAATGCGACGTGCCTTAGGCTGTCCACGACTGGACTGGTCATAAATGCGACTTGCCTCATGACGCCCCCATTTGGATATCCCAACCTCATTTCTTGGATCAGAGCGACCCGGCCAGGCCCCAGTCTAGATGCAGCTTTGAGGAGGGCAAGGTTTGTGATGGGCTTTCAGCCTGACCAAGGCCCATACCCCAAGGGTCTCCTCGTCCAACACAGTTCTGGGTCATTGGAAGGTCTTGGGCTGGGTCGCTAGGCCCCAGGGCCCATTCCTCCCACACCTATAATAAAAATTAAAAGCACCCATCTCGTCTTCCATATATAATTGTTTCTTTTTTGTACTTTGTGCAAATGAAAATTTCAAATTAAAGGGGGAACCCAACTACAAAGGGATCTTCTAATTTTTGGCTTATTTATGGTTTTGGTTTGAGGTGGGAATATTAACATGTTTAGCTTAAAGAAAAAAATGTTACGAGAGAGTAGCCATGTATTAGCTTGTGTTAGGGGTGTTACTCGCACTCCTAGACGGGGTAATCCTATCCTCCCCCGCATGGATCAGAGGGGCAGTCTCAACTCTCGACTCCTAAACCTCAACACTGCCCTTGTGGGTGGGTGCCCCTGTTCGAATACTGGGGGTCAATCTGTTCGAATATTGGGGAGCAAATTGACCCCCAATCCTTCTACCACCTTGTATAACACTACATTACACGTTTACAAAATATAAATCTTACAAAAACTTTTCAAAAAAACTGCACAGAGTATTACAAGATCATAGACCTTACAGATCCATTGAAAAACCAAAAAATAAACTTACAAGTCAAACAAAAAAACTTACAAATCAAAAAAATCAAACAACAGACCCACAACTACAATCATGGGTCATGCAGATATGCTAGTGTCACCAATAGTCGCAGCCGCTAGCTGTTACCCATGAGCCACGACAAAAAAGTTATGAAGAGAAGTACTCTCATCTCTGCCAACTTAGAGGATGAGGAGAAGAATAAAAGAAGAGGGAGAAGAATAGAAGTTGAGAATAATGGGTCATGGCCACTAGCATTGAGGCTTGAAAGTTTGACAGACAAGGGAGAAAAGTCAAAAGAGAAGAGCAGACTCAATGAAGGAAATAAGGGGGGAAAAGAAGGCAATTGGAATGAGAGAAATGAGAGGAGAAAAAGAAAATGTGATATTTATACATAAGGTTTTGTAACCCTGCATATATGAAACCACGTTGTGTTGTTTTACTACAAATCTATATGTGTGTGTGTGTGTGTGTGTGTGGGCCAGCATGGATTCACCATGCGGGTAGATGCCCTGTAGCCTGTAGCTTTCAGGCAAGAACGAACTTGAGGGCAGGGCAGATGGACAGGCAATGCGGACTCGTCACACCCCTAGCTTGTGTTTCTGTATGTATTATGCATCAATATAAAATATTACGCTTAACCATTGAGATCAAATATTTCTCATGCCCTTTTCTTAGCCTACTCGAGGATATTAATTAGGGTTGCAAATGAACCGAGTTGAGCCGAGTTCAAATAAGGGATCTTGAGCTCGATTAGTATATATATGTGATCGAACTCAACTCGAGCTCGACAAAATTTAAAAACTTCTAATCGAGCTCAGCTCGCCTAACACATGTTAACATCAAACTTGACTCAAACTCGTATAAATTAAATAAACGAATTGATTCGAGCTCGAGCTACTCGCTCGATTTAAATACTCTGTTTTTGTTGAAAAATCAATACTCTGTTTATGTTTAACCCCAATGCTCCAACCGGTCAACCACATCCAGAGAAGTATGTAGCAACAGATGAGAGCAAACAAAGTTGAAATTAATCGCAATAGAGAAAAGATAGAGCTTCAACAGAGAGATTGAAAACCAAGAGAGAAGCTATGTAGAAGAAATTATATCAAATAATCAAAACAAGCCGCAGAGAACACTACCATCTCCGGAACTACAAATGTCACGTTCTTTACAAAAATGAAACATTTCAAGATCCCAGTTGGCCATTCACTAGTCTGAGCTACTCCAAACTATTTACTTTACCCAAGAATTCGAGATCTTCAGTTATGCAATTTCACTATAAGGTTACGGAAAACTTGGCTCACTTGGCACTGCAAACGAACAGAGGATTGGGGAGGTTGCAGCGGCGATCAAAGGCAACGGGAGACACGACCACGTTGTGCAGCAGTGGTGGCAATGGGGGCGGTGGAGCATCTCATGGGTGGTGGCAGTGAGAAGAGAAAAAAAAAATGAAAATAGAAGAAGGAGAGGTAAATGTCGTGCGGTGCATAGAGGGGGAGGGAAAAATAAGATGAAGTAGGGTTTTTGTCTTCCTAGCACCCCAAACGATGTAGTTTTGGGTAGGATTTAGAGGGCTGGGCCCTTGAGTTTACCAATCTCATTATAATTTTCTCTTTTTGTTTTTCAAATAAATACCAAATATTGATAAAAATATGATAGAAATAAAATTTAACAAAATAAATTTTAATATTGTGTAATATTTTATTTTCTTATATTTTAAGTTACTTCTATATTGTTTTTTTCTTTTATTAATGATTTTGATTTAATGATCTCTTTAAATATATGATTTCGAAATGTAAATATATTTTTTTATTGTTAGATAAAATTAATCGTTTAATAAAATTAATTATTTTTCATACATTCATTTTTATGTTATAGTTAATAATTATTTTAGGTGAATGCTATATAATAATTATATTTTCATAAGAGTATATGAAAATGTAAATATTTATTATAATAGATTTATATTTTTCACTGTACACATGCGTCTCTTACTAGTAATATTAAATATGACCAAATAATCGAAATGAAATTAGATAAGAAAGTGTCGTGATCAAATTAGAATTGCTTACAATTTATAAACATTTGATGCAATAATTCTTTTGTAAACTTAATACATTATTATACTCAACATTATTCTTTGGTTACCTTGTTATACATAAAGTAACAAAATATATTACTTATAAAAAGTATCAAAAATAATATATATAACACATAAAATATATACAATAAAAGAATATATATATATAGAGAGAGAAAGAAATATTACGAGTATTGTAACAAGTTCAAAACGAGTTGAATCGAGTTTATACAAACAAGTCGAATTGAGTTTATACGAATATTGTTCACGAGTCTAAACCGAATCGAGTTGAGATTATATGAGTTTTATTTGTTTAATATTTGAACTAATATTCATATTCACAAATAACTCATTTATTAAATAAATCGAATACAGTCGAATTTATACGAATGTATGAAATTATTCACGAAAAGGCTATGTTCGCTGCAGTCTTAATATTAATTGTCCATTTATTAACGTTGAATGTATGCGAGTCTGAAGACAACTTGGCTGTACGTGGTCATGCCTACAACTCAATTCTCGGATGTGTAGGCAGGGGGCTCTTATGTGGGCTTGTCCTCAGCTAGCTACGTGCCGATATATACATGCACTGATGCGTACCAACAGACTCAGATTTTAGCCCTGCCCTCCCTCACAGGCACAGTCCCCTCTCTGCCTCTCTAAACTCTACTGCCTAGCGATCGTGAATGTTTTTTCTTCCTGCGGTCTGTCCCCGATCACCCGGAAAGATCTTTAGATGTTGCAGAGAAATTATTCTCTACGTTTTAGTCGGATTTGACAATGTCTAGTCAGATATATCCATGAAAATTTGAAAAACCGGAAGGGATGGACTTACCTGTTTTGATATCATTTTAGCTTTTTCAGAAAAGTTGGTTGCATCAAGCCTTGGATTAAGAAATATTAAAATTTTCAGAGAGAATTTTGTGTTTTAAAATGAATTATATTTTAATATTATTATTATTTTAAAATTTAAAAAAATTAAAAAAAAAGTTGAATAGTTTATTATATTTTATATGAAGATTTAAAAAAATTGTAATGATAAAATAAAAATTTTGTATTTAAAATAAAAAGTCTGTGTGGCCAAACAGTAACTAATAGCCTTTTGAGAAAAAGTAAAGCTGAAATCAAAATCAAGGCACAAGGGCTTTGAACTGTCGTCTTCTTTAGGTTCCAGATAAGATTTTGTGAATGACGTATCTCCTCCATTCTTTCTCCAACTTTTTCTACACCTCTGGTCATTCTGGTGTGTGCCACGAATAAAACGACTGTGCGGCCCACGAAGGTCTGTGTTCCTTCTTTTCTGAGCGGTCCATGAAAGTTATTTTCGTGTGCCGCTTGCACCTGCAAAAGTCACTCAAGCATGACCCGATCTACAGACTACACCATCCAAATGGCCACTCCTTCGACAGCCTGATCTAAGTTGTCCAATGAGTGACATAAATCGGACCACTCTTAAGTAATGAGCTGTAAGGGCTACCAGGAAGTGGCCCGATCTGAGATATTCATTGGCTACCTCCCGATTTAGAGGGCCAACAAATGACATAAATCATGGAAGTGGGGGGAGTGAATGACATGTGGCGGAATACCAAAATCTTTTACCCAATTAGGCTTTTTTCATTGTCAAAATTATTAGAAGAATCTGTAATGTCTATAAACGTCATGCCTTCAGTGAGTGGCTTACAACGGAAACATCGTCACAAAAAAATAAAAGAAAGCTCTAAAACATAAAATCATATAATACATATATACACACACACGTACATACATAGCTTTAATCATAACAAGTGACAACTATTCACTCCACTTTATGTCTTCTTAATGAAAACATTGAAAAGACAGTAATCATTCTAAATAATGAACAATTGCAGAGGCTTGATGAAAATTTATGCGTGTGTCCAAAAATGACAATTATGAGCATGACTCAAAAGGCTGAACCACTGGCGTTATTATAAAGTAAAGGAAACCCACTTGGGTGCATGCCCATTGTAACATATTAATGAACCTTACCATGCTAATGAACCTTACTTCGGTGGCGATCGGACAAACTTCTGAATTTCTAATAACATATTATTAGTTGCCATGCTGTAGTGAGACTGCGAGTGTGCCGCAGACAAAAGTCGAAACTTCAATATATTTTGTTTGTCTATATTGAATTGGGAAATTGAGATTTTCTGAAATAGTTGAGGGTTAATATCGATAATATTTAGTTAAGTCATTTCTATTTAGGTATAGTTTATCATATTTGATAGACAACAAATATCATTAATGTCAAAACAAAAAGTCTACTTGTACTCGGTGTGGAAAAATCCAGCGTACCCATCCCTCCACATGGAAAATTTGAAATAGCGCATTTTGTGTTTAACCAAACAACAGGTTCTTCTTCGTCTACCCACGTGTAGTTGAATACAAGTTTGATTCTTCTCATATTCTTCTTCTCATGCCCTAAAGAGCAATATATGGTCGCATGCCCCAAACAGCAGATTCGGTGATTTTGGGTCTTTTTCTTATTTTGGGTGATTTTGTTGTATTATTTCTCAGATTTTTTTTTTCTTAATGTGTGTGTAAGTTTGAATATATGATTTTTCTTTTTCTTTTCAGTTTTTTCTGAACAAGTATCCACTGGGCATAAGTTTGGAACTCGATTGGGCAATGTGTTCAACATTGGCACGGGGACAACAAAGCCATTGGTAGTTGAATTGAAAACCAAACAAGGTACAAAAAGCAAAGAATATTCAAACAAGAACCAAAAAAAAAAAAACAGACAAGTGGAGAAGAAACATGAAGAAGAAGAAAACCATTTTCTTGTCTCCACTGTTCAAAATATGGAAAGAGAGTGGTAGTGTCATCGTGACTAACAATTTGATCTGCATGATTTGGAGCTTTCGTCGCCTGGGATTGAATCTTCTGCATAGACATATTTCCAAAAAAAAAGAGAAAAAAATATCATTCCTAAACAGCTACCCAAACAGTATTGTAAAGATCAAAGAACAAGGCCTACCCAAAAAATCATTCTCAAAACAACAATCTATTTTTGGTATGGGTTTGATATGCTTCTCAGACCGATTTTGGCATTGGTTCTGGGATGGGTTTTATTTTCTGAAATCGTTGTGTTTTTTTTTTTTAAATAATAATATCGGCTGACGTGGTTAATGCTAATCATGTCAATCGATTATGCAAAAGGTACCCAATGCAGAGTACCTTGTAGCAGAATTGATGTCAAAAAATTGCACAAATCGAAACGGAAGAAATAGTCATTTCCTGCCCAGGATTAGATAAGGCAGTTCAAAGCCCACGGTGACGGTCCAAAGTGGTAGTACGGTGCTTGTACGTACAACTATACCAGTAAATAAAAAATAAATACAACAAATATAAATAGATATATAGATATACAAATTTAGGTGGTTCAGCACAAGGCCAACGTCCACGGGTTGTTTGGATGGCAAATCCACTATAATATGAATATTTTACGCCTTACATAGTTTCTCATTTCTCTCTTTACAGTCGAGGTCAATGACCTCTTTTTTGGAGAAAATCCTCTCTATGGAGCTCTTGTCGTGAGGTTGAAGGTAATCTCTATGTTATTGTAAAAATTGCTTAGCTGTTGTTCCCTAATTTCCTCCGATATCAAATCCTTTTTTGTTGTTTCCCTGTCAATGATAAATGAGGAAGTAAGCTTTATCCTACTTCCCTCTTTGTGTGTCTGACTTACTTTCCTTCCTTGCATATCTCATTTAAATAATTCTACTTATCAACCCTACACACCACATATTACACATATTTTATTTTTTCATTTTTCTTATAACAAATATGTGGTATATAGATAAAAAGTAGGACAACTCAATTAATTTAATAAAAATTAAATTAAATTAAGATTAAAATTAAAAAAAATAATTTTAAAATATATAAAATATATGATATGAGATAATAAGTAACATTCCTCCTCTAACTCACTTTTCTCATTTTTTTCATTATTTTCTCTTTTATGTCTTTCTCATTTCTCTTTGATATTTACTTCTTCTTTTTTTATCCCCTCCTTATATGTTATTTACTTCTTGATGATGATCGTTTGGGTTGGGCTAGAGATGCATATGGGCTAGGGGATTTTATCCCAAACAAATACGATAAAGCTGAATAAAGTTGAAATAAACCTCAGCACACCCAAGAGATATTTATGGCTAATTTAAAAAATTATAATTTATCCTCTAATTTGTAAAAAGATTGTACATCTAAGCTTCATTCAATCATAGCCGTTGAAAAAGATAAAAATAGGCAGTGTGTTACAAATTAGACAAAAACCATGAAGAAAGGTGCAAATTATTGATTTTTGAAAACTAAATAATGTGTTAGTTTTGGTCACGTGTACCGTAAAACTCATCAAAGTGTATTGACCAATCACGTGTAGATTTTTCCTTGTATTTAATTAATTAATCCGGCTCCGACCACCTCCGTCCATTACAGAGTACACGCGCTTCGGCGGTCTTCAGTCTCCACCGTCCAACGACTATTCCAAAGATGCCCAAAATTTAGCACATGATTAAAGCCCCGCTATAATTTATATGAGCACTGCTCCCCCATCCCCAAACCCACTTTTTCTTCAACTTTTCTCTCTGACCTAAAATTTCCTTCCCAGCCAACCAAATGCAAAGCTCATCAATGGCTTCTCTAACCTCTGCTCCGAGAACCATCTCTACCTTCAAAAAATTACCCAGCATAGGATCACTACCCACTGCTTCACCTACTGTTAAAACACTACAGTTGAAGCTCACGAACCCAGCTCTCTCCCAAAGACTCAAGATCCACTCCACCCCACCGAAAAGTCCGAACTTTTTACTACCCAGAAGATTACTCACCTGCAAAAGCCACGACGATCGATCAGGATCTGCAATACCCGGTATTCATTTCTCACGTTTTCTCACTCACCGCGTTTTTCATTCCCCCAAAATTAAACTTTTTGGTCGGTGACCGTTTTGCTTATTATGTCTGCTTTTGCAGCCAAAGTTCAAGAACTGCACGTGTACGAGATCAACGACCTTGATCGTGGAAGCCCTGCCGTCCTCCGACTGAGCCAAAAGCCCGTCAATTCCCTTGGCGATCTCGTTCCCTTCACCAACAAAGTATTTTCCAGAAGAAACTCTTTTTATTTTATTTTATTTTTATTTTTTTCTATTTGGGAAAAACACTTCCTTTAGTTTAATCGCATCTTTCTATATATAACCTTTGCATATTTATTTTAACACAGTTACCTATCAAAAATTTATTTTAACACAGCTGTTCACTGGAGACCTGAAAAAACAATTGGGAATCACACAGGGACTCTGTGTTTTGATCGAAAACAAACCGGAGAAGAAAGGTGACCGGTTCGAGGCGACATATAGCTTTAACTTCGGAGACTACGGTCACATGGCGGTGCGGGGGCAGTATTTGACCTACGAGGACACGTACCTCTCCGTGGTGGGCGGCTCTGGGATCTTCGAGGGGGTGTACGGCCAGGTGAAACTGGAGCAAATTGTGTATCCCTTCAAAATCTACTACACATTTTACTTAAGGGGCATCAAGGATTTGCCCGTCGAGCTACTTGGGAAGCCTGTGGAGCCCAACCGAACCATCGACCCTATTCTTTACTATGCTTCTCACTGGAAACCTATTTTACGTGTCTTGCTCTCCAAATATTTTTCACAACCAAAGCTCGTTTCCAGCGTTGAGAAACAAAATGCTTGAGTCTTTGCTGTTTTGCTCTTCTTAAAATTGATGTAATTGAGTTGGATGAGCGTCTTTGATGTTTGCTTCAGATTATGGATCGGTTTGACTCAATATTACCCTGTGCTTTTGCTATTTTGAAGATTCTTTTCCGATGTTTCTTTGTTTTTTAAAGAGATTAATGTCGTGTGCCGTGTGGTCGTCCATTGCCTTCTCTGTCAAACTGACTACAGATGGTGCGTTGAGACTGAAAATCTCAAATTTTAGAAAGTTAAAAAATAAAGTGATGTGTTACCGACGCAAATTTTATATAATTTGTTAGATATATTTTATAAATTTATAAAATAAATAAATTTATAATTTAATTTATTACATCTTGTCAATTTTTAAAAAATATTATATAATACCGATAATTATTTTTTTAAAAATAATATTATATAATACCGATAACTGTACGCTCTCATCACCATGCTGAGGGGCAATACGAGAAGGAAACTCAAAATTCAAGCTTGCATTAACTTTAGGTTCGAATGGAGATGAGATTGGTTGAATTCTTTATTATTATTAGTAGTGAGTTGAGATGGTGGATTGAGTTTTATGAGATTCACTTAAAATATGTTTAGATGTATTTGAATATTAAGAACTTAAGATGAGTTTAGATGTATTTATAAAAAGTTAAAAAAGATTATGAGTCTAACATATAAAGAAGTATTGAGTTGAACAAAATTGTGAATTCCAATATAAAGATATTTTAAGTTGAGATAAATTTAAATTTAAGAGTTAAGTATTTAGATATTAGACTTAATTTAAAATTAGACTAAATTAAATTAATCTCAATTGAACCTAAGTATTTAGTTCCAGCCTTAATATCTTTGTTCAGAATTGATTATTACCAATACCCATAAAATCTTTTCTTGAACTAAAAACTTTGATGTGAGATAAACTGCAGATGAATTACTCATTGAAAAACTAGAATTTGATAATATAAGTGTCTTGAAGTAAACTAGAAAATATAATTACCAGCCACAGCTTTGACTTCTTTTTTTTTTTTTTTTGCTGTTTTTCAAACACGTGGAGAATTACATATGTTGCACAATGCACGTGGTCTTGAACACGAGGATATTTACATGTACAGCACAATGCACATGGATATTATTTTTAGAATTTTCCTTACTATTTTTAATATTAGCTACAGCTTCTGAATATTCCGATACGGCCGCGTTATGCCATACCACGATCCCACCTCTAGTGGCATGCAGATAGCACCGTCCATTCCTACACCACGAGACCCACGTGCCCAAATCCACCACGCTTCCAATCTATAAACATCTGCGCGCTATCTATACCACTGCCTTAATTTCATTCTCCGCCATCTTTTTCCTCCACCAATTGTCCATTACTTTACAAAAAACAAGAAAGTTTCTTCAATGGCCTGCTTGATAAAATATAAAACATATAATAACTTTTTTTTTTCAGTTTAAATTTTCGTAACAAGTAATAATTTCACTTAGTATCATTATAGAGATTCTAAATTCAAATATCGACTCTATACTTTATTTAATTTAATTAAAAATTTCACGTGTTAGATTTACACGTAAATGAAGTATTAAAATATAAAATATATAATAAAATTTATTTATTTTTATTAATTTAAATTTTTTAAATAAGTAATAATTTGACCTGCTCAAGCTATGCAAGAACCAGTACATATTTTACACGTTTTCCTTTCATGTGTCATGCGTTTCTCGCAAGTTCCTTTGGTGACCCTTTTGCTTGTTTTTTGCAGCCAAAGTTCAGGAACTGTACGTGTACGAGATCAATAAATGAAATCGTGGGAGCCCCGCCTACCTCCGTTTGACCCAGAAATCCGTCAATTCTCTCGGGGGTATGGTCCCCGTTTAGCAACAAAGCATGTTCTTCCTCATCCACTTACCTTCTTCCTTTTTAAAAGCAATATTTCTGTAATATTCTCTCTTATTTTTTTCTGGTTTGCATATATATGCTGGAGACCTACAGAAGCGGTTGGGAATAACAGCGGGCATGTGTAGGGCTGTGCATAAAAGGCCTTGGGCCCGATCCATCCGTAATACTCGATATGGTCCACCCGAACAAAGTCGGTTTCATCGGATCAAACTCCAATACGGGTTTAAACACCACATTATCGGTCGAAACTGATCACCGAAAACACCCCAACTCTCTAGTCTCTTCTCCTCAAACCCTATCTACCGACTCCATTCTTCCTCTCCATTAGACATCATCGTTTCTGTTCGCCATCGACCATCTGTTGCTGCTCCACCTTGCGTCCAGATATGCACACTCTAACTGGTACTCTCTCTCTCTCTCCCTCTCTCTCTCTCTCTCTCTCTCATTTTAGAAAAATTCAATAATCAGTCATTCATTTTAAGCGTTTAACTGCTCTCTTCATCTCTCATAGATATCTGTAAGTTTGGCCTAGCCCCCAATTTTTTGGACTCTCATTTTTTTGTCTATTGCTGTATGGGAAAGTTTTTACTATTGTTTCCAGAGAGTGTTTCTTTTTGGGTTCCTTCATTCTGATTCTATATCTGTAATGCTGCTCTTATTTATGCTTTGTTGTGTGCTTTTTAGGTGTTGCATGTGTGTGAGCTCGATCTGCGACTGTTGTCTATATTTCTGCTTCTAAGATTACAGAAATCTCCCTGCTTTGAGGCTTTAACTATAATCAACTTGTTTTTTGTTTTTGTTATTTTTAAAAATTTTAGAGGCTTTACAAGAAGATTCGGTCACTATTTTTTTTTTTTTTTTCGTTTTGCCCTGGTTTTCGTCTCTACTGGGCATTTTGCATCTTTCTTTTCTTTGTTGTGCTCTTTTTATTTTTTTTTCCCTTTCTTAACTGTTTGTTTAGGTAATTTTGTTGTGTTTTTTATCCTGTCTTTTGAACTTGGTTCCTGCAGTGTTTTGCTTTTATTCTCTATAGGACAGTTTATTTGGATATATAACATTCTAGTAGTTCTTTTGCCTTCTTTTGCTTGCATCGTTACTGGAATCTTCGAGGCTTGCTTTTTCAGCAGCATTTTGTTGAACTCTTAGGTATTATGTTATGTGAATAAATCATATTCCTGCTTGCATGTCTTATTTGGCTTAAGGTGTCTCTGAAAACTGCTCCTTGTATGTCTGGTTTGGGTTAATGTGTCTCTTAAAACTGCTCCTTACATGCCTGGCTCTGGTTAACGAAAGTGGAGACATTTGTGACTGAGTATGTTGTGATTTCTAGTTTTTGTCTTTTCTTTTGATTTCACCTAATTTGACATGATAGTTTTTACATATCAGACTCTAGCCATTTGGGTATAATAAAGTTTCATTGCTCTTTAATGTGAACTTTTTTTTTCTTTGTTGTGAATTTTTCTATTTTGTTATGAACTACAGTTTCGTGCATAATTGGTTCGATTACAATTAAATCCGACCAGACAGACCCCGCATGTACGAACGGGTCAAGTCGGTTTGGCGCGCTTTTGGTGCCCGGGCCGGGTCGGATTAGGCACAGATCCAGCTTGCCCTCATCGGGTTGCAGGCTTAGGCATGTGCATTCTGATCGAAAACAAACCCGAAAAGAAAGGTGACCGGTACGAGGCAATATTCAGCTTTTATTTCGGGGACTACGGTCACATATCGGTGCAGGGACCGTATTTGACCTACGAGGACTCGTGTTTGGCCGTGACGGGTGGTTCTCGTATCTTTGAGGAGTTGTACGGGCAGGTGAAGCTGCGCCAAATTGTTTCCCCTTCAAGCTTTTCTACATTTTTTATTTGAAGGGCATTGGATACTTGCCCGAGGCCCCCGAAGAGCTTGTTGGTAAGCACGTGGAACCGATCCCAGCTATTGAGCCAAGCCCTGCGGCTAAGGCTTGTGAGCCCAAGCCACCGTCGCTAATTTCACTCAATAAAGGAGTTTTATGAACATTGTTGATGGCAATGACATAGACAGGCAATAAATTTTTTTTTTTCTTTCAAGCAATATATGCATTCATTAAAAAACTAATACAATATAGCAGCGAGTTAATATTACAATAATTAAACAATATTAAAGGGAGGATCTTTTTCACTCAAGAAATTCAGGACATTTGGAGGGATGCTTAGGGGTATACTTCTAAAGACTTGATTAGAAGCTGGCCTTTGCGCTAGTTGATGAGCGCATCAATTTTGAGATCGATAAATTTATTTTCAAGTCCACTAGTCAAAATCTTGTAGCAAGAAATGAATATTTCTGGTTGTTGTCTGCATGGTCCAATCTGTTGCTGCTTTTTGATTATTGATGGCCAAAATTACATGTGATGAGTCTCCTTCAATGATAATTTTTTTAAGGTATTTTTTTTTTTCCTTTTGTTATTGCCATTAGTGTTACTGAAGCTTCTCTTACATTGGGATTTGTATTATGGATGACTTCTACTTAGGCAAATAGAGGAGCGCCTTTTTCATTTATGCATGCATATAACTACTATTATACTTTCATTTTGTCTGACAGTTACATCGAATGAGAGTGAGAAAACTCTTGTTGGTAGTGGTTGCTATGTAAGTTCCTGCTGAGCTTTTATGTTGGTCCAGCTGTCAGGTGCCCTTTGAACTTTGGAAAATCCTACACTTACCGTTAGTTCCACCGCTCCTTTCTACCATTGTGTTTTTTATTATTATTATTATTATTTTTTACTTAATGATTAAGTAAATGTTTTTTAATAATATTCTGATTTTTTTAATTTTTTTAAAAATATTTAAATGTATTAAAAAAATACATTTAAATAAATACAAAAACATAAAAAAAATTTAAAGCATTAGCGGGAGCCCCCGCTGGGGCTCCCCAGCGGTGTGTGCCCTTGAACTTTTGTGACAATCAATAAATATACTTGCATGTTGTATTTTTCCTCGAACGGTAACTTTCTTAACGTCACATATTCTTATGGAAGTTAGCAAATCCGCGTTAATTTACGTCTTCAATGTTTAAAGAGTTGTTATATTCTTAAATTAAGTAATATTAGATATATTTTTAAAATAAGTAAGTCTAGTACACCAAACACTTTATCTAAGAATAATATTACATACAGTTTTAGGATATGCAAGTTTCGTGTACTCTTTTTTTAAAAAAGTAAGATCCACCATTAAAAAAATTAATTTTTTTCATATAAGTCTCATATTTATCTATTTTTTTCAAAATGAGTACGTGAAATTTGTACACTTGAGGACTACAAATATCATTTTTTAATTTTTTAAATGTTATATTTTAAATCAAATAATGTCATGTAAGCACTTTATTGAGTGTGCTTTACAATATAAATTTTCTTCCCAAAAAGTCACATTGATCTTGATTCTTGATCCCAATTATGGGTGTAAATTGGTCCGGTCTTGGAGGTAATGGATCAAAAATCTTGGTCCATCATTTTCCCTTAACCGAACATCTATAGTAGTTATCGGTCCAATCTAATTATTTTTTCTATTTAAAATAAAATTAAGAAAAAATTTATTTAAATTATTAAATTAAAATTAAGTGAATTATTAATATAGATTATGTAACTTACTCATTAAAAAATATTTTATATGGTCAATGGTGATAAATTTGATAAAAATTACATTATTAACTTATATAGTTATTACAAAAAAAATAATATATTAAATTATTAAAAGTATTTTTAAATATATATAGAAGTTCAGCCTAATCTAATGTGGTCTAAAATTTATAGACTTTGAGACAGGACCGAATGGCTTGGGTTCACATGAATTTTTTAAACCGAAACCGATCAGTCTGAATTCGATCTGGTCCAAATGGGTCAGCTTGGTCCATTTTCCCAATTTATACCGACCGGCTTACACCCTTAAATTATCAATATTTGATCCAGATTTCTTAAAATTAGACGACAGTATGTTTGACGTTGGAAGTTCATTCACGGCCAATATTTAATGAAGGAATATCTACAAATTGATATTTATTAGTTTTAAATTGTGGAGAATATATAAAATAAAAAAGAAATTCTAAGAGGATCTTACTTCATAATTTTCGTAGTAATGAGATCATGAGTCAAGTAAATGGTTTTCGCAAACATTGTATTTAAATTGGCTTATCGAAATGGAATGAACAAGTAAAATATTGAATTTTGTTCCGAACGTTTTAAAATGGACGTACGTGTCATATATACTCAAATAAAAGTGTGCGACACGTACGAGGAATACAATGGAGTTGCTTATTCAATATTCCAAACACGTACATTAATGTGTGAACTGAGAAGCCCAACTACCTCAAAACTACGCTGGATTTAATGAGCCATTAAAACTTGAATTATTGATTTACTGGAGTGTTGAGGATTGAAAATGACGGGAAATTCTCGATCATGTTACACATGTTGATCAATGCATGCATGCCATGCTTTTTTTCTTTGTAACTACTTGGCAGTCGTTCCCATGTAATTGTTTTTTTATACCGTAGATGTTACTTTTGACGTGTTTCACGAGGGTAATAAAGAAAACAGGAGAGAAAACAATTGGCTTCACAGCAAGATCATTCTATCTCTTATTTATATGGAGTAATTTTTATTTTTTATTTTATTTTTTTGGTGAAAATGGGAGGTGGGATCGACTAGCATAATAACGTTTTTTAGACGTGATTATAGAAGTCTCTCTACTACGAAATGTCTGATTTAAGCTATAGCTATTACTCCAAGGGCGAGCCTATCATCACTGTATCCCCAAGGTATCTAACTAGTCCAAAACACATCCTATAGCTCAAATGTCAGGCTTTATTATCATAAGTGATTTTAACTTATGTCTTAATTCAAACTTCTCTCGAATCCATAAAATATAAACTCGTACCAACTGTGCCATTACCAGGATTATATAAGTTAAGAATTCTAAATTCCGTATACAATTATAAACTTATGAACAATGATTTTACTATTTATATAATAAACTAGGGGTGAAATTCGGTCAGTCCGAGCCGAATAAACTGATCGGACCAGCCATTTTTGTTCGGTCCAATTTTTATAAGACTGAATTCATTCCATCCAGTCCCAGTCCAAAGGTTTTTCACCTCGGACCTGACCAGAAAGCCCCTAGACCAGGACCGAATTGGACCAAATGAAATTTTTTTAAAAAATATTTTAGTATTTATATATATTATTTATATCAATAATTATATATAATTAATTATTAATATATCATAATATTACATAAGTATTATATTCTTTAATATATAACTATAATATATAGTACTAGTATATATTAATATATTAACATATTATAAGAGTTATAGTATAAATTATAGTATATGTATAAATTTATAATAGTATTAATATAATTAACTTAATATAAGTTGTTAGTATTAAATCTATAACTACATAGAGTATTATTTAATATGGCATTATCAATTTATCACTAACATATAGTATATTAGAAATACTACTAATATAGTTATTAGTTATAGTATTGGTACTAAGTCTATACCAATACTATAACAGTATAACTAATAACTATATATATTTAGATTAATGTATTTTTATATTCTTTAATATATAACTATAATATATAGTAGTAGTATATATTAATAATTGTATAATTTATTATATAATTTTCATAGAATTAGTCACTTAATTTTAATTTAATATTTAAAATAATTTTTTTATTAATTGATTATTTAAAAAAAAAGACCAAATGAACCAAACCGGTCTCCGATCCCTAGGGATGTTTGGTCTGGTCTTATCCGAAGAAAATGATGGACTGAATCACTCTCCAGACCGGACTAGACTATTTCCACCCATAAATAAATAGTACTAATTTATTGATTAATTATGAACTTGTAAATCAACACGGAATTCCGTATATTTAACATTTTCCCTATAAAATAGGTGATGTCCGCTACAAAATGAATTATTACACCAATATTATACATCTCAAGAGCGTGTCAAAATCACCGTCATCATTCACCAATTCCTTTGCCATAAACGAGTTTTTGGTGCCCACAGCTAAAAGCGCACCCACGCACATGGAACACATCGGAACATGGCGAGCCGCATCCGAAGACACCAAAATTTCCTTGAGATTTTTCCTACCAAATACCAAACCCGCCTAAATGGAAAGGAATTTCTTCCTACCTTTTCGAACTTTCTAATTTTCCTCGTGAACAAAATTAATAGAAATATGCCTCCTTTAGACTAGACCCATTAATTTGTACCGACCGACCGTACACCCCAAGAGTTGTTAGCACATGATTGAAATCTTACGGTACTGATCTTACTGGACAGCCTAAACTTGTCATATAAACAGCCAACTCCCCTGTCGTTCTAATCAAGTTCCCCTGCTTTCTGGCTGACCAAGCACCGTGGTCTGTGAAAAACTTCACCGTAAGTAAGAGCTCTCCGTCTCTCACCAATGGCATGCTCAAGCTCAGCTTTGATAACTAACTCTTCCTCTGTCAAACTTGCCAACCCTAGATCACAATCCGGTACTGCTTCACCAGCCAACAGACTCCTATCTTTCAAGCTCTCAAATCCATCCATCACCCATAGCCTCAAACTCCGATCAAATCCAGCACAATGCCCCAGCCTTTCGCTACCCAGAAGATCATTCGCTTGCAAAAGCCAGGCCGACCTATCGGGCTCTGCTAGGCCCTGTAATTATTTATCACTTTCCCCCCTAGTTTTTCTATTACGAAATCGAAGTTTTTGGTTGGATCATGTGTTACCCTTGATTTTTCTGTCTGTTCTGTTTTGGCAGGCAAAGTTCAGGAACTGTACGTTTACGAGATCAACGAGCACGATCGTGGGAGTCCTGCCTACCTCCGGTTGAGCCAGAAACCCGTCAATTCCCTTGGCGACCTAGTCCCACTTAGCAACAAAGTAATTGTCCAAGACTCGTATGCAATAAAGTAATTTTGTCTATCTCAAAGTTAAGACTTTATATGTACGTAATAATAGGTGTATACTGGAGACCTGCAAAAGCGGGCGGGGATCACGGCGGGAATATGTATTCTCATCGAAAACAAACCGGAAAAGAAAGGAGACCGGTACGAGGCGATCTTCAGCTTTTACTTCGGGGGATACGGTCACATATCAGTGCAAGGAGCGTATTTGACGTACGAGGACACTTAACTGGCCGTGACAGGTGGGTCCGGGGTATTCGAGGGGGTGTACGGTGAGGTTAAGCTACAGCAGCTTGTGTTTCCCTCTAAGCTCTTCTACACGTTTTACTTGAAGGGCATCAAGGACCTTCCAGAGGAGCTCATCGTGAAGCCGGTCGAGCCCAACCCAGCCGTCGAGCCCACCCCTGCGGCTAAGGCCTGTCAGCCCGATGCCACCATTTTCAACTTCACCAACTGATGTATGCGCTGATGTTAAGTGCCGTTTGAAAATTTCTGTTTGGAAGAGTCGGTCCTTACTTGCACGATTGGAAACCAAAAATAATGTATAGTGTGAAAATAAATAACTTTTTTCGTAAAGATAATTTTATAATATCACAAGTTATATCAAAATACGATAATTTATAAAATTATTTTTATGTAATTAATTTACAATTAAATTATTTTTATTTTCTTTTTATAGTAAGAGGCGAAAAAAAAATACAACAACGAATCTACAAAGAGCAAGATGACAAAATATTTTTTTGCCACTTCACCATTATCATTCGTAGGGCTGTTCATCCGGGCCGGATTTAAAATCTGGCCCGGACCGGAATCCGGTTATCAGGTTTTCGGCCCGGGTCAACCCTGGGCCGGAACCCGGATTTAAAAAACCGGATTAATCCGGTCTGGGTACCGGATTTTAAATCCGGGACCCGGGGTATACAAATTGGGGGAAAAAAAAAACCTAGTTTAGAAGCCGCCCCCCCGAATTGATATATATATATATATCTCTCTCTCTCTGCGTGCGAAGTGCCTCGCCTCCCTCCCCCAGATCGCGCGGCTCGCCGGTCATATCCGTTTGTCCGTTTAGGTATGTCTCTATCGCCGGTGACCTTTCGGTAAGTCTCTCTCCCCATCTGTGAACAATGAATGTAAATGTGGTAGATCTAGTGATTCAGTGAACTGAGTCTCTCTGTGCTTGGATAGATTTGGTAGATCTAGTATTTGGGTATATTTTGATGATAATGTTTGAATGTAAAAGATTTAAAGAAATATTAGTAAATAAATAGATGTAATCTGGTATAAAGATTAAAGAACTTGTACGGTCTGTTGTGTTGTCTCCTCTGTTTGTCATTGGGAAATTCTGTCCGTGGGGTTTCTTCGCGTGAGATAATCTTACCCTTTTTTTTTTTTTTACTTTTAAGAATAATTTGACAAGGAATTTTTATGGGGTTGTATGTCTTTGCATGTTAAGTCCTCTAGGGAGATGAGAGAAATGTGGATTTGCAGCGAGCCCCATGGTTTGGGATATTTTAGATTGCGGGTCTATCATGTTATAAAGGTTTCATTTTGACAAATTTTTTCTCAGTGAGTTAATGGAAAGTAGAAAATGATAAGCTATAGCTCCACTTGTTTAGAAAGTGATAAAAGTGCCAAGTATAAGAGAGAAACCTAGAGAAAGTACCTCCTATAATGTAAACCTTATCGGTATATGTTGCCCAGTTATTTAGAAGATAATGAAAGAGAGAGAGAGAGAGAGAGAGAGAGAGAGAGAGAGAGAGAGAGAGAGAGTTGGTCTAGAAAGGTGGAGGACATTTCATAATGTGATTGGTCAAGTAGGGAGTAGGGTGATGTGGAAAGAACCTTAATTTACTGTTTGCAATCACAAGCTTATATGTTCCCTTAAATCTTTTCCTCATGACAGGAGAGGTGAAGAGCACTCCTTTATTCTTAGACCCGCAACTTCATGTGTAAGAATCTCAAGGTTCATGGTGAAAGAAGCTCTCTATCATCACATTTACAGGCTGGAAATACAGCATCAAGTTTGCATCTTCTCTCCAACACCATTGAAGGAAAGAAGAGTTCTTCAACTGCTGATCAGTATGCGATTATGGTATCATGTCGGTGCAACTACACTGGTATCCATACTGCTCTTAGTTTACCATATCATCTGAAGGAGATGCAAGTAATTCTATGGAAAAATCATCTTAAAGAAGTTGGTTGTTTCTTATTGTTGCTATTCCTATGTCGTGATTTTTGTTGAATGTAGAGTCAAGATTGTTTTTCAAGCAGCCGACAAGTTGGAGACCACGTATCTCAAGGAATTTTATGATCTCTGTTGCATCTGAAATGTCAGGACATTCTCCTTGTTCCCATGGAGTCTCCCAGCTTCCCGTTCAGGTTACTTATGAATTTATCATTCATCTATGTCAGTTTGTGTGGGTTCCCCACCTTTTACTCATGATACTATGCCTAATTTATCTGACCAGTTCAAATTCTCAAGTCTTAACTCTTCAGGGTTCAAATTTGACATCTGAAGACCTTACTTTGACAGTTCTTGCTCCGGCCTCATTTACTTCACCTCCATCAGTGCTGTCCTTAAATTCTTCACCATCCCCACCAATGAGTCCCTTTGTTGGGTTTTCTGAGTTAAACGGAATGGCAAGGCTGGGCTCTGCACCTCTTGTATCAGATGATAGGAAAGAGAACGATGATGGTGGAGCTCGGTCAGTTTCCTTTAATGAGCAGGCTTCTCCCGCTTCTCATGTTGTTCCCGGTACTGGTATGGGTTTCTCCTCTGTTGTGTGTTTTGTGATATGCTTTGTGTTTCTTGATTTGCTATGAGTTTTATGCCTAAAATCCAGTTGGGTTCTTTGTATTTGTATTATATTACAGTTAAAAGGTCATACTCCAGTGGTATCAAGTGCTGTTGTAACAGCCCGCTAAAATTATCAGTTTTGGATTATTTCCCGACAGCAATCACATCTCTCTCGTCTTTACCCTCATCTGGAATCACGCGTATAGATTATCTTTTCCGTAAATCACGTATTTTGTTCTTCACCGACAGCTGTAAAATCATGAGTTATTGTGCAAGCTAGACATGGAAAAAGCTTATGATCATGTCAATTGGAGATTCTTGCTTTTCATGCTTGAGAGATGTGGTTTTGGTGTGAAATGGTGTACTTGGATCTATCATTGTATTTCTATGGCCTGCTTCTCGGCTTTAGTGAATGGCTCACCAAAAGGCTTTTTTGAAAGCTGATATCAGGCATTGTGGAGGGTGGTTTCATATTTGGATTCAGTGGGGGAAGCCATTACTGGCACTCTCATCTTGTCTCATCTATTATTTGCCGATGACGGACTAATTTTTTGTGGGGCTGCATGATGAAATCTGAGCCTTGAGGGCTCTTCTTTTATGCTTTGAAGTTGTAACAGGGTTGAAAGTGAACTTGGCTAAATCATAAGTAGTGTCGGTGGGGGATGCTCCTAATGTGGAGTGTATGGCTTCCATTTTAGGATGCAAGATATTTCAGCTGCCAATGAAATACCTTGGCCTTCTGTTGGGTGCTCTGTTCAAATCAATATCTATTTGGGATAATGATCTAGAAAAAATGGAAAGGAAATTGGCTTGTTGGAAAAGGATTTATTTATCCAAAGGTGGGAGGGTTGCCCTAATCAAAAGCACTCTTTCCAACTTGCCAACTTATTTCCTATCACTATTCCCACCCCCCATCAAAGTGGCTTATTGCATGGAGAAACTTCAACGTGACTTCTTTTGTTGTTTTTGGTTTTTGGGTTGTTGGGGGGGGGGGGATCAATGATGAGTTTAAATTTCACTTGGTGAAATGGGCCAAAATCTGCTCTCCTATTCAAGAAGGAGGTTTGGGTATTTGGAACTTGCAGTTTTTCAGCAAAGCTTTGCTTGGTAATTAGCTATGGAGATATCACAATGAGAGGGGGGCTTTGTGGAGAAGCGTCATTGAAGTGAAGCAAGGGGAACCATGGGGAGGATGGTGTACCAAGGAGGTGAGTGGGCCTCATGGGGTGGGGCAATGGAAGCACATAAGAAGAGGTTGGGACACATATTCCAGATATACATGCTTTAAACTCGGTGATGGATCAAAAATTAAATTTAGGCATGATGTATGGTGCGGCGATATGGCACTCAAGAAAACTTTTCCACAAGTTTATGGCTTAGCAAGCATGAAAGAAGCCTCAATTGCGGACCTCTTCATACTCTCTAACGGCACTCCACAATGGAATGTCACATTTCTTAGGATGCACAAGATTGGGAAATTGAGGCTTTTTTGGCGTTTTATAACCTAGTTTACTCCAGTCGGTTGTTTGAGGGAGCTGAAGATAAGATCTTTTGGTGCCCTTCTAAGATAGGGAAGTTCTCAGTCTGCTCCTTATAGAAAGCCATGACAATACATGGTGCAAATTCCCATAGAAGAGTACTTCAAAGACAAAGGCACCCCTAAAGGCAAAGTTTCCTTAGATTCTCACTCTAGACAATCTAAGGAAACATTGAGTCATAGTCTTGGATTGGTGTTGTATGTATAAAAATAGTGGACAATCGGTTGACCATCTACTACTTCATAGTGAGATTGCCAGGACATTGTGGAATGAAGTTTTCGCTCGGGTGGGATTAGCTTGGGTGATGCCGAGATGGGTAGTTGACCTCCTTGCTTCTTAGAAAACCATCCAAGGTAATTCTCAGATTGCCTCTATTTGGAATATGGTTCTAATATGTTTATGGTGGTATATTTGGAGGGAGAGGAATGAAAGAAATTTTGAAGATCAAGCGCAGTCAACGGAGGAGCTTAGAAGTCCAATTTTCAATACTTTACTCCATTGGTCGATTGTAATTGATTTTCATGGCTTGTCATTTCATGAATTCTTTGTATCTCTAAATTAAGCATGCTTAGGCATTTCTCTTGTAAATGCCCGTATACTTGGGCTTTTGCCTATTCTTTTGATCAATAAAATCTTGTTTACCGATCAAAAAAATATTTTGACGAAAGCTACAAACAAGTATAGAATGATTTTTTTGGCGAAAGCTAAATAATTAAAAAGCTAGGAAAGGGCTAGATAGCAAAAGGACCTTTTTGTTGCATGACGGGTGGCTAATGGAAAAAACCTGTAATTTCTTTGATTATGATGGAAAGAACATTTCAATTTAGATTATAGTAAATACAGCATATAGCCACAGCTATTAATGTTCCTAGTTTGGTCAAGATCTGGAGCAATCAACTATGATTTATACCATACTTGCTTTGGAGGCTATTGATCACATGGAATCTTGTGCTTTGCATCACTAAGCAAACTAGAATCGGAAACTCAAGGATTTTGGTCATAATATAAGCCCATTGGCTGTCTATCTGGTTTTTATATGTTTTGGACCCAATCCTTCTCCATTAACATGCAAATGATTTGTTTTTTGTTTTCACCTCTTTGTTTGCTTTTCCTACTACTAAGTTTGGCAATTAGAATAAAACTAGTCATCGACCCACCTAATATTTGAGAATTATTATGGTAGAATAGTCACGTGGCGATGAAGTCAAAGGGGTAATAACAGAGTCAATAGCTACAATATCATGAACTCGAATAATAATAATAAAATGAGAGAAGAGTTAAGTGGTGGGAAAGCCAGAAAGACAAGTAATAGGAAATCAATAACGACTATAAGATGCAAAGTCTTTTTTTTCCTTTGTATTAATTTAGTAGTCATAAATGGTAGGAAACCTTTTGTCTTCAAGCCATATATATATTTTTTTTAACTTTATGTAAAAAAATTGAGTGGATTTATTGTAGAAACTAAGACTATCTTTTTAGCAAGTGAAGGGTTGGGATAGGTCAATAAAATAAAATGAAATGATGAGGTGGCTCAATAGAAATGAAGCAGTTGAATGTAAGATGTTTTGCCTACCTAAAAGGGACTTGGGCTCTGTTTGGGTAGTGGAGTGTTCTCTGTTCTTTTCATTATTTTATCATTACTTTTCACTACTATTCACTACTATTTAATATTTTATCATTATTTTTTTACTACTATTTACAGAATATCTGATATCACCTCGTTACCTAAACGCAACCTTAATGTACAGCCTAAAATGATGGGATTTATGATGCATGAAATCCAGTTTGGTAGAACCTTGTTCTAAGTCACAAGTTTTATGTCACTCCTAGATGTGCATTTTAAGTTATTCCGCTCTCCACAAAATTTTACTGGAGGAAACATGGGGTGATGCCAGTTTGTATTAAAAATTAATTTGTAAATGTGCTTACGACTATAAACAATTTTTTAACATAGATGTGTGAGTTTAGTGCACTCACTGCAATGCTTTCTATGTTGTTTTATATTGCGTTATCCCATATTTTGGCTAACAGAGCTGAATAATGTTTTATCTTGATGCAGATTGCTGCATTTTCCACTCCTTCAGATTATTGGTTCTCATCACATTCTATTGTTTGGAAGGATGCAGGTGCTTTTGCAGGTCAATGTTGGTGTTGATTTTCTGAGAGACCCAGTCATTGAAATTCTTCAATTTGAGAAATCTCGGGACAGAAGTATGTCTTTTGGAAGCCAGGACAACTCAGTTTCTGCAACTCAGGACCCAAGTGGAGAACTGTTAAAATGGTTGCTTCCCTTGGATAACACTCTCCCTCCCTCTCGTCCTTTATCTCCTCCTCTAATTTCTAGTTCAGGAATTAGTAGTTCATCTCAAAAGTCCACCTTTTCATCCTCGTCTGGCTCTCAACTCTTTTCTTTTGGCAATTTTAGAAGTTACTCCATGTCATCACTACCTCAAAGTACTACACCACCTCCTGGACCTCTTAAAGTTTCTAGTTCTAAGCCAAGCTTTGACCTTGAAGATTGGGATCAGTTCTCACCTCAGAAGCCTTCAAAAAGTCAAAAAGATGAAGATGAAGACCTTTTATCTTTCCGTGGTGTGGCTTTGGAGCGAGAACGTTTTTCTGTTCGCTGTGGACTTGGAGGTATCTATATACCAGGTAGAAGGTGGAGGAGAAAGCTTGAAATTATTCAACCTGTAGAAATTCATTCTTTTGTGGCAGACTGCAATACAGATGACCTTATTTGTGTGCAAGTAAAGGTATGAGTGGTTTCTACAACTGTATCAAGTCATTGGATTAAACTACACTTCTTCCCTAGAATTTATATAATGTTTGTCCCAACTATGTAGAAATGACATGTTGGTTTTGAGATGCAGAACATTTCTCCAGCACATACACCAGATATTGTGGTATACATAGATGCTATAACCA
This sequence comes from Carya cathayensis, assembly GCA_011037825.1. NCBI lineage: Eukaryota > Viridiplantae > Streptophyta > Magnoliopsida > Fagales > Juglandaceae > Carya > Carya cathayensis. The sequence continues at coordinate 1,902,080 of QGSO01000154.1, forward strand.
TTGTTTTCGAGGAGGCTTTCAAAGATGGACCACCCTCATCATTACCAATTGCTTGTATTGAAGCTGGAAATGAACACAGTTTGCCTAACCTAGCCCTCAGGTTGTTTTTCGCTCTGGGCATCTTAATTTACTTTTTGGTATAAGCTTTTTACTGTACTCGCTGATTGTATCACTGTTCCCATCTATAGTGTTGATTGTGTATCTAGTCCGTTTAACTACAAATAATGTTTGGTACTAACATATTATATATAGTGTATTGATTGCTTTGCGAATTTCAATTCATGGGACAGTGCCTTTGTTAATTGCATGATAAGCGAGGAAATTTTGATCCAGCAGATCTGCAACTAACTTGATGCAGAAAAAAATGCTTGTCTATGCTAATGTTGGCATAACAAAAGGCAACTGCCTTAAGTTTAGCTGACGCACACAGTAATAAAGCACCACTTTTCCACTCTGTAGCTACTATAATTGGTTTAAGATCTAGATTTAGCTCAGCAACAAAAGGCAGCATGAAGAATGAAGTTGGAACTTCGAGCAGGAAATTTTAGGTTTAAGGGTCTCAGAAAAGATTCCAATTCTGACATTTATTTATTCTAATAAAGCTGGATTTGTACTAGACCTTCTTTAGCAACCCACCCTCCAATTCTGGCCCTTGATTGGATGTACATCCTTTTACGTTTTGCTTCTTCAAGTTCATTGAATGTAACATGCTAGAAAATGTATTCAAAGGCCATAAACTAAATTAAAAAAAAATGGTAACATATAGAAAAAGGTAAGAGAGACCAGCTAAATGTTGAGCCAGTTTTGGAGGATATATTTGCATGGTTTATTATGGCTTGCATCTAGAGTGTGCCCTAATCAACTTCAATCCGTAATGTTACTTGCAGTATAATTTGACAAGGAATTTTTATGGGGTTGTATGTCTTTGCATGTTAAGTCCTCTAGGGAGATGAGAGAAATGTGGATTTGCGCCAGCCCCATGGTTTGGGATATTTTAGATTGCGGGTCTATCATGTTATAAAGGTTTCATTTTGACAAATTTTTTCTCAGTGAGTAATGGAAAGTAGAAAATGATAAGCTATAGCTCCACTTGTTTAGAAAGTGATAAAAGTGCAAGTATAAGAGAGAAACCTAGAGAAAGTACCTCCTATAATGTAAACCTTATTGGTATATGTTGCCCAGTTATTTAGAAGATAATAAGAAGGGGAGAGAGAGAGAGAGAGAGAGAGAGAGAGAGAGAGAGAGAGAGAGAGAGAGAGAGAGAGAGAGAGTTGGTCTAGAAAGGTGGAGGACATTTCATAATGTGATTGGTCAAGTAGGGAGTAGGGTGATGTGGAAAGAACTTAATTTACTGTTTGCAATCACAAGCTTATATGTTCCTTAAATTTTTTCCTATGACAGGAGAGGTGAAGAGCACTCCTTTATTCTTAGACCCGCAACTTCACTGTGTAAGAATCTCAAGGTTCATGGTGAAAGAAGCTCTCTATCATCACATTTACAGGCTGGAAATACAGCATCAAGTTTGCATCTTCTCTCCAACACCATTGAAGGAAAGAAGAGTTCTTCAACTGCTGATCAGTATGCGATTATGGTATCATGTCGGTGCAACTACACTGGTATCCGTACTGCTCTTAGTTTACTATATCATCTGAAGGAGATGCAAGTAATTTTATGGCAAAATCATCTTAAAGAAGTTGGTTGTTTCTTATTGTTGCTATTCCTATGCCGTGATTTTTGTTGAATGTAGAGTCAAGATTGTTTTTCAAGCAGCCGACAAGTTGGCGACCACGTATCTCAAGGAATTTTATGATCTCTGTTGCATCTGAAATGTCAGGACATTCTCCTTGTTCCCATGGAGTCTCCCAGCTTCCCGTTCAGGTTACTTATGAATTTATCATTCATCTATGTCAGTTTGTGTGGGTTCCCCACCTTTTACTCATGATACTATGCCTAATTTATCTGACCAGTTCAAATTCTCAGTCTTAACTCTTCAGGTTCAAATTTGACATCTGAAGACCTTACTTTGACAGTTCTTGCTCCGGCCTCATTTACTTCACCTCCATCAGTGCTGTCCTTAAATTCTTCACCATCCCCACCAATGAGTCCCTTTGTTGGGTTTTCTGAGTTAAACGGAATGGCAAGGCTGGGCTCTGCACCTCTTGTATCAGATGATAGGAAAGAGAAGATGATGGTGGAGCTCGGTCAGTTTCCTTTAATGAGCAGGCTTCTCCCGCTTCTCATGTTGTTCCCGTACTGGTATGGGTTGTACACATCTGTGGCTGCAGAGTAGAGTTCCTTTAGGGTATGCCTTCCTTTCTTCTTCTTTTTCTTCTCTCTCTCCCTAACTACCCCTTCCCCCCAAACAATATTTTTATGTGTGTGTAATGAACTAACAATGATGATGATTACATTTTTCGATGGTTATATTAGATGTGTTCCTTCTCAATCTATGGCAACCATCAAGCTTGAGCTACTTCCATTGACTGATGGCATAATTACCCTTGATACGTTACGAATTGATGTCAAGGAGAAAGGTATCAATCTGTTTATTTTCATTCTTTGCATGCTTAAGGTGTTAGAAAAGATCACTATTATCTTTGAATTCATGAAGAAATGCTCATCTTCATGGATGGAGCTACAGCTTAGAATTTTCTGAACAGACCTACAAATTGCCACCCACAGGTACTAGACCATAGCCATGTTTTATATCGGATTCTCTAAGGTCCTTATTTTGACACTCCTATTTCCAGCCACTGGCCCTACTTCTGGTTTGTTTGGTATACATATTGCATATAGCATCTGTCGTAGGCTAATATTTGTTATCAGTTAAAGGTTTGTCTAGTGGGAAGCTCTTATCTGGTTTTATGATTGCTGCTGCTTGTTTCTCCCTAAAAACTGGTGGACTGTTTTGATGGCTATCCTCTGAGTAATCCAAAGGATAACCACAAGTGATGAAATTCTAATTGAAATTTACCGTCTGGCATAACAGGTCTTACCTACGTCCCTGAGCATTCGCTGAAGATCAATGCAACTTCCAGCATTTCCACAGTGATTATATAGGATTGAAGATTTGTAACTTGAATTCTCACCACATTATCTTGAACAGCAGAAAGAAGTTCGAGGTGTTATCCAGCCATCAGGATTGCAGCTTTCCATTCATACAACTAGCACCAAGCAAATTTATTTTTCCTCTCCGACTGTAGTTCTCGTTCTCATGTTAATTTGTTTGTGAAATATAGCTTCACATTGTGTGCTGTGAAGCATGATCTTGAGAATCGGAGTTGTTATATACCCTTTAGAGGAAAAGGATGTACGCTTTGTACATTATCTATTCCTGTGAAATTTTAACTCATTTCAACACTGCTTTCTGTATAAAAACAGAGAAATCATTACAGGTCTTTCGAGAGTGATGGTGGGTCTGATCTTGGGAGTTCTAGTGAGTTCATATCATTTCCTTTTCTCCTTTTATTTATACATTATTCCATTTCTTAATTTCTTCATCCAGCAAGATTATATTACAAGCTTTATTGAATTAACATACCACACTTCGTTTCTTTGTTCTTTTTGTTTTGTGTTGGGGCGGGGGTGGATCTTGATTGGATTTTCCATTCCCTATTGATGTAGTTCAAAGTTTGAACGCTTCATGCATTTTCCAAAGCTTGACTTCTGAACTAAAAGTTTTAGAATGAAAGTAGTTATGATAATGTTATTTTTTGGGGGGGTGTTGTGTGTGTGTGTGTGTGAATATATATGTGGGACCCCATTATGGTTCAGAAATGTCTACCCAATGGCCAAAACTCTACCTACTCTTATTCTATGGCCAAACCTGACCTAACTGGTTCTAAAAGGGTCCCTACTTCCAAGTGGGTAGTTACCTTCCATGTGGAAGTGTGAAAACTTTTACCTTTACCTGTTGGAACTTGTTATAATTGGAGCAACACATATTCCGGACCAGTTCTGATTGAATTCGTAGCTGCCTTTGTCTCATGTATTTTATTTAATTCTAGGATGCCATAGAAAAGGGGGATTCTAATCCGGCTCAAGAGTTCTTCCCAATTTGAACAAATTAAAGTCTTTGATATGGATGAATGTCAATGCGCAATGGCTTCAACTAGCACACAAAGGTATTAAACAACTATTTCTACTTGCTTTTAGTTTGAGAAAATCTATTTAGAAATCTTATTTTTAACACGGAAAATTATAGTATGAGTATCAAATATGTCCATCAAATATGTGCACTTATATATTTTTTATTTTTATTTTTTATTTTTCTCTAAATATCAAAGCACAATATCTTGATATTGCACACAAAACTCTTACAATAGCAAATTTTTATGTAAAAAATTTGGTTTTGGATGGTTTTTTTCAAGATAAATTGAATGGATATATATTGATCTATCTCATGTTCGAAGAAAACTTTATTTTATTTATAATATAACTTCAAATAAAAGTAACATGTATCCTTATTTTATAATTATTTTAATAATTATTTATAAAAATTATTTTATTTAATAATTTTTTATATGAGACTCATAGACTCATATAAAAAATTAATTATATAATAAAAATTTTTACTTTTTTTTTTTTTTTCCTATGAGCAGAACACTCGCGCACTATTCAATGTAGCATACTCTTTCATTAGTACGAAAATTTTGCTTGTGATGGGAGGGTTTGCTTTTGTGTCTGCCCACCGAAGACCGGCACGTCACCATCCAATGTGGGTTCAATACCTTTTTATTCTCTCTCCTGCCCAAACTGCCCGGATTTGCCACTCGTCTCTCAATCTCTGACCTAAGAGCACTAGTAGTGGGCTCAACAATCTTTAGCTAAAATTTAGCTAAACAATTCACTTTTACAAATTTTAGCTAGTCACTTTTTACAACATCAAATAATAGGCTCAACAAATCTTTCACCATTCTATTAAAATATTAATTTTTTGAAAACAGTAAATGTTTAATAAATTGCAAACTTTATAACTTCTTTTATGTGTTTATTTATTAATTTGATGCACTCTATGCCCTCTTGATGGTTTAAATGCAGTAACGATCGCATAAAAAATGTAAAAGAAGCTTGAGAATCCAAGCTGCAGAAATCGCATAAAAAATGTAGGAAAAAAATCAATCAAAGCTTGAGAATCCAAGCTGCAGAAATCGCATCAAAAAACAAATAAAACCAGAAGAATTAAAGTGAAAGAATAATCCAGCATTATTTTACTCTAAAAATAATGTTTAGCTAGTGAAGTTGGCTCAATAAATTTGGCTAGCCATTTGGTTGAAAGCCAAATTTACTATAGCTTTGTTGAGTCCATTGTAGGACCTTTTTCTACATTTTGGCTATTCTTTAGCTATATTTTAGTTTTGTTGAGCCCACTACTAGTGCTCTAAATAGCTAATCCTTATGCATACGCAAAAATAAAGTCACTTTTTTAAATAATAGAGAAAAAAATCGCTGCAATAGATTAAGAAATTGTAAAATATCTAGCTTTTACATACGGTATTTGTAAAGAAAAAATTAAATTTTATCTTCTCTATTAATAGAGTAATTTTTTATTTTATTATTTATAACTCTCTTTCTTACCTCTTGATTTCGATTGGGATTAAATTTTGGGTAGAATAAGATCTGGAAATAAAAATCTGGTTAGATGAGAAATATAAAAATTTAATTTATAATTAAAACATTTATATAAAATTTTAAATGAGTTTAATCAGATAAATTTTTAAATTATTGATTAGTCATTACTATATAATAAATAAATTAATAATCTATTATAAAAATTTGTTGTGAATAGTTAAAGTTAAATTTATTTTATATTATTTTATTATTATATAAAAGAATAATTATTTTAATGAAAAAATTTAGGTAAATGAATAATTTAATTTAAATTTATTTCACATTCATAAAAAAAATATGATTTAGATATGCATGATCCATTAACAAATTAACAATGCTCTAATGCCCGCCCATCTCTCTAACGCACACCCACCCTCGGGCGTGTGTTCCCGATGGCTAATCCCGGGCAGCTAAACACCCACTGCCCCTTTTTCTACGGTCAGCTCGATTTGCTTTTTCTGGTCTTCGATTCCAAGTAAAAATAAGAAATAAATAAAAATGAAAAGACAATACTGAGATGGATAGATAGAGATGATTCAGAGTGTATATCTATTTCCAAATTCCTATTTTTTTCCCCAGCTTTTAAGCTGGTCAGCCTGTGAGAGCCCCTCTGAGATTGCTGTATCTTTGAGCAGACATTTCTGGGTTCCACTGAGATTTGTTACTTCTCTCTGGTAAGTGGTAATGCTATCACTGATTTTTAATACTAACAGTTCCACAAGGTGATCAGTTTTGGGTTTCATGGTTTTCTTCAAAACATGATCTACTCCATGTGATCTGTATCTTTTCTCATCTGGGTTTGTCTAGTTTTCGCTAGTTTTCGGCTCCGGGGGGGGTTAAGTTTTGAAAATTTTGGTACCATGTGGCGATTTTGTTTTTGGGTTTGTCGGTAAAGAAGGACTGAATGGTGGTGGTGGTGGTGGTGGTGGTGGGGGAGGTGGTTATCGGGATTTGGGCTTGTGATGGTATGTGTGGCTTGAGTGTTTAGGGCTAGTGAGGGATGGGATTGGGTGGTGAGAATGGAAAGGTGGAGACTTGGGGGGTGGGCAAATCAAAGGGTGCGATGAAGAAGAAGAAGGAGGAGGAGGAGGTAGAAGAAATGGGAGAGGAGGACATTGGTTGCTGGGTTAGGCTGAGCTTCCTTGGGAGCTGCATTTCTTCAAGATCCAAAGTTGATAGCTCAAGCAGTGGTACCACTGGTAATTACGGTAACTTCTATTGTCTTTGAACCTTCTTTTGGTTACTATGTTTTTCTAGTTTTAAAGCAGTCATATGTTTCTGGTTTCGCACTTCCACTTATTTTGATTTCACTTGGATGTGTTGTTTTCTAGGAATTCTCCATTTTCGCAAATGTCGTGGATTAAGTTAATCAACTAACTAGTTCATGTTTCCAGATGTAATTATTATTGTGATCTTCACTAATGGCCCAAAATATTGCGAGTGATTTCGGATTATAACTAGAAAACACCATGCGACGTGAGGAGATTGCTTCAAGGTGAACCTATAGAACTTAGTTTGTTATCAATTATTTTGAACTTCTCACTTTACTTAAAAAAAAATAATAATAACTCTCTCTCTCTCTCCCCCCTCCAGCCTCCCCCCCTCCCTTCTTCTGGGGCAGGTCTTTTTGGTCAGGAGTGAGGAGATTAATGTGAAAGAACTGAGAAGCTTAAGTTTCCAAAGAAATAAATTGAAAAATAACCGGTACGGTCTTGGTAGTTTCTGGTCTTGGGGAAAATGTTATTTATGCTTTGTGTTTTGTCGATAACATGGTTGATGGAAAAGTGGATATGTTTTTATCTCTGAGCAGAATCTACTTAGAGCTACATTTCATAGAAAGAAAACCTTAAACTATAACTCAATTCTGAAAGCAACTCTAATCTGCTAGAGCTTGCTCTCTAGGCTTACACGTAAGACCAGACTGGAGGAAGGTTTTCATGTACACAAATAAGATTCTTGTTCAAGTGGCCTTTACTTGAAGCAATCGTTGCACAATCAAGTAGGATAAATGTTTGTAGCGAAAGAGTGTTATATGTTCATACTTTTTTACCTATAAAAAAAGCATGTTCATTCTTTTTCCATTCTGTAATTGTCTTTTGGCTTGTCATCCAGAGCTCTTCGTTACACTCTCTCACTCTTGTCATGTGGAATACATCTAAGCTTGTTACATTGTATTTTTTATTTTGTTCATTTGGTTTTCTTTGGACGCCTCGTAATCTTGTCAAACTCTCTCATACACTGGTCCATCTTCTGCTTTAATTGGCTTTTCATGCATGTACTTGTATCTAGATTCTCTACTAATTGTAGCTTTTTATGCTTGTTTAAATGAGTGGCATAATGGCACAACACAATACGTAGGAATACTTGATGTCCACCTCCCTAGTTTATTCTTTTATGTTAGTTTACATTCTTATATGCTGGTTCTCTGTCTTGGTCAGCTGAAAGTAAATCAACGAATGATACAAGCAGAGACCAACCGCCAGCTCCGATTGTCTCATCCTCAACCACTAGTAGTGCTGAAAGTAATTCATCCACTTCCAAACTTGAAGAGGAACTTAAAGTTGCGTCTCGTCTGCGGAAATTCTCATTTAATGATCTCAAGTTGGCAACGAGAAATTTTAGACCTGAGAGTCTTCTTGGTGAAGGTGGTTTTGGTTGTGTGTTCAAGGGGTGGATTGAAGAAAATGGAACTGCTCCTGTGAAACCCGGCACTGGGCTTACTGTTGCTGTTAAGACCCTCAACCATGATGGGCTTCAGGGCCATAAAGAATGGCTGGTTTGTAACTATACTTTCCTACACATGAAATTTAAGTAACAATTCTCTCCTTTTTTTTGTTGTAAGTTTTGGATTTTTTTTCTTAATTCATTCAATATATTTGCCTCTCTCTCTCTCTCTCTCTCTCACTCTCATATTACAGGCTGAAGTGAATTTTCTCGGTGATCTTGTTCATCCGAACCTGGTCAAACTTATAGGTTACTGCATTGAAGATGACCAGAGGCTGCTAGTATATGAGTTCATGCCTCGTGGGAGCTTGGAGAACCATTTATTTAGAAGTAGGTGACTGCCTTTTTGACACTTTATTGTCCTTTTTCCTTCACTAATTCATTTTTTGTTCATAAATGTGACACCCTTTAGGCCTTTTTGAATAAAGGATCTTTCCATATAATTATAGGTTGGTTTCAAAGTTCTCTCCTCTCTCCAATATACTTTAGAGGCTGAATAAAGGATCTTTCCAATTGAATAAAGCATCAATTTTTAAAATATTTTCATCAAACTAAAATTTTAAATTCTTCAGAGGATTACATTCTCTCTCAAATATATCATGGATGTGATGGATTCTATTGAATGGGAACCTTAAGTAGGGATTAAAAGACATTTACCTCTGAATTTTTGTAATATCATTTAGTAGGTAACTTATTTCTAAATGATATGGTGCAGTCTAGTGGTTAAAGGGTGGACTTGCGATGAACTGTAGACCCAGACATCCTAGGTTTAGTCTGCACTAGAAATTCCCCTGGATTACCCATACACAGTTCTGGTGAGTGGAGTTGTGAATGATAACTTCCAGTCAAAGCAGGTTTAAACTAGAGCATTCTTGGGCCTTTTCGGGAAAACGTTCTGCAGAAATACTAATGCAGCTATGTTATTTAGATTCTCAATTAGACACCTTGAACTGAGTTTTGTGGCTAGATTCAGAAGTCCTTGTCTAACATTCTGCTGATATTAGTCTGGAGATAAAGCTTCCCATGGAAGTCGTAATTCATATGTTTAAATACTGCTGTACTACCAAGGGACAATCTTAGAATTTCAAAAAATCTTAGGATTAGATGGGGCTTAGACACCGGTGCCAATCGGAAAAAAAAAATAATAATAAAAAAAAATAAATAAATAAATTAAGAATCTTGGAAAGATCACTAGCTGACGTGAAACTTTTTTTGTGCAAGTTACATGAATGAAAAAAGTTAGAAAGAGAGGAAACAAAGCTTCAAGAAATATAGTACACCACAGCGTGATTTATGTTAAATGGTTTTCTTTTGCAAGCTATCTCTTAATGTTCTGTAGTATAGCCGCCTCATGCTACTATTTAAGAGTAGCATTTTGGAATTGTGGAGGCTTGTATCTGCTTTATTGGTAGGTGCTTCTATGTGACAATACTCTGCCTTTAATTTGCATCCTGGTTTGATGTTGTCTGTATCACATGTTTTATATGCAGGGTCCTTGCCTCTCCCATGGTCGATTAGAATGAAAATTGCACTAGGAGCTGCAAAGGGTCTTGCTTTTCTTCACGAGGAAGCGGAAAGGCCAGTTATATATCGGGATTTTAAAACCTCCAACATCCTATTAGATGCAGTACGTAACTAAACCCAAGTCAACATAACAATTTACCCTTGATATCGTTCATCATTATAATAACATATGCTTTCAGGACTTCAATGCAAAACTTTCTGATTTTGGACTCGCCAAAGATGGTCCCGAGGGTGACAAAACTCATGTTTCTACCCGTGTGATGGGAACCTACGGATATGCAGCCCCCGAATATGTCATGACTGGTAAATGTTGATAAATTCATCCCCCCTTCCACACTCATGTTCTCATTCTTTCTCCCTTTACAATGGATGCATGCAGTAGTCATATTTCTGTTGAATGAGTAGGGTGGGTTATGATCTGCATTCTTTATAACTACGTATTTATATCAAGTAATGTGGCAGTTCTAAGCTTGTTGAATCTGAGGCTGGAATTTCTTTCCTCCAATAATAGAATGTAAGGGATGAAATATTCAAAGACTCTTATCTCTTGCACAGCTAATAATAATCTAACTCGGCCTCGAATACATTGCTTCTGTTTGATGCATATGAATACACCTAATTGCAAAAGCATCGGATTCTTTGCATTGCCTGGCTTTTGCCAATCTTGTCTCATGTATTTTTTTTCCTTAAGTAATTTATGTTTAGTAACTTGCTACCTCAGGTCCTATTTTTTTAGCTGTTTTAGATTGGCTTGGAGGCAATATGCCCTTTATGACCTTGTTAAGTCAAATACAGGGCTCAGTACTGCAATGGTTGGGCAAAGGTCTATAGTATCTTTTATTTTGCTTTTAGGAAGTAAGGGGGTGTAACCGCTCCCTACGGTCAGTCATTTCCATGTTTGGTGTCTTGTGGAAGTCATACCTCCACTATTTTGTGTTTTGTTCTTTTCATTGGCTGCATGACAAATTTCTGGGATGCATTAAATGCTTATGCATGCTTTTGTTGCAGGACATCTTACATCAAGGAGTGATGTCTACAGTTTTGGTGTGGTTTTACTTGAAATGCTGAGTGGCAGAAGATCCATGGACAAAAACCGACCTAATGGTGAACATAACCTTGTGGAATGGGCTCGGCCACATCTAAGGGAGAGAAGAAGGTTCTACCGGTTGATAGACCCTAGGCTCGAAGGTCACTTTTCAATTGGAGGAGCCCAAAAAGCCACACAATTGGCCGCTCACTGCCTTAGTCGGGATCCTAAAGCCAGACCCCTAATGAGTGAAGTTGTTGAAGCCTTGAAACCTCTGCCAAACCTCAAGGACATGGCAAGCTCATCATACTATTTTCAGACTATGCAAGCTGACCGAATTGGGTCCCCTAATGCTAGAAATGGCATCCGAACACAGGGAGGATCCTTTTCAAGGAATGGGCAGCAGCAGAGGAGCCTTTCCATGAACGGTTACCATGCTTCTCCATATCACCATCAGTACCCTCACCAGTCTCCAAAACCGAATGGTAAACAATAAAATTGGCTGTGGTAATCTCTCTCCCTCTCTCTCTCTCCAACCCCTTGGCATCATTCATTTCTTTTTGCTCCTTCCTTGGTATGGATCGATCTTCCGTTAAAGCAATTGTTCTTAGAGAACCAAAAAGCAACAGAGAAACATGCTTGCTTTTATGTTGTTTAGAGTTGTGACCTCCCTGCCGAGGAAGAATGTAAGGGCAGGTGAAGCTGATTGAGGAAAATGTGTATGCCCAACCAATGTATTCCCCCAGCTTCTTTGGAAATATAGAAGTGTAACCCTCCTGTTCCCTTCTTTCTTTTTCCTTTTTTCCTTATCTCATTCTTGATTTAATGAAAGTGTGCCATGTTGTATGTTTCTCGTTGTTGTGGGAATAGGGAGAGTGGCATCTTGTTTTTCTTGGCAAGGAGAGTGGTAGCTTAAAAAATAAAAATCGAAGATCTACTGCTGAAATGGGGATGAGAGTGCTCGGGGGGCATGTGCCGTTGTAGGGTTGATTTTGGAGTGGTAGCACTGGTAGTAGTAGTACTGTTCAAAGATTTACGGCACATCAGGCACAGGGTCACTCGTGTTTTTACGTTGCCAGATCTTCTTATACTACATGTTTAGCAATTAATTAAAACGGATTGTTCTAACCAAATCATGAATAAGTTTTAATATCTACACTCTATTACTATATTACTATTGTAGGATACACGTGTTTAGAAACCCATAACCTCTTTGAAGAATTTCTTCATGATTGATCAGAAAGTTAGATTTTAATAAAAATGGTATCAATAAGGGTGTAAAAAAAAACCGGTAAATCGGACCGGACTGGATCAAACCGGTGGGATTGGTCCGGTCTTAAGGTTGGTTCGGTCCGGTACTTGTTTTATTTTTCTTAAAACCGGTTAAAATCGGTCCAGTTTTTATTTTTATTTTTCTAAAACCGGACCGGTTTATATATTTTAATTTTTTATATTGTATATAATATATATATATATATATAATATAACTATATATAAATAGTTTTATATTATATAATAAATTACTAATTAATATAATATTAAATTTTAAAATCTTATATTATTTTGTTTATTGTATTAATAGTTATACTAATATTTAATATTGCATATTACTAGTTATACTAATTCTATATCACTATATATTATAATATATCATTATAGTCTATAATATAATTATAATATATATTATAATATATTACAATATATTATCATTATATTATAATATATTATATTATATAATATAGTACATGAAAACTGGTATATACCGGTTCGTTCTTAAATTTTGTTTAAAACCGGACCAAACTGGACTAGTTTCACCTCTAGGTATCAATTTGAATTTTAAATATGAAGGTAACAATATTGATATATAGATTCATTTGTACGTAACAAAATTCTTAATGAAATACCAACCAACAGTTATGTAAAGCATTAGGTTACGTATTCCATCCAAAGTGCATGGTCTGTAACACGAGTTGTATGTTGGTTTACTTAATGAATAGTGAGAGTAAAATTCTGAAAGTTTGTAATATGATCTTTCAATGTAGCCTCTTGATTATGCACGTCTCTTGTACTTCATGTCAGTTATTGCTTTGTTCATTATCGTCATTTTGTCTTCATAATATTTTGTTTTCATGTATTTATATGTATTTTAAAATTAATAATACAAATAATTATTATTTAAACAACTTCACATAATTAAAACTAAAGTCCAAATGGTATGTGATAATATGTTTTTAGGATATTCTTTGATACGTAGGGCAGATGAGTATGCTTCTAAATTGACTCGTACTTGAAACAAAAACCAAAAAGGATGGTGGCTCCATAGTTCTAAGTGATTTGGCACGTACTAGCTCTTGGGTTTTCGAATTTGAATATGAATTTCACCTTAGACTACCATTAGTATTTGCCACTTAATGACTTTTTCGATAAAAATAAAGGTTTTTACAATTTAAAAATCAATCATTTGAGTTTTCTAATATGATGGAGAGTCTAAGTTATGGCTCAAACTCGATTTAAGGGAGCGCTTATTACTTTCTATTATTAAACAACATTTTGATAGACTCTTATTGAATATAGTACTACTATGGTGACCTTGAGATGGGAAACTACCTTTAGTTGCCCTATACTATTTAACAAAAAAAAGAAAAAAAAATGGAAAGAAAATTAAAAATCTCATCAAGCTTGTGGTTGGATATAAATGGTACAACCACTTAACGCACCTTGCAATAGCCAAGTGGCAAGTGGGCACTAATGCACCTTCACTAATGCACCTTCTCAGTCAACGGCTCTCATCCAAAACCACTTCTGGATCGTGATTGTTGAAGTTATCCACTAACTATAGTCGTCTTTCTTTCTTGCTAATAGAAAAAAAAAGAGAGCCATGAATGTAGCACGAGACTCGTCCTGTAGAGCAAAAAGGAATTTTTATTTTTTAAATTCACAATATTATTAAAAAATAGAACTTTTTTAATCACTTAAAAAAAAAATTATCATGACCCAATTGAGACCCAAATTCGATAGGACTAGAATTTTTGTATAAAAAGCCTTTTGGTCCACAAACTCAATTTTATTAGCACACCATATATTAACATATTATTCATGTAACTTATAAAATTTGATTTATAAGATCTAATTTTAAATTTTAATATTTTTATTAAGTATGCTTTACATTTAATAATAGAATTATTCATATAATATTGATACAAATTCTAAATATACAAACATTTTATAAAAAGAATAGCCCCACAAAAAATAATCTCACACACTTTTCATGCTAGTATATTTTTTGATTGGCTCTACAGTCACACATGGGGATTCGGATCCCGATAGTGCAGTTTTTTTAAACTTTTTTTTTATGTATTTTTTAATACTTTTAAATATTATTTTTTTATAAAAAAATTACAACATCATTAAAAAATTAATTTTTAATTACTAAATAATAATTAAAAAAAAAACTACTATCGGATCTCTGATGGATCTCCATGCGTGGCTTTAGCATTTCTGATATATATATATATATATATATTTATAAAATAAGTGCTGAAGACTTTAGTTTATATCGGTATTGTTGTTTAAATTCTATGATTTGATTAATTTTTCAGGAAACGCTTCCTTAAAAACCGCCGGAAATTTCAATTTTCACCGCGTAGTGGATTGATTATTCATGAATATGATCCGTTGCCGGGAACTTGCGTCGTGATAACGCGAGGCGTGTGGAGCCATTAAAAGTGGATGATACCATCAAAGCCTCATTATATCCTCGATGTTTCTCCGCAATTCGTCGTCCTCTTTCTCGTAGTTATACTCCACGCTCTTGTCCCACTAATACCCTATAAAATGATCAAAACCATTCCGATTCTATGAATTCCATTCTCTCTCTCGGAGGCTGAAGTTTCGAGCTCGGAGCTTACTAGGTTACCAAAGACTCTCTGCTTAGTTGTTTGTCAATTTTTTCTTAATCCTGTTTCATTGATTTATTTTCCTGGTTTTGCCTGGGTTATGAATTGCTTCGCTTCTTTCTTTGCTTATATGCATTGTGATACGGACATGCGAGAGTACCATTCTGCGATATTTCCATGGTAACTTAAGGAGTAATTATTTGTTCTTGCTACCATATTTAATGGTTTTTGCTATGGATGCTCGAGAGGCTGACGCTTTTGTTTGCCTGTATACATTTGGTTTATTACTTTTTTCCTTATTTCTTTGACTTGAATTGGTCGTTTCATTGCGTGTTTAAATTGATATGAGAAATGCTGCTCTTACAGACGGGGATCGCACGACAAATTTTATTTATTTTTTATTTTATTTTACTTAATAATTAAAGAAATTTTTTTAACGACGATATATATAATAAAAAGAGAGAGAGAAAAAAAAAAAAAAAAAAGAGCACTGGCCGTCGGGATCCCATGTGTCATGTGTGGCTGCAGAGCCACTCGATAGATACGGGACAGGCTGTTTCTTTTCTCTTTTTATATTTGGAACCATTTTTGTTCTTTCGACACCTTGCTGTCAGCTGGTGTTGGACCTTTTTCTCTACGTTGAAGGTGAATATGGCATAGGTTCTATCTCTTACTTTTTCCTAAGATAATCTCAACTTAGGACTTCTGCTCATGATCTAATCTACAGTTTCAATAAGAAAATATAATTGTTATGCGGAAGGAGAATATACGCGTTTGGCTGTTGCTTATTGTTTTGGTCTTTGAGAATAGGACCAACAGATCTAGTTTCTTCTAATTTCATAGTTTGAGCAGCATAAACTAGACTAATTTCATTGTAGCGTAACATTCTTTATTGTCAATCTCCTTGCTAGGCTGTTGGTTGTTGCGGCTTTAATTGTTCTGATACATACCTGGCTGACAATTACTGCCTTGCTTCTTTAGCATGAAGTCAATTATTTTAAATCCTCTTCTATTATAGGTGATGTCATTGATGACCATATAGTTGTTGAATATCACGGTGATGTTTGAAGTTTTTCTCTACAGTTACCTTGTTTGAATATCTATCTATATATAATATCTTTTTCTTTATGGTATTTTCTGACCTATTTCTTAATATACAATTCATTGCGTATGACAGGCAAGCTTTGTAGCTTGTTCTGTTAGAGCTATGGTATTTTTTTTGGTTAGAGTTAGGATTGTTTGGTCCTGCTGTTACCGGGGGAAGTGGTTTTTTTCTCAGTATATAGTCATGCTTCTTTCAGATAATCAGAATCAAATTGAAAACGGTTGTCTTTATATATCAATGGTAAATAGGGAATAATTATTTATCGTTTCAGAGCCCTTTTTCTCTTACGCCAAAAGATTGGGAAGAACACAAGGTATTGTATTTTATTAACTAGTGTTTGAAAAACACTGGTCTTCGTGTTTTTTATTTCGTCATCCTGGCTGGAGGTGTGTTTTATTGCATTTTTTGGAATCAGGAACCCAATTTTATGGTAGATACCTACTTTGAGGCTTTTAAGTTTATGAAGATGAGTTTGACCTTTTGTTACAGTTTAATATTTGGAGAACTGAGATGACAGCCATATCAGTGACAATTAAAATCTGAACCGGATGCACCAAGTTTATTATGGTTAATAGATGCGATCATAATTTCAGGATCTTTTTAATAACTATTTTGATTTGAACCTGTTGCATAATTCTTTTTCAAATATGCTTTGGTTCTTCATTTTTCTCTTTTTTCCTCAAATATTAACAATTAGTTCTATCTAAAATTTTTTACATTCGTTTATTAGTGGTTGTTATGTAATTTTTTTATTTTTATATGTATATTTTTTTTGTTTTTATCTCTTTCATGTGGAACACAGACCTAGTTAAGTCTTTTGTCAATTGTGCATATTAAAGATTGCTTTTATACTGTAACTGATTTCCATAGCTGATCCTGTAGTTTGTAGGATAAAAAATGGGGCAATTTTTATGCTGTGTTCAAGTGGACCAGTCAACTGTAGCCATTAGAGAAACTTTTGGGAAGTATGATGTCGTGCTTGAGCCTGGTTGTCACTGCATGCCATGGGTTTTGGGCAAGCATATAGCTGGCCATCTCTCCTTGCGTGTGCAGCAGCTGGATGTTCGATGTGAAACAAAGACAAAGGTCTGTTTCACTTATTTTTGCCTTATTTTCACTTCATTCTTCCTCTTATTGCAAGCCATTGAATAAAAGCATGTCTTGGCACCATACCTCTAAACCATACAACAACTTGATTCTAATTAACTTGGGGTCCTCTATGCTTTTTCGAATCAAGTTCAATGCCTAGGCTACAACATTATCCTTTTTTAAGGAACAGAAAGCCAAACTACTTTATATGCTTCTGATTTATGGTATGTTGTCAGGATAACGTCTTTGTTACTGTTGTTGCTTCTATTCAATACCGGGCCTTAGCAGAGAAGGCTGCAGATGCTTTCTACAAACTCAGCAATACCAGAGGACAAATCCAATCCTATGTCTTTGATGGTATGGATGTGTGACTTGACCTTGAAAGCTATTACGTTAGTCATTTCAGTCTTTGTAATGAAAACAAAAGGTCATATCCTTTATTATTACATGTCCCATGGTCCCTTTTTATTTGATATAAGTTTCTAAAGAAGTTTCTTTTCTAAGAAGCCTTTCCTTCTTTTCCTTGGATGGCATTTTTTTTTAGGTTTTTCTGAAAAAATTGAGTTGTTTATTTTTCGTGAAACAACTATACTAGGGCAATTGACAGATTCGTTGCGACTTGCATAAAGCATCATCATTATCTATCTGCAGGACTCGGATGGTAGATTAATATTGGAACAATATGTTCATTTGGATAGGACCATTGATGCTCCTTTCAAATGTAATCGTACTCGTGATCTGATATGAAGTATTAAGAGATTTTTTTTTTTTTAAAAAAAGGAAAAATTATGTAGCATTGTTATGAGATTTTCTCTGCAGAATAATTTTTGGGTTGAGAAAAGCTTTCATCACTACTGAGCATATTCGCCTTGAAGACAGCTATAGCACGCCTATTTGTAGATCATGCTTTGGAGGAACTAATGGGCTTTTATATTTAGTTATTAGGGCAAGTGTTCCAAAGTTGGAGCTGGATTCTGTTTTTGAACAGAAGAATGAAATAGCAAAAGCTGTGGAGGAGGAACTAGAAAAGGTAGCTGTCTATCTACTAATGTGGTTAGAATTAGTCAATTTGCAGGAACTATAACATTTTCTTTTTAATATCTCTGAAATTTATATGCATAGGCAATGTCCGCTTATGGGTTCGAGATAGTTCAGACTCTCATTGTGGATATTGAACCAGATGAGCATGTGAAAAGGGCAATGAATGAGATAAATGCCGGTATAATTTATGCATCCCTTTTCCACTGGAATATCCTCTTCCTTTTTCTCGATTTTTTTTATTTAATTATTTTCTTAGAAACAATAATGAATTAGGCCAATAGTATTATATGGAACAAAAATTGAAAATGACTCACATTTTGTGGTGTTGTAAAAGAGGCTTTGTTCAATAATAAATTCCTTTCACTTTTAAATGAATATAGCTGCTAGAATGAGGGTGGCTGCAAATGAGAAAGCCGAAGCAGAGAAGATATTGCAAATCAAACGAGCTGAGGGAGATGCCGAGTCCAAGTATCTGTCCGGGCTTGGCATAGCTCGGCAACGTCAAGCCATTGTAGATGGGCTGAGGGACAGTGTGCTGGCTTTCTCTACGAATGTTCCTGGGACTACTTCAAAGGATGTCATGGACATGGTTCTGGTGACTCAATACTTTGACACTATGAAAGAAATTGGTGCATCCTCGAAGTCCAACTCCGTTTTCATCCCACATGGACCAGGTGCTGTGAAAGACATTGCTGCACAGATCAGAGATGGCCTCCTTCAAGCAAATACCACTCAGAATTAGTGTATTCTTGTTGGAGGGGTGGCTTTTCTATTCTTTCTCTTTCTCTGATTATTCTTTCATTTCTTTGTGAATCAACTACACGTCTAGAAGTTTGAGAGTGTTTTGCAAGTGAATGATATGGTGTGCGTACATGTCTTGTAAAGTTTGGTTGGGGCGGGTGGTGGTATTGTTTATAATAACAAAGGGTATATATATGCATGGGTACCCCTCTGATTCTGTTTGCTATTATGTAACTGTAATCTGGATTCTTTTGAGGACATGATTTTCTTGTTCTCTCAGCAAATAGGCTATGGTGAGAAATCGTGCGAGAAGGCGCAGGATATATAAAACTGCAGGCTACATAGAAGGGCTGTACCTCTCGTTTTGGTTCGAATCTCTGGCCGCGGTCAGTTTCTGGAGATCATTTCAATAATCATAATAATAATAAAAAGTCAATGATTTACTTGATCCGAGTAATGTGGGCGTGTTACACGAATATGAGATTTAATAGATAAAAGACATGTTGCCTTCAAAATGTCTCACTTTAACAAAAAAAAAAGTCCTATATCAAATTTCAAAACAGCATTTAACTTCTCTCTCTCTCTCTCTCGCTCCCCCCCCCCCCCCCCCCCCCCCCCCCCCCCCCCCCCCCCCCCCCCCCCCCCCCCCCCCCCCCCCCCCCCCCCCCCCCCCCAAAAAAAAAAAATTTATAGTAGTTCTAACTATTCTACACCCATCCCTTTGGTAAGCAGTTGGTGGAAATTCCGTTGGTGGAGATTTCATTGATGGAGATTTTGCTAATGGAGGGTCCGTTGATAGAGATTCTGTTGGTGTTTCATGTCACAGGAAGCAATCATGTTATTAAAAACAGAATTCACACAAGTTTTGAGGGAGATAAACTGAAGTATTTTAGCTGCTATAGCCAATTCTTGCTTGACCGAAATTGCCTACTGCTGGTTGTCATTTATTCTCTTCCTTGCTTTGCTTTTCTTTTATCTTCTTCTTCCTTTGCTGAGGAGCAAAACAAGATTGCTATCTATAATCGTGTGTATTCTATGAGCTATAGTGACAATTTTCTGGTCTTTGAACTCTTTGCTAATGATCTTCTGTATCACTTCATCGGTTGCAGAATTAACGGAGGCTGATGCTTCATCCAGTACTAGAATGCCACTTTTTTAGCAAGTCTCTTTCAAGACAGAATAACTATCTTTGGCCCACACTCCAATTTTCTCTGTTTTCGACCACTATAGAATCCAACTTCTCTACCACATTATTGTTTTTAAAAGCAATAAAACAAACATTGCAATCATGATCATTCAAAATAATGCACTTATCCTTGTTGAAAGTAATTATAAATCCTTTATCACATAATTGACTTATACTCAAAGGATTATGCTTTATACATTCAATAAGTAGAGTATTTTCAATTATAAGAGAAGATTCATTACCAATTTTATCTATTACTACGATTTTCTCTTTCAAATTGTCTCCAAATGTCACGTGTCCTTCTTATTTGGATGTAAAATCAAAGAACTTAATCTTATCTCTCGTCATGTGTCTTAAACATCCACTATCTAAAACTATTTTTTTGTTTGTGGAGGACTTCATGCATACTTACAAAAACAATTAAAATGATTTTTCTTGGTACTCAAATTATTTGAGTCCTTCATTTATTAGTATTAGAAGAAATAAAATTTTTAGGTACCCATATAGCCCTAATAGTCATTGTATGTTTTCTTCTAATAGGATAAGTATGATAATGATGACCATTTCTATTACAAAAATTGTAAATAACATGTGGCATATATGAAGAACTTGATTGATTGTAATAGAATCTTTATTTAAAAAAATTATTTTTATGAAAAGAATTTTAAATCCTGGACACTTTGATGTAGAAGGATTATCAAAGAAGTTTTTTTTATAAGGTTTGTATTTTTATTTTGGTATTTATCCCAAGCCTGTATTATCAAAAACACATCTTTGATTACCAAGAAGTTTTTCAAAATTTCTTTTTTCGTTCGTAAAGTTTTCAACAATATTTTCTAAATCGGTTATTTTCTTCTTCAACTTAAGATTTTCATTTTTCGAAACGATGTTTTTTTTCTTAAAACATTAATTTTGTTTGTTAAAGAAAATTTTTCTTTTTCAAAGTAGTATATTTGATACCCAATTTTTTAAGTTCCTAATATACATTTTCTAAAATATTTTGCAATTCTTTATATGAAGGATATTCAATATTATCAAGATTTGTTACTTCAAGGTCATCTTTAGCTCTGAGACAAAGATTTGTTAATTTTTCATTATTTGCTTCGCTGTTTGAGCTAATTGAATTATCATCCCATGTAACTTTCATTACTTTCTTGCCTTTGTTTCGATCTTTATTAGTAGAGGACAATCTGCCTTGATATATTCAGATTTATTGCATTTATAACAAATTAAAGAGTCATTTTTACTTGAATCTTTCTTGGAAAACTTTTTGAAGGATTTCCTTGGAGGAGCTATATTTTTCTTTAAGAATTTCTTAATTCTTCTTGTTATTATCGTAACTTCTTCATCTTTGTCGTCACTTTCCTCATCTTCATCACTTTCGATTTCATAAGGAATATCTTTAAGTATCAATTTTTTTTTTGGCTTTCCTTTTTCTTCTCATCTTTTCAATGTGTACTCATGGGTGGTAAGTGACCTGATGAGTTCATTTACTTTGAGCTTCTTGAGGTCTCTAGTTTCAAGAATTGCCGTCAATTTTGATTCCCAACATTTTGGTAGAGAGTTGAGAATTTTTCTTACTATCTGCACTTTGAAATAAACTTTGTCGAGAGCTGTCAAGCTATTTATGATGTTAATAAAACGGGTGTACATACTAGAAATAGATTCATCATCATTCATCTTAAACATTTCATATTCATGAGTAAGAATATAAATTTTTGATTCATTGACTTCCGAAGTTCGTTTATAAATAACTTCCAAGTTATCTCAAATTTCCTTTATTGTAGTGCAAGTCATTATTCTATTAAACTCATTTCCATTGAGAATATTAAATAGGAAATTCATGACCATTAAATTCAATGTATAAATTTTATCGTCTTCACGATCAAACTCTTATTCTTCTTTTTTAACCTTTATTTCATCAACCACTTTTGTTGGGATATAAGGTCCATTTATAATGCATTTCTAAATTTCTCGACCTTGAGTCTGAACGAATATTCTCATTCTAACTTTCCAAAATGTGTAATTATTTCCACAAAAAAGTGGAGGCCGGCAGCTAGATTAACTTTCACCAAATGTAACTGTAATGTTAGTCATAATATCTTAACTCAAAAGATAGTTAATCTCATAAAAGAGCCATTGCTTTGATACCAATTGTTGCCCAAAGGACTAACACAAGAGGGGGTGAGTTTGGTTATATTTAAAAATTAACAATTATAAATCAAATATATAATATAAAATATGAACAAAATATGAAGCAGTAATAAATATAAAGAGTAAGAGTAAGAGAGAAGCAAACTCAATATGTTAACAAGGTTTCGCCCCACTACTGGCCTCAATGCCTACGTCTTCGCCTCAAGCTACCCCTTGAAGATTCATAAATTCACTATTCAACCTCTTTCAGGTGGAGATAGAAACCTATTACACATTTGAGTAACACCGCTATAAACAATCCATGAAGAACACCCTCTACACTTGCAATCACCTTAGATGTGGTGATTCGACTATTTCCTGTATAGAACATTTTCTACACACATAAGGGTTATACATACCTTTTTACTAATACAAAATCTGATAGTGGGTAGGTTATCAGAAAATACTCCTCAAATAAGTGAAATAAAAACAATACAGCACAAACTATATATCTCTCAAAATAAACAAGGGTTAAGTTTAATACTTATAGAAAAGAAATTGAAACTCTTGAATGAATGTTGTAAAACTTATAATGATATGCGTATGCTCTTGTTGTAGTTTGTTTGAAGATCTCAATTGAGCTATTTATAGGAATAGGAATACGAGACTTCATATCCAAATTTGAAAATATTTACATGTCAAAGACAACATCATTCATTTTTTAAAAAAATTTAAATAAAAGTTTCTCCTTTTTGCAATTGTCAAAAACATCATCATTCACTTTTCAAAATATTCAAATCTAATCTTTTCACTTTTCGCATATGACAAAAGGAGTATTATTTATTTTTCAAATTTTTCTAACAAAATCATCTACCTTTTACATAATTCAAAAAGAGCATCAATCACTTTTGAAAATATTCAAATAAAACATGCACATGTGAAAGATGACAATAAATCATCTTTAATATTTTTAAAATTCAAACTTTTAATAATGTCATACACATGTGAAAGATGACAATCAATCATTTTTCAAAAATTCAAATTTTAATTTTAAAAAACATCATGCACATGTGGAAAATGTAATATAATGTTTTATGAGAAAATATTAATTTTGCGCCTTAATCCTAATTTTGAATTTTTTAAGAGATTTACAAAATTACTCTATGAGTTTTAATATGAGCTTGTTATCTTCTTTCTTATACTTGGTTCCTTTATGTATTGACTCTATTGTGTAGACAACTTGAACTTGAGACTTCTTTATTCTTTGACTTCGTTTGTTATCATCAAAATCAATATGTAAATATATAATTACATGAAACTTGAAACATTGGGTTTAATAGAACCTTATAAAAAGCAAGAACTTCTCATTCTCAAGCAATGTAAGATCCCATGCACCACCTATATTTATCCTTATCATATGGGGTATTATATATAATGTGGGATTTCATAAAACTCACCATGAGTTTTTCCTACAAGGGCCAGCCTGTCGAATTAAGGGATTTGGCAGCCACTCAATTGATTGAGGAAGGGTTACTAAATCAGGAAAATAAGCTGGAAAATAGGGGTATTGTGTTATAGGTGCTAGAAGATGAAAGGGCATGTGTGCTGGCTGAAAATGAAGTGTAGTCCTTGGCCATCCAATCACTCCTGGATGCATTTGGAGATGTTTTTTTATCCTAAGGGATTGCCTTATCAAAAATAAGGAATATCCTATTAACCTACCGCATGGAACTAAACCCATTTCCATTAGACCCTACCGATACCTGTACTACCAAAAGGATGAGATAGAGAGAATTGTGAAGGAACTTTTGAACTTGTGTCTTTTAGCCCAGCCAAAGTCCATTGTTCTCACTGGTATTGTTAGTAAGAAAGGCATATGGAAAGTGACACCTTTGTGAGGAGTATTGGGAGCCCAACAATGTCACAATCAAGGATAAGTTTCTTATTCCGGTAGTGGAAGAGTTGATGGATGAATTACATAGGTTGACTTTATCTTCTAAACTAGATTTGAGGTCTGGATTAAGCCCAAAGATGTACAAAAAACTATTTTTAAGACCCATGAAGGGCATTACAAATTTTAAGTCACGTCATTTGGGCTAACTAATGCCCCAACCACCTTTTAGAGCTTAATGATCAAGGTTTTTAAACCATATCTTAGAAAATCTATTCTTGTATGTTTTTTTTTAATGATATTTTGGCTTATAGTTATAGTGAACAGGAATATATGGAACACTTGAAGATGATTTTACAAGTCTTGACGCAACATCAATTATATGCTAAGAAGACTAAGTGCAGATTTGCTGTAAGAGATTTCCTAGTTGGAATATCTCATTTCAACCTAAGGAGTAGGGGTAGACCCAGATAAATTAAAGGTAATGAGATTGGCCTCTTCTTGGATCCCTAAATGCTCCAAGGGGATTCTTAGGGTTGACTGGGTATTATATAAGGTTTATAAAGGGTTATGGGGGGTATTGCATCACCCCTGAGATGTTTAAGAAAAATAGATTTTTTTGGAGTGAGGAATCTAGGGCTGCTTTTCAAAAATTGAAGGAAGCTATAATGCAGCCTCCTATTCTTAATCTTCCAGATTTTTCCCTACTCTTCACTATTGAATGTGATTGTTTGGGTTTAGCCATAGGAGCAGTTTTGATGCAGAGGGGAAGACTGTTGGCTTTTCTCAGCCAATCTCTTAAGTCAAAAACTAAAGACATGTTTACCAATGAGAAGGAATTATTTGCAATGGTTTCAATTGTAATAAAGTGGAGACCCAACCTTTTTGGCCAGTTGTTTATCATCAGGATTGATAAGCAAAGTTTAAAGTACCTTTTGGACTTGAAGGTGGGCACCCCTATCCAGCAAAAATGGATCACAAAAACTCTTGGGTATGACTTCATGGTTGAATATAAAAAAAGGTTCTAAAAATATGGTGGCTAATGCCCTAGCCAGGCTAATCAGTGAAGAAAAGACTTCACAGTTTGTAATATCTTTCCCAACTGTGGATTGGGTGGAGGAGTTAAAAGAGACCACTACTAAAGATGAAGTACTACAAACCCTCATCACTCAATTTGAGGAGTAGAATTTTCCACCCTTGTTCACTTTGAGAGGAGACTTACTTTTCTACAAGTATAGATTGTATGATCCCAACCAAGAGGAGTTCATGACAAGGCTGTTGGAATTGATGCACAACCCCTAGGGTGGTCATTCTAGATTTGATAAAACCATGCACAAGGTAAGGAGAGAATTTTACTAGCCAAGTCTTAAGGAAGATGTCAAACAGTTCATCAGGACTTGTGATTTATGTTAGTGGGTTAAGATAAGCAACACTCTTACCAACGGATTGCTACAACCCCTTTCATCCCTAATCAACCTTGGACACATATTACTATGGATTTTGTGGAGAGGTTTCCTTATTCTAATGGCTTTAATAACTTGTGGGTGGTTGTAGATAGGCTTACTAAATATAGCACCACTACACAGCCAAGACAGTGACTGACTTGTTCCTCAAGCATATATTCAAACACGAAGACAATACTTTCACCAGCAAATTCTGGCAAGAGTTTTTCACACTCCAAGGGGTGCAGATGAGTCTGAGCACTACATACTCCTTCCAGATCGATGGCCAAATAGAATCAGTAAATAAAGCCATTGAGAACTACCTATAGTGTTTTATAGGGGATAGGCCCAATGATTGGTCATAATGGATACCACTGGCTGAGTGGTGGTATAACTCCACTCAACACTTATCAACTTGAATCACTCCACTCCATTTGAAGACTTATATGGCTACCAACCATCTAGATTACTAAGCTACATACCAAGAACATCTCGTTTGGAAGTTGTGACAGCCCCACTTCGGATTAAGGACTAGATACTATAACTATTGAAGCTTAATTACGAAAGGCCCAAGACAGGATTAAAAGGCACTTAGATCTATGTAGAAATGACCAGCAACATGAGATTGGGGACAGGGTATTTCTAAGACTGCAACCTACTAATAGGTTTCGGTAAGCCATTGTCGTGACCTTAAACTTTTCCCTAGGTACTACAAACCGTTCAAGATCTTACAAAAGGTAGGGCCCGTGGCATACAAGCTAGATCTACTTACAACGACAAGATCCATTCCACATTTTATGTGTTACAACTCAAAAAGAAGATAGGGTCAAGGATTACTATAGTGCCGACATGACCTCCAATTGATAGCATGGGGATCTTGAAGCCTAAGCTAGGAGAAGTGCTTAGCCGACGACTAATGAAATCCCATAATAGAGCAAAGGTGGAACTCTTAGTGAAGTGGCAAGCATAAGAAATCAACAAAGCCATGTGTTAAGATTTCACTCGGCTGAAGGAAGCGTACTGTCTAAAGAGAATTGAACACAAGTTGTTTGAGACAATGTCTCACAAAGCGTAAGTGCGTATTGGAGAGCCTTTCAATATATATATATTCACTGTACATATGTGTGTAAGGAAAATATGTATTATAGTCTAACGTTACAATTGAAAAATAATAAAAAAATAGATGAGAATCAGTCCTCTATTCCATATTTGCATTGTAGTCGTTGAGTGTCTTGGGTCATTGTATGGTTTAGTTTCCATGTATGGCTTTGTAGTTGTTGGTGTGATTTGTTAAGTATCTTCAATAGTCCCCCGCCAACTATGCCGATGTATAAGGCTAAGTTTGGTTTGTAAAGAGTGAAGAGCAGAAAGTCCAAGAGGCTTGGTGACAATATCGGCAAGTTAAGAAGATGCCGGAATGTGTTGGGTATGGAGAAGACCGAGAGTAACACGTTCTCTCACATAGTGATAATCAATCTCCATATACTTGCTTCGGGCATGGAAAATAGGATTGACAGTCATATGTAAGGCATTGAGATTATCACAAAGCAGAATTGGTGTCAATGAGAGAGTAACACCAAGATCACGTAGTAGAAATGAAATTCAAGGAATTTCTGTAATGGTGCTCGCCATGGCTCAATATTCTGCTTCAGAGCTAGACCAGAAGACTTTATTTTGTTTCTTGGTGGATTGGGAAATGCAATTACTTCCTAAGAAAATGCAATAGCCTGTGGTGGAGTGATGGGTATAAGGACAACTTGCCCAATCTACATAAGAAACTGCATAGAGGTTACGTGTAGAATGTGAACTAAAATGAATACCGGTATCAAGAATACTATGTAAATAATGAAGGATACACTTTACCATTTTATAATGAGCCATACTAGGAGAGTGCAAAAATTGGAATAAAAATTAACACTAAATGCTAAATCAGGGTGAGTAAGAGTGAGATATTGAAATGCACCAACAATACTCCGATAGTGACTTGGATCAGAAAAAAGGACATTACTTGTGAGTCCTTTAGTTTTTGGTAACATAGGTGTACTCATAGGCTTACAATCTTTCAATTAAGCATGATCCAAAATCTCAAGCGCATATTTAGCCTGAGATAGTGTAAGGCCATCGAAATTACGGGTCACCCGAATTCCCAAAAAATAATGCAAAGGATCAAGATCTTTCATTGCAAATTGTTGCCCAAGAGAATGAATGAAAGTATTGAGATGTGTGGGGCTGGAATCCGTGAGAATTATATCATCAACATAAAGTAATAAATAAAATGTGCTTATAGAGGAATTATAAATAAATAGAGAGGGGTCAGCGGAACTAAAAGTAAAATCATAAGCAATTAAAAAATTACTAAATTTATCAAACCAAATATGAGGTGCTTGTTTTAACCCACATATTGCTTATTTAATTTGGACACATGAGAGGAAAGAGTTGGATGGATAAAACCTGGAGGTTTGTTTCATAAATACATCGTCTTGAAGGTCACTATGGAGAAAAGCATTCTTAACTCGAGTTGGTGAATGTCCCAATTATGAACAAGAGCAAGGCTGAGGACGATCCATTGGTGCATGGTTTTATGACAAGAGAGAATGTCTCTGTGTAATTGACACCATCAATTTGGTGGAATCCCTTAGCAATAAGCCGAGCTTTAAGTCGGTCTAGGGTACCATCCGCTTTTTTTGTTTTGTTTTGAATACCCACTTGCATCGAATAACATCCATTTGAGGGTGGTGAGGTACAAGTGTCCAAGTTTTGTTCTCATGAAGAGCTTGAATTTCTTCTTGCATTGTTTTGGTCCAACCTGCATGGTTAAGATAGGAGTAGATTGTCTTAGGTTTCTTGGGGAGTTCAATTAGAGAATGATAGTGGGCATACTTAGGATTAGGTTTATGGATCCCAAGTTGTGATCGAGTTACCATGGTATGATGAAGAGGTTGTGAGGTGGGTGGATCACTATTTGGTGGATAGGGTTGGTGGTTTGAATGGGGGGCGCTTCTTGCATAAATGGCAAAGTTGACATAGGAATGTGGTTAATCTTGTGTAGTGTGGAGATAGGTGGTGAAAGAGATACCTGCATATAGGAAACACTAGAACAATCCATAGAATTAAAAGTGAAATTGTTCGTGGAACGCCAATCAATAAAGGTGGATAATATTTGATCTCCAAGGGAGAGGAGATGAATATTTCTAGGTTGTTTATAAAGAAACGAGGACTCGTAAAAAACAGCATATCGAGAAATGAAGGTTCGATGACATGTGGGGTAATAGCATTTATAACCTTGATGTTTGTCACTATAACCTATAAAAATACAATGAAGGGTTTTGGGTTCAAACTTGTTTTGTTTAGTATCCCAAATATAAGGATAGCATTTTGAGCCAAAAATCCTAAGTGAGGTATAGTCCGGATAGTGACCATAGAGAAGAAAAAACGGAGATTGAAGTTCTAAAGTAGTAGAAAGGAGACGATTTGTTAAAAAAAAGCAGTTGAAAATACTTCGACCCAAAATCGATTAGGAACTCCACTTTGAAAAAGTAAGATCATACCAAGTTCACTATTTGTACGGTGCCATTTTGTTCGGGGGGTGTGAGGACATGAATATTGATGGAGAAGTCCTTGTTTTTGAAAATGTAAATTAAGTTGATGGTTAGTGAATTCACCATCGCCATTGGTTTGAAAAACTTTAATTTCTTTTGTTCAATTGTCTTTCAACTAATTTTTCAAATAAGAGAAATGCATTAAAAAAAATCAAATTTCTTTCGTAAAGGAAGAAACCACATATATTTGGTAAAGGCATCAACAAAAAATGCATAATATTGAAATTTACCAACATATAAAATTGGAGCAGGTCCCCATAAATCACAGTAAATTTTATCAAATACATTGAAGGCATCATGAGAAGATTGAAAAAAAAAATAGAAAGAAGTTTGCTCATTTTTCCTAGTTGACAACTCTCACAAATAGAGTTGTTCTTAGTTTTTCCAATAACTGAAATAAGACCTTTAGAACATAAAACTTGAAGAGTGGAAGTTTGAGGATGTTCCAACCGTTGATGTCATACTTCTTTAGAAACTGTGCAAAAGTGATTTGAGAAGTGTGCTTCAAAGGGTAGGGACAACACATATAAATTACCCTTCCGTCGGCCGTTTAGTAATATGTGGTTGGTCACCCTTTCCTTAGTAGAAAAATCAACATCATAAAATTCACAAATATAAGGATAATCAGAGGTTAACTGACTAATTGATAATAATTTTTTTGCCAAGTCAGGAACAAGTAAAACATCTTTTAATTTAATAAATGAGTTACTAGTTTTAATAAAGATGTCATCGATATGAGTTATTGTGTGAATACTACTATCACCAATTAGTACAGCATCATTATCAAGATATTGACGAAGATTCGAAAGCATACCTAAATTACCTATCATATAGGCAGAAGCACATGTATTAGCTATCCACTCGGTATCATGAATATTATTTTCGAGGGTCATGACAGCCAATGCTTGAGGAATATCATTAGGTTGAATAGCATGATCAAATCGGTGAAAACATTTAATTGCAGTATGCCCATGCTTCCCAAATATTTGAAAGGTTGGAATACGAGCATTGTCTCTAATATTTCACATAGGTCCAGAATTTGTTCCGAGCTGATTTTTGGGCCCACTTTGTTGAGGGCTCAGACATGCCACTTGCACGGCTTGGCAAAAGCCACTTCCACGGGAGGTCTCCCTTTTCCTTTGCCGGCACCCATAGCCTGGCCATAGAATGCAGTGAGCTATGCATTGTACATCTCGTGCAATTGGCTTCTGGTTTTGAACCATTGCAGCAATGGCACCACCTCGGAATAGGAAGATATCGGTGGCTTGAGCATGGTGGTGGTGAAGGCTTCATATTTGGGGTCGAGTCCGATGAGGAGAGCAAACATTTTGAGCTTATCACTCACAGGTTGCCGAATAGCTACAAGATTATCACAAATGGACTTAAAAATTTTTAAATTCACCTATAGAGAAACCGAGTCCTCCTTCCTCATGTAGGTTAATTGTTGGGTGAGTTGAAACTCTCTTCCTTGGGAATCTTGGACATAGGCTTCTTGAAGAGCATGCCACACTTGATAGGAGCTGTCGAGACCAACAACTAATCCAAGGGACTCCTCAAACAAAGTACCGATATTCCCTCCATGAAGCAATCTGTTTGCCTTTCACCATACCATTTAAGGTAAGTAGGGCTAATATGAGGTTGTGTGGTATTTGTTGGGTCATTGATGGACTCATATTGGGGTGGAGGAACAGAGGCCGTGAGGTGGTTCAAGAGGTCTTGGCTCTCAACCAAGGCCACAACTTGTTATCTCCATAAGGGATAATTTCCCTGGTTCAACCGTAGACTAACAAAATTGTGCACCGAAAGTGAAAGGGTTGCCATGGGAGTAAGACTCTCTTACTCTCACAAGGCTCTAGATACCATATAGAGAATTGAACACAAGTTGTTTGACACAATGTCTCACAAAGTGTGAGAGCATATTGGAGAGTCTTTCAATATATATTCACTGTACATATGTGTGTAGGGAAAATATGTACTATAGTCTAATGTTACAATTGAAGAATAATCGAAAAATAGATGAGAATTAGTCCTTTGTTTCCATATTTTCACTGTAGCCGTTGGGTGTCTTTGCTTTCATGCATGGCTTTGTAGCCGTTGATTGTCTTGGGTCTTTGTATGGCTTAGTATCCATATATGGCTTTGTAGCTATTGGTGTGATTTGTTGAATAGCTTCAATATCCACACCTTGTGGACAAGATGCTCTAATGGATGGGGTATGTAATATGAGTGGAAGAAATGGCCAAGGTGAAGTCTCTGGAATGATGGACCTAATTCAATGTACTTGGATTGGCTGAAGACCTAAGTGTTGGAAGGAATGTGACATGGGCTCTATATCTTAGTTGCTTTTATTTCCTTTAAGTATTGATAGTTTATTAAGTGGGCTGTAATGACTACTAAACTTGGCAATTGCTCTTAGTTGTCTTTTATCATTCATGTAGTACTTTTGCCTAGTGTGGGTGCAATGCTAATTTGATGCTCCTTTATCGAATCAGACAAGAATTTTTCCATTCTCTCTCATTTTCTTGAGAAATCTCAGCCTTGAAGTGGAAAAATTATCTTTATTTTTTAGATTTATCTTACTTTTTAACAAAGGATTGTATTGAGGTACTCCGCCACCACTCTGCCATTGGAGGTGGTGACAACCCACTGAGCTTTTTTCTTTTTCTATTTTTTTTTCTCAAGATGAAATTAATTTAATTATTTGAAATTAGTAGAATTTGAATCCTTTGTGGGTGATTCTATTTTACCATCTTTTTTTTTTTATTGAAGGGTGTAGAAGACCTTGTATTTGTTTAGAGTAAATCTATACAACTACCCTACTGTGCTACAACCTCCATACACCAACTAACCTATAATATATATATATATATATATATATATATATATATATATATATATATATATTTAAAAGAACAACCCACGCATTTGCCCCAAAGCTCGATTATCTTCCGCACAATTGCGTCACACAGAGCTTCTCACTACTAGTCTTCCGAATGCCACCTTCTAGTGCCACCAACAAGGGTAAGAACCAACTGAAAGAAGGCTTTTTGTCTACATTCCGTTTTCATTTACCAATATGAATCCTTTTGTGTGTTTTTGTGTTTCTTGGATTTGCGGTTTTGTGTTTGTTGGATTTGTGTTTTTTTTGTGTATTTTGGTTGTTGATTTTGGGTATTTTCTATTTATTAGTTTCTTCTCAGCCACTGTTTATTTTTGTTTTTGGATACATGTTTGTTTGTTACAAAAATGCAGGGAAGATCTCAATCCAACTTGTTTCGCTGTTTGGTTGCTAAACTTGCTCTAATAAACATAGAAATTAGGAAAAGTTGAAAAAAAAGAAATGACAAAGCTAGAAGGAAGGGATAGATCATCAAGGCCTAGAGAAAAGAAAATGGTTTCTCATGATTAACCTTTGAGAAGTCTGCAAATCAATCCTTATTTGGTTAATTTGCTTCAAACTGGGTTCTTCAAGAACCCATTAATTTTCTCATTTTCCACCTTATTAATTTTCATACCCATTAATCTTTCTCTTTTAAAAGCTGCATGTTGCATCGGGCCAGTTAGAAAAGGCTGATGTCCATCTTCATCATCCTCTGCCCTCTGTTATGTGTTTTGATTTTTTTTTTTTCCCTTTTGGTAGCTACTGCCAAGTTGTAACCTTCTCAAGCAATCTATTTGGCACCTTGAACATGTTTAGGGTTTCTTCTCAAGCGTGAATTTCAAATTCTAATAATTTCTTGACCAAATCTTCAAATGGATACCTTAAGATTAATGTGCTTGGATTAAAATGACTAAATTTAAATTTAGATTTAAAATTAGAGATTTAAATTTTATTGATTTTAAAATGTGTTGTTTTAACGGGTTTTAGAAATGAACTTATTCATTGTACCTATTTGTTATGATAATGAGAAATTCCTTTTTATAAATATAATTTGAGATTTAGTATTTTGAGTGACTAAAATCCTACTAATTTGTTTTAATCCTAATTCAAATCTAGTTTTTAGTTTATGTCCCATGCAAACGTGATATTTGGATTTCTAAAGAATCAAATCCAAATCCTTTTTCCGAAATTTATCTATATTTCCGGCCAAATGGATATAGATTGAATATAGATCGGAAAGCCAAGAAAGGAAGACAAAGCAAATAAAAAAGGGTCTGCAATTGTAATATCTTAATATTGCAAGAACATGAAGCCTTCAACTTCTAGCAAATTGAACCCTCCTACTTGTCCTAATAATTAATTAATTAACCTCCTTTTAGAATATGCTTGATGAAATTCAAAATCTCAAATATGCATGCATATATGATATGCATGGAATAAGTTCATTCATGGGTTTAGAAAACAGTACTTGGCATTCTTTAGCCTCTGTGAATTTACATCTAATAGTGTTATGTATTAGTGTCTTGAATTTTATTTTCCTTTGTTGCTATACATAGCTGTTAGTGTTATGTATACATGTTATGAGTTTTTTTTTTCCTTAGTTGCTATAGGTATATGCACTGAAGGTTCAACATGCAAAGGACACTGCAGTTGAGAAATTTGGAGTTGATCAATTTGAGGAATATGATGGTTAATGAGTGTCATTGTAGCTATTTTGATAATGGTTGAATATGTAATTGTAAATGGTTGAATGCTTTTAGTTTGTAAATGGGTTTAGTTTTTATCCATGGGTAAATGTGTGCTTGTAAAATGGTTGAATGGGGTATGGAAACTATTTTGATTGTGAATTACTAGAGCTGGATGGTCGGTCTTATACAGTATGAAATTATGGTGGACTTGTAAGAGTTAATATGTAAATGAAATACAAAATTTCCTGATTATTTATGCAAGTTGATCTATCTTACCGGTTATGGTTCCTAATTTTTTTCCCATTTTCTTTTTGGTTGTAACGAACAATTAGATCCTAGACAGGTACAGATAGGAGATAAAGAGGTTTCTTGACCCTCTGGAAAACTGGTTTCTTGACCCTATGAAAAATGAAAAATATTTGTTTTGCTGCTAAAATTTTGAAGCAGATTTGACTTCATTACTTGTCTTAAGTTTATATTTTTAAAGTAACTGAGTATAGTTACTTTGATGCATGACTAAGCAATCAGTCCCCATGATCCGAAAGGTCAGCTGCACTACTGAATGGCCCTAATTCCTTGTTCACAAACAAATCTTCACCATCTAGATACAACTCATTTCTACATCCATAACCCGATCGAAAATAGAGAACTAAAATAGAGTAACACACATTCAATCATTTATTATATGTTTACGCTAAAACACATAACTCAAATTTAAGAATATTTTTAAGTTGGGAACTAGACATATTTTGCTTAGTGCTTGGAAGCTAGCTTGCTCTGGGATTTCCACCTGAAGATCTTCATGTTCTCTTTAAAGTAACAACATTGAATATGGAAAATTCACATTTCAATTCTCAAGAACATACATAGGTACAAATTTCCACATTCGGTTTAAACAAAAAATATTAAGCGACAATCATACAAAAAGGACGATCCGAACAATCTATTTACACATAAAACTATCCCCATACATTTTATACTCTGAACCAACCAAACACAATTACAAGCGATATGATCTAGTACAAACACTAAAATATATGTGCACCCCTATTTTCTACGATTCGCATTCGAAGTTCGTTCTCTTGCCTATGAAGCTCATTCTCTCTCTCTATTAGTTTATCTTTTCTTTTTTTAGCTTAATACTCACACAACAATAAATCATCCTCCCTCTTTCGAACTACATTATCTCTTGTAGGAATGTGACCCTTTACCAATTTCAGTAAATCTGCCCATATGAAGAATTCATGTCTTGCTTCTCCCTACATATAATTCAAGAACGTCAATGGATATCAACCAAAATAATTGTTTTGGCCTCATAAATAATTTTGTAGTTGTCGCAAAAAAAAAAAGGGTCTAAGATATACTGCACTTGCAAATCATGATATTAACCAAAAATAAAAGGGGGAATGTGAGGAAAAATTCTCATCTGGGTTAGAAATCATATGAACTTTGCTGTAAATTAGTCAGAAAAACAAATGAAAATTGCTACAATAAAGCTTGTCTGAAACAAACTGAGCATGAACATCATATATATAAATGAGCTTTATACTTGCTTAATGAGTAATGATTTGGTACCCTGCAATTGTCTTTGTCATAATAAACTGAGCATGAACATCATAAACAAGTTGGCCCTAAATTTGATGCTCTTTAACTATATTCAGAGGATGACTTTTCCCACACAATTGAGGACAAAAATTAGATCAAAAGAAAATATTGCAATGCCTATATAGAACATAAGGAAAATTGTTTGGTAGAGACAGATCAACCATGATTATTCTAATGATTGGTGTCCTATCACACACACTATAAACAAGAAAATCAATAGATACCCATGCAAAGCTTCTTTGTCATCATTTTTTTCCCTTTCTTTCTCTCCGTGATCAAAATTATATTCACCAAACTACACAATACAAATTCCAGAACCATAACATAACAGAACAAAATTGCATTCATCAATTTTTATGCTGCAATTAACGTAACAGAACTATACATTCTAGGATTGAAGCTAACAGAACCATACATTCTAGGCTTAACATAACAAAACCATACATTCTACCTGGGTTATTAACAGACGATGACGTTTGAACCAAACTTTGTTAAAACGTTTTTTTTCATCGTCTAGGATATTAACAGAAGTCATTAGATCTTAATAGGTAGTACCCTTCCATTTTTTCATTGTCTGAGATATTAACAGAATCATTTAGAACCATACATTGTAAATGTTTGATATTCCTACACAAAAAAACTTACCCAAAATCAAACAAAACACCCTCATGTATTCAATGTTACCGTGAGTAGCAGATCTAGGAATCTGGGTTTTTGTGCGTCGTCTAGGTTTCTCTATGGCACTGGGGTAAGGGTGAGGGAGAAGAGTCTGGGTTTGAGATCTAGGGTGAGAGGCATCGGGGTGATGGGTGAGGTTTCTTTGAGTCTAAGGATATGTTTAGGATTTGGGGGTAAGGGAGAATAGGGCAAAGGGGGTGAGGGTGGAGGGATTTGAGGGAGAAGAGGGCTCTAGGGGTGAGGCTGACAAAGGAGAAGAGGGAATCAAACGTTGGGGTGAGGGGCGTCAATCCGAGGGAAGATAGGAGAAGAACCGTGACGTGGGTTGCAATCGGGTTCACCACGTGAGTGTGTAGTGTGTGACCAATAGACCGAAGGTTGAGTAGATTATTTCATTTGTTTATAGGAAAAAACCTGGGGAGCAGCCACTATTTGGCTGTATCCATTACACGCATGAGGTGTTCAGTTCACTAAATGCCTGAATCGGTTTGCCCATTCAGCCAATTTCAGTTTGCTCGATCAATAATTTACCCCATTCAACGAGCCCTTAAAGCCAGCTCTTTCATAA
The DNA here is from genome assembly GCA_011037825.1 of Carya cathayensis. Lineage (NCBI taxonomy): Eukaryota > Viridiplantae > Streptophyta > Magnoliopsida > Fagales > Juglandaceae > Carya > Carya cathayensis. The sequence goes on from QGSO01000154.1 coordinate 1,938,508, forward strand.
GCAACCCCCGAGCCCTTAAAGCCATTGATGGTTCCCCTCCCCACCACGATATCCATCCCTACCCACTATGACGGAGCCTCCTATTCTCTGCATTGTATTTCAATCTCGAAACCCATCCCTGTTCTCTCCCTCCCGAAACCCATCCTTGTTCTCTCCCTCCCTTGAAACCCATCCTTCTGCACCTTCTCTGTCCCCGACAATATACATGCTCCTCGACCTGAGGCCTCTCCTCGCTATGTTCAAGTTTTGGTATTGGCTTCTCTCCTTTGTTTTGCTATTTGTTTATTTATTTTGATTTTTACTTCCTTTTATTATTTTTGTGTTTTAGTTTCACTTAGATTAGGGTTTTTTTGAATATCCGATAGATTCATTTATTTCGCTTCGTTTGATTAAGTTTCTACCCCCTCTTTAGTTTATCTTCGTTGCTCTAATGCTTAAATTTTGGGGCTCAAGTTTCGACTCATAAACAATATAGATTTTTACTCAATTTTGAATGTCAAGGTTTACAGATCATTTCTGGTTTTCAATCTTAATGTTATTGGAGAACCTAGATCAAATGATTAGCATTTTATTAATTGTCAAAGGGTGTCGTGCTTGGTGTTTCAATTTCTTTATAGTTTTCCCGACACATCATAAATGGGGTGGAGATGGGTTCTAGGGTTTCAGTTTCTTTAAAGTTGCATTCTGCTTGTTTGAAGCAGATATACCTTCATATATAATTTCTTGGCTCTGTTTTCCTATCTATCTTCATTTTCTACGTAATTGGCTTATATATATTTTTATGTTATACTTTTGACTGATTTAACCTACAATACTTTTGACTCTTGAAAGTGAGACCCACATACATGAATAATCCGAAGTATATGAACTCCCAGCAATCCCAATATGATTTAAATAAGAGTATCATATATCATGACCATATGTGTGTGAGCTTGTGTGAATGCATGTATGCCTATATGAGCAGAAAATTCATCATTAAGTATTTCAAACCAACATGCTAACAAAAGCCTCTACCCATGTCTCCAACCCATCAACACAGGGGGGTTCTATTAGACAAGCAACAAAGTTTGAATATCATAAACCAAAAGAAAGTACTTTCCTTCTTTCTATTCAACCTCTTTGAAAAAGTCAAATTGACAGCAGGACTTATGCATTGATATCCCCATCACCCAACAGTACAAATAAAAACTCATTTGGACACTAGAAAAAAAAATACTTTTGAATCTACGGAACAACATCTAATGGATTAGTCTTGCTAAAAGGAACTGAGTTCTTAGTTTAAATTCTTCAACCTCATATAACATAGAAATACAAATGTTATCCTTTATAGGTCTAGGATGCAAATATGAGCTTACATTGAGTTACTGATGTATTAAAAGAACATGATAAATAGATTATAGGCAAATTTGACAAGTTTTTATCTTTTACTAGTAGATTTGCAAATTAATAGTTTTTATCTTTCATAGTACCTACATGATTTTGGGTTAATTAGAGTACCTACATGCTTTCATAGTGATGATCTGTAATATTATTTATGCTAGGTATCCTTTTGATGCAGTTTCAGATTCCATTTGTCTTTACTAATTTGAACTTGTGTGTAGTGTTTTTTGAATCATGAATGGCATCTACACCATCATCATCATCTGTAATTGATGATTTTGTGTTGGAAATACCGAGTTGTTGGTGTGGTTTGAGAGCACCACTAAAGACATCGCACAAGGCGAAAAATCCTGGAATGAAATTTTTCGCTTGCCCAAACTATAAAACAGTAAAGCAGCTTATCATGTTCATTAGCATATTGAGTTTCATTAAGCATTCATGTTTTATCATTTTAATTAAATGTTGTTATTGTGTGCAGGGAGAAGTGAGGAAATGTGACTTCTTCGTTTGGGCAAATATACTTCACTTATTAGAAGAGAACATTCATATAAGAGAGAGTAAAGTTTGGAAAATGTGGGATGACGTATTGGTGCGCGAGAATGAAGTTCGTAAAATGCAAGATGAAGTTCGTAAAAAGGAAGATAAAGTGCAAGAGTGAGAGACAACTCTTTGTCGGGAAAAACATAAACTATTGTGTTTGTATTGGGTTTTCATTTTTGTAATTATTTTGGCTTGGTTTGGATAAATTGTAAGTAAATAGTAAACTGACTTTTTGCTATCAATAGCCAAAGCAAGAAGATGGGGTGTAGGGATTATTTTCCTTTTTACGGTGCAAAAACTTTTGGACCTTACTCGTGTATTGTAAAATACATTGTATATATTTATCTTCTATTCGGGTTTGAACTTGAAGCAACCAAACAATTTCTTTATAGAGTCTACTTAAAGGAATGTAATATTGCAAAGCAGGTAAGTAGAATGTAAACCATTTAATATGTACAATAGGAAAAAAAATAGTGCAAATTTGTAATATTGTATATATTTCATGTGTTCACATAGAATGATCAGTAGGGAAAAAAAACCATTTAATATGTACAATTCCTCAAAACCAAATGGTCCTATTGTAGAATGATAAAGATGGAGCTCCTGCTCCAAAACCCCACGTGAATATACTTCCCAAAAGTGAGGGTATTTTTGTATCTTGATAAGCTATGCACCAACAACTGTGTTTATCATTCCTGAATTTACCAACATCATCATGTCATTTTTCAGGGAACAATAAAGCTAGTGAGACAAACATTACATAAAGAAATGGAAACTCTCAAGTAGTTGCATTTACATTATCATGGGATTGACAATATTCCCCTCGTTTGACCAAAATAAAAAGTAAACAAACTTTGCAAATGGGGCCTTCCCCTCTAGCTTTAAAAGCAAGCCAACCAGAAATAAATCCTAGGATACAATAATACATTATTACCAACAATACCTTTAGCTTCAAAAAAGCTCTGCAAAGGGATGCCAAAAGAAGAAGCCTTTATATTTGCTACAGCTGTAACAAATTCCATAGCTAAGTGATCATCTTTATCAAAAGTCAGGTTTCTAATCTCCTACTTACCCCCACAGAAGAACACAAAATCAGAAATAAATCAAGTATTTGACTACGTCATCATATAGTTACAAAACATAATATTATGAAAATTGAGTGTCATAGTATTTATAAAAGGTGCACTCTTTCTAGCACTTACATTAAGTTTTTCAGAAAGGAACTTCATGTATTCATCTTTGGTCATCACTTATTGAAAAGACACAGTTAACCTCATTTCCTGGTAGAGTTGATTGTGTAAGAATGCTGTTTTACGTTCCAAAACTAACTCCATCATCAAATTGGTCCTGTTGAGATCCCGGGGTGTCACCCAATTGTGGCTCATCTACCAAGATTTTCCTACAAGTCTAAGTTTCAAAACAAAAATAGGCATATATTAGAATTGTAATATTAAGTATTAATAGTGCAAATTTCGACAATTATTACTGGTTTCTTCTCTTTTGTTGCCATCTTTTCCACGGGTGGAACCTTCCTCTTATTTGGGGGTCTTCATTTCCCTCGGACCACGTTGAGGCTTAATATCTTCTTACCCTTCTCCAAGACTACATTTGGTTTTCCTTTCGTTTGTTTGGAAGTCGACTTTGGTGGAGTTGAACCTTCATATTTTGCATCAAACTCATTAACAACACGCAGGAATGCACTGAATTTTTCATTATTTGAGGATATTTTGATTGCTAATTGCGAACATCTTTTAACCACAAGCTCATAATTCCTTGCGTCAGATTTGTCCCTTTGGTTATCGTAACTACTTCTGAGTAATGTGTATCTCCTCTTTAAGTCATTTCTCTAGTGATCCAAGATGTAACGATCTCGCAACATATTAATCTTTTTCAACTGACAAACTCTAAGTGTATGCCTACATAGAATCCTTTGACTGTATTCATATACCGGCTCTATCATTGAGCTCAAGGATCCTTTGACTGTATTTATCTAGACACTTATGAGATTGCAATAGTCTTGTCTTCTCGGGACTAACATTTATGTGGTTTTGCACATTTTCAACAGTGGTTACCAACCATTTGTCATTCTTGTTCAATGTCACATTTACTTTCGCCTTATAATCCGTTTTAGTTGTTGGCCTTGGCTTCGAGATATTACTACCCGTAGGTTGGTACTTCCCACCACGGGAACAACCAATGGTCACATACATGGGCCTCCCATCATCATCTCTCCTAGTCCTGAATGTCCTTACACCAAAACTCTCTTGCTTGGCATATTGCCTATAGTGGGTCATAAGCTCTTTTGCACTGTCAAATTCCATATTGGATCTTGGTGCTTTAACTTGTACCTCATCATCAAGGACAAGAGTGGTACCCTCTAAATTTTCATTTATATTGAAGAGCATTTCTAAGAATGGAAACATATGGATAGATTAGCATCAAAACAAAGTTAGCGTAAAATATAGGCAAACAAAACTGTAATACCATCAACGTCATGAGAACTGTCATCAGTCATCCTGAATGGACTTCCAATATTTTATTCAAATTCTTCACTAGTTGGCACAGTCGATGCCAAGGGCGCTTCTTGCCTCAGGTCTTCCAGATTACTCGGTGGAGGGTAGAGCATATAAGATGGCATCTGTTCAATTAGGCACATTGTTAGGTAAAATGGAATTATTCTAAAGAAATTAATATGTTAATGTCTGGATATTTAAAATTTCAAATAAATATACCTAAAATGAATCATCAAATGGGCTAAAACCTTCCAAATTACTCGGCGGAAGTTATGCTATATTTACATAAAAAGATGCTTCAATTATGCAATTAGTTAGATTCATTTTGATGGAACTCAAATCTAAAAAGGGGTTGTTCTCATTTCATAAAGCAAAAGAGTTTCTATAGTCATTTGTGTATCCTATATTATTCTAGCATTTCACAACACACTATCGAATAAAATTTGCTTTAAAGCAATCCCAAATCATCAACATTACTGATACCACCGAACCTAAATCATTAGTTTGAGTCTTGATGCTTTCACAATTAAGGAAGTATTTTTTTTAGTAATGTTGTGATTTTTTTTAAACAAACAAAAATAAATAAATGAAAAATTTTAGAAAGGACTCTATGCACTACAGATACTACTAACAAGTGACCCTAATCTTCTAGGATATTAAACAACAGATGTTCTAACTCCCTTTAGAACTCCATGTCTTCTGTTTTTCCTCACGAAATCTACTCAACAATGAAGTGGTTATCTGCTAAAATCAAACCCCATAATGGTCGAGAATTTAGGTTGGCAACAAAGGCGATATAGAGTATTACTTTTTCCTAAGGCATATGCAATTCATCACCTGATGTTTTTTGTATTATATGAATGATTTGTTTTCTTCTTGCACTCCTTGCAACTTGTATCTTATTTTTAACTTACTCGGGAAAAAGAAGAAGATATTTTTTGAACTGGGCACTTTCTTATATTGTACTAATAACTTATAAGTTCTTGCAAATTATTTATGCGTTGCTTCATACAGAATCTATGGCTAATAGAACTACTATGCTTGAAGTCATTACCCCTGCTTCCTTAGTACAGAGCTGAAATCATGCTTTTCAACATGGAACTCGTGATAAAAAAAAAGTTTTTCAACAGGTTTATCAAGATTCAAGTATATTGGTCAGGCTGGAAATTACAAACACAAAGCTTTGAAGTGTTGGAACATTGAATGCCATATGCACGTATCAAGAAAACACGAAATATTACCGTTTGTACCATAACAACATCTAGCTTTTGGGTAAAGGAAACATAGTAATTTGTTTATTTGCTTCTTAAACAATAAGCAGCTTCTCAATGTTTCTCTACTACAACATATCGATTTATATTAAGAAGAGTCATGAGCATTATTGTCCTTTAAGCTCCTAGTGTTTCACTGAGAAATTTGAATGGGAATTTTACTTCCCACATGCAGAACATTAACAAGAACTCATATAGCAACCAGAGCCCAACGAACAAAAATAAAAACAAAAGCCTACCAGGAATCCTACTATGTAAATTATTTATGCTGATAGATAATTTATAACTTTTACCAGGAATCCTAATAACTTATAACTTCTTGCAAATTATTTATTCTTTGCTTCATACAGAATCTATGGCTGATAGAACTACTATGCTTGAAGTCATTACCCCTGCTTCCTTAGTACAGCTGAATTCATGGCTTTTCAACATAGAACTCGTGATAAAAAATAAAAAATAAAAGTGTTTTTCAACAGGTTTATCAAGATTCAAGTATATTGGTCAGGCTGGAAACTACAAAGACAAAGCTTTGGAGTGTAGGAACATTGAATGCCATATGCACGTATCAAGAAAACACGAAATATTACAGTTTGTACCATAATAACATCTAGTTTTTGGGTAAATGGAACATAGTAATCTGTTTATTTGCTTCTTAAACAATAAGCAGCTTCTCAATGTTTCTCTACTACAGCATATTGATTTATATTAAAAAGATTCATGAGTAGTATTGTCCTTTAAGCTCCCAGTGTTTCACTGAGAAATGTGAATGAGAATTTTACTTCCCACATGCAGAACATTAACAAGAACTCATACAGCAACCAGAGCCCAACGAACAAAAATAAAAACAAAAGCCTACCAGGTATCCTACTATGTAAATTATTTATGTTGATAGACCATTTATAACTACTACCAGGAATCCTAATAACTTATAATTTCTTGCAAATTATTTATGCTTTGCTTCATACAGAATCTATGGCTGATAGAACTACTATGCTTGAAGTCATTACCCATGCTTCCTTAGTACAGAGCTGAATTCATGTCTTTTCAACATAGAACTCGTGAAAAATAAATAAATTTCAACAAGTTTATTAAGATTCAAGTATATTGGTCAGGCTGAAAATTACAAAGACAAAGCTTTGAAGTGTGGGAACATTGAATGCTATATGCACGTATCAAGAAAACACGAAATATTACAGTTTGTACCATAATAACATTTAGTTTTTGGGTAAAGGGAACATAGTAATTTGTTTATTTGCTTTTTAAACAATAAGTAGCTTCTCAATGTTTCTCTACTACAGTATATTGATTTATATTAAGAAGAGTCATGAGCAGTATTGTCCTTTAAGCTCCCAGTGTTTCACTGAGAAATTTGAATGGGAATTTTACTTCCCACATGCAAAACATTAACAAGAACTCATACAGCAACCAGAGCCCAACGAACAAAAATAAAAACAAAACCCTACCAGAAATCCTACCATTAAGCTTGTTTTAGCTATTCCTCATAAATCCTACCAGTAAGCATATTTTACATAGTCTCAAGGGGGGAGAAAGTAACATTCAAATGAAAACAAAAAACACACTTGGCCCTTTTTCTCCATGCCCTAAGCCACAATATCCTCTCACAAAACTCTAAATTCATCTTTCTACAAGAACAACGTCCAATATGGCAAGAAAAATGTACTTCGAATGGTTTCCACACGAGAGCAGGGGCGACAGCGAAACAAAGCTCCACTAGAGTAGTGTCGCTGTATACCCTCCTAGATTTGCTCCGTTGGCACAGTCACGGGGAGCTGTAGCATTGGGCAGATGAAGAAGCAGCGTTCGGTGGCGGTGAAGAGAGAGATGGACGGCATCGTTGGGTGGCTCGAGTTGCTGTCGAGGGATTTTACAGCTCTTTCGTGGTTTGATTTTTCGAATACTAGTGAAAAAAGAAACCGATTTTTAAATCCCTTCAAAATGGTGTGTTTTGGATTATTATTATTATTTTTTTAAAAGGGACAGGAATAACGACGTAATGAGTGTCCTTGTCGAGACCCCAACAAAAATCGCCCTAGGAAATGGTCCTAGACATGCATGGACATCCGAGATTGGACCACATATAGGGTCGAGCCTAGCTTTGGAGGACTTCTCTATGGGTCTAGTGCAGACCCTAGGGAGATTGCGGGATGGCACGGTCAATTGGAAGATGGCTCACATCTTTCCATTTGACTAAGCCATGGCTCAGCCCTGATAGCCCATTGACACTCCTGTTGGCATGCCCTGACAGCCCTGACAGCCCCACAGCCTTGCCTTGACACTGTCACTGACATGCCTTGACAGCCCCATGGGCCACCACATGGCCAGCACCAGCCACCCCTCAGCACGCCCACAGGCATGCCACGGCCCCAGCCATGGCAGCCCCTACAGCACCACCTTCATGCCATGGCCCCTGCCATGGCACATGCATGACGGACCCACAGAAGGCCATGGCCTCTGCCATGGCACCACTTGACAGCATCACTAGCATGCCATGGCCCATTGCCATGGCACACTCATGTCAGCCACACAGACATGCCGTAGGCATGCCATGGCTCATACCATGGCACGCCCAGGACATCCCAGCTAGCATGCCATGGCACGCCCAGATGCCATGGCACGCTCAGGACAGTCACATGGTTAGCTTGCTTGCATGCCTTGACACGCAGCAAGCACCCATGGAGAATACTGGCCGCGCGTAGACCATGCATGTAGGCCTGCGCACTCCCTTGAGTGAGCATCTGCGCTCATGCATGTACGCCCCATCATCACTTAGCAAGGATAGTGTCGTGCCCTCACAGGCAAGCCATCCAGCGCACGGCTTCCGCCCGTGCCTTGCAGCCTAGCGTCCAGACCGTCAGCTTGGGCCATGCATGCTCATCATCCAGGCCACCAGCCTTGGCCATGCAGGATCATCGCCTAAGCCACCTGATTGGGCCTCACAGCAGCAGCACGACAACACCCTGTGCCCAGCATCAGGCCCAGGCTTGGCACCATGCCATGCCCACCATTATTAGGCCAAGCACAGCACCATGCTGTGCCCACCACAAGACCAACGCATGGCCCATGCCATGCCATGCAGTCGTGCCACACAGCAGCCCATGCGTGGCACCATGCCACGCCCAACAACAAGCCATGCTTGGCCCCAAGCCGTGCCACCCATCGAGCCATACACGACACCATGCCGTGCACATCATGAGCCACCATGGCCCATTCATGGGCCATGGCATGCCACGGGCCACTATGGCCCGTCCATCACTATGTTATTGCTTTTAGTTTATTTATTTAATTTATTGTGCTATGGGCCTTTTGGGGGTTTCCAAGTTGTAAGCTCTATAAATAGAACCCTTAGGCATTTCATTTTACATCTTTGATCATTTGTCATTTGGAGTATTTGCTTGGCCGGCCTTAGGGTTGGATTTATCATTCGGTGCTTTTGCACTTGGGCTCTTTTGAGTGCAATTTGTGAATCCCAAAGAGAGGATCATCACTGTGCAATTCGTGAATCGGTGTTGATTCAATTTATCAATCTTATGAGTATTTCCCTTTGTTCATTCAATTACCTATCTTTGTTCTTGTTTATTGTCCATTCAATCTTCGTGTCATCCATTTATCCATCTTTTGCATGTTTCCATTCTCTATTCAAAAATCCAAAAATACTTTTATGTTCTTAGATTTTCTAGTTGTTCATATTGTTCATACATGTTCTTTGTGTTCTTCCATCGTGTTCATCATTTCTCTAGCTTTAATCCATTTTTCAAACACCACACGCCTACCACCTTGTTTCCCATAGTCCATATTCGGCCAACACTTCCCAAAGTGCCATTCTTCCATCCTCACTAACCCTAGCCGAACCAGCAAGATCCCCACAAGATAATTCCTACATTTTAGGAATCCTCATCTCATCTTCCAAATCACATCTTATCCCTTCATCTCCATCTTTCGCCAACAACTTTTCCAAATTCAAACTCAAATTTCAATCCCAACATTTTAGGAAATCCGATCCCTAAACTTCCTCAATCACCTCCATCTTTTCAAATCCTACCAAAGACCCTCATCCGCTTGCCATATCAAATCCCTTCATTCTAAGAACTACCCGAGAATCATTCAAACTTTAAATCCCTCTCTCCACTTTTACCTTAGTCGAACTACCCTAATCCCTAAATCATTTCCTACCTTTTAGGAACTCATCTTCCATCTTCCAATCTATCAAAATTCGAAATTCATCCTTTACCTTAGTCAAACTTCAAGTTCTAAACAACCCCCATCAACCTTATCATTTAGGATCACACCTTAGTCACCTTATCCATCATACAAACCCTATATTTCATCTCCAAATCCCTAAACTCTAGGAACAACCCGAGACTCCTTCAAACACCATCCAACTTCATCTTCTTACCATATCCAAATCCTACCTACTTCATTTTATCTTAGCCAATCCCTAAAGTCAAGGAGCAACCCTAGACTCTTTTAAACACCTTTCAAACCCTAGCAACCCATCCTAGACTCCAACCCTAATACATCACTTCCCAATTTCGTAATTCCCTTTAGTCACCATCCAAAACCCTAGTTACACTTCACCATACCAACCCTAAGTATCATCCAAGTGGCGCCAACATCAAGGGCCACATCAAATCGTCCCACATTGCATCAAATACGCAAAATCACCACTTACATCACCCGAACTCATTATCATCACCAAATCCATCACTAAATACCATACTTCATCAACTTAGGAACCATTCATTGCCATATCCTAGCCGAGACCAAGCAAGACGATGAAGAACACTCGGTCATCATAAGGCGACACGAGACCTGTGGACCCCTAATGTTTGCGGACTAGACTGAAGTTCCCAACAGTACTGCTATAGTAGCTGTCCTGTAGTACTGAGTAGATCTTAATTTTAGATTCTCTATTAATAATTTATCTTTTATATCTTTTTATTTTGTAAATAATTCATTTAAATCAAATCCGATCGGATTGAATTGGGAAATGAGAATGGCACGTGCATCTAACTGTCCAGGACAGTAGGATCCAACTCATCTGGATAATGAGTTATTCACCAGCCTATTTCAAACACATCAAACACATTAAATTAAAATCAAAATTAAAATAAATATTTTTGAAAATATTATGTTTTAGAAAATTATAAAGAAATTGTAAATGGATAGTTCCACTTCCTTTCATATTTGACTGTCAAAAGTTTTGTCCAATTCCTGCAAAAAAACGCAGCAGTTCTGCATATATAGCCCTATTTTCCTAGGGGCGATGGATGTTGACCCTTTAGATTCACACAAACTCGCAAAGGCGGCTTGATTGCCTGCGATTGGTCCAAATGCAACTTGGAAGAAAGAAAAAAGTGTAAAAGTGCCAAACTTTCTTGTTTTTTTCGGATGGAAAAGGCGTGTAAACTTGTAAAAACAAGGAAAGACACTTTTCGTGCTACGTACATATGTGGACAGAAATAATCGTTGGGATAGCGTAATTTTTTGGGATTTGAGATATTTGGCTAAGAAAATTTTGGATTAAGCAATCCCTTCTTTAAATTTATAACTCCTGGTTCTCTTCTCGCTGTTTTTTCAGTGAAATCCAATCATGTCGTCCGTGAGCATAAGCATAGAGTCTCTGCTCCACCACTCTGTTCGTGGTGGCGTTATGTACGGTCCCAAATCCAAGACTTTCAAGCCCTGCTATTTTAATTGCTCTCCGAATCGTAAGCTGCTCTTCCATGCCCCGAGCTTCTGCAACTTCAGGCCTTCCAGCTTTCACGCTCTCAGAGCTAGCTCTTCTACCGATACAGCTCTCGTGGGGACCTTGGAATCCGCCGACGTCTTCTTTAAGGAGACTTTCCCTCTGAACCGAGTCGAAACGGTGCATATTTTTCTGTTTATATCCTAGTATTTCCGTTACTTTGTTTTTTGCGTGAGAATGTGGTTTCTGTATTTGGTTCACTTGAGAGTGTTGGAAAGGAAATGTACTTGTTTGGTTGCTGATAAAGTGAAAGAAAGTTGAGGGTGCAAATATTATTTGTTTTTGTTTTCTAAGAAAATGAGAAAAATTTGAGTAGTTTCATCGGAAATAGTCGTACAAATGCTTAATTAAGGCTTATCCACAAGGGAAGATTTTGGCCCATCTTTTTTGTATTTCATTTGTTTCTCAGCTATCAAAAATAAAGTTGACTGTCGATTGGAAGCAATGTAACTATTTCTGGCTAGTAGATTCCAGTGCCTCACTTTTTCCCGGGAAAAAAGAAGTGCATAAAACCCAAAATTGTGTTCTTAAAATAAAAATGCTCTATTTTTTCAGCAGCTTGGCAGAATTGAAGGGTTTCAATCTGATTAAAAAGGTTCCTGTGATTGAATTGGATGGTAGGTGGAGGGAAAAATCTTCATCAGGCTAGATCGCGGGCAGAATAATGAGAATATGCAGCTCACTGTAGGTTGTAATCTTCCCGGGAAATGGATTCTTCACTGGGGAGTTTCTTATTTGGACGATGTTGGCAGGTACCCACTGTTTTAATGTTAGATTATTTGATTCGGTATTTATATGGGTTTAGAAGAATCTTACCTAGAATACAAGTTTGTATAATAGTCGTATGTTATCAAACAAGACCTGTCTATTAAACTCTTACAGTGAATGGGATCAACCTCCTGCTGAAATGATACCACAGGGTTCAATTCCCATCAAGGTATGTATTGATTTCTTAGGGTCGTGTACAGAACCACTTTTGCATTGCCAATAAGAGTATGAGAAAACAAAAACTTTTTCAGGACTATGCCATAGAGACACCTTTAAAGAAAGCATTATCACCGGATGGAGATACTTTTTATGAAGTGATGATTGATCTTATCCCAAAGAGTGCAATCGCCGCTATAAATTTTGTTTTAAAGGTATTGCTTTTCAACAGTTAGCAGTTGACACTGCCAGTTCATTGTGTGGAGATATTTTTGGGTAATCTATTGGGAGGTTTTGGTGGTGCAGGATGATGAAACTGGTGCTTGGTATCAGCACAGAGGAAGAGATTTCAAGGTGCCTCTAGTTGACTACCTTCAAGATGATGGCAATATAGTAGGAGCAAAGAGGAGCCTCAGTATGTGGCCAGGTTGTAGGAGCTATTATATACTACTATGGTTCATTTGGTTTCCATGTTTAATTTGTGTATCTGTTCATTGCTTGAACTGTCTTCAGCCTTAATTACTCTCTCATCTTTTTGGAACAATTTAAAACCCAAGAAAACATTTGAGTTTGAGTCGACAACATCTATTAAACCATGAAGTTGTGTCAAATAGAGGTGATTTCTCGATAAGACCCACTTGCTGAAAGGGGTGACATATTCAACAGCAACAAATCAGCATTCCTCATTTGTAACTTCCTTCTGATCTTCGATGCAGTTGTTGTCGAAGTGAGTATTAGCTGGTGTTAATAGCATGTATTCTCTTCTGTCCCTCCACCATTTTTTTTAGTTGAGCTTCTGCAGACTTGATTTTTCTTTTTAATGTTAAACTGTTGAAGATTGATTCCTCTTTTGTTACATAACACTTATTTTTTAGTACATTCCGTGCTTGAAATGTTAAATCGCCAATTATTATGATGACTAGAGCTGATTAGAAATTGTGAATTTAATCATTTACTTAATTCTTTAAAACGAATAAACTCGGAAATTCTAGCCATGTGGCCATGTTGAAGCTTTGTTGCAGACTCCATTTGTGCCTACTATAATGGGTTGGCAAGAGTGGTATCATGGATGGATGATTTTTATCTTTGCTCGCTTTCCTTATCCTTTCCTTCCATTCCACGTTCAATGATGATCTGACAGTTTCTTGGCTCTTCTTGAAACCCAGGGGCTTTTGGGCCGCTATCAAACTTGGTCCTTGGGGCAGAAGTCTCACACGCTAATGATTCAGACGGCACCAATGAATTCAGAGAGCCTAAACAAGAAAGTAGGAGCCTAGAAGGTTTCTATGAGCAGCCTATTGCAAAACATGTAGCTCTTGAGAACTCAGTCACTGTTTCCGTTAGAAAGTGCCCAGAGACAGCTAAAAGTCTTCTGTATGTGGAAACCAATCTACCTGGAGATGTTGTCATTCACTGGGGAGTTCACAGAGATGATGGTAAAAGGTGGGAAATTCCATCCGGCCCACATCCACCAGAAACAATATTTTTTAGGGACAAGGCTTTGCGGACACGATTGCAGGTATAGCATTGAAGTTATTGGGGTTTTATAGAGCTTGAGTGAGAGATTGTGCTTTCTCAATTGTGAGACTGCCTATTTATTTGTCCTCCATATCTAGTCATACACCTGTAAGTATGCATTATCTCCCATATCTAGTCATACACATACCTATTTTAGAAGGAGAAAAAGTATGCATTTGACTAGAATTTAGGAGGATTTTTTTTTTTTTCAATTTTTATTAAGTGCCAACATATGTATGATACATGTATACTTGCAAGTTGATCATGCTGACTCATATAGGGTTTGATGCAAATGTGTTGTGATGCAGTGGAAAGTTGTTAGGTTTACTTATGTTCTTCTCTATGCTATTCTTCTATGGAAACTTTAAATTGGGATGGCTCAATTCCTCTACTTTAGATTTTGATCTTAAGCTGTTAAGAATGTTGTCTTGGTTATGTTACTTGTTAAATTACATGGGTACTAAATTTGCAGCCAAAAGAGGGAGGAGATGGATGTTGGGGCTCATTTACTCTAGAAGAAGGACTTGAAGGTTTTGTTTTTGTGCTCAAGCTAGATGAGGGCACTTGGTTGAAATGTATGGGAAATGACTTCTACATTCCTCTCCCAAGTTCTAGTAGCTTGCTTACTAAATCCAGACAGGATCTATCTGAAAGTGCACAGATACCTGACAATAATGCAGAAGCAAATGAAAAAGCATACCTTAGTGCATATACTAATGAAATAATAAATGACATAAGGAACCTGGTAAGCAACATTTCTACTGAGAAGAGTCGAAAGACCAAAACTAAAGAAGCACAAGAAAGTATTCTTCAGGAAATCGAAAAGCTTGCTGCTGAGGCCTATAGTATCTTCAGGACCTCGATTCCAACTTTCTCAGAGGAAGCTGTTGTTGAATCCGTGGAACCTAAACCTTCAGCCAAAATATGCTCAGGGACAGGCACAGGGTTTGAAATAATGTGCCAAGGGTTTAACTGGGAATCTCATAAATCTGGAAGATGGTACATGGAGCTGAAAGAAAGAGCTTCAAAATTATCTTCACTTGGTTTCACTGTGATATGGTTACCACCACCTACAGAATCTATATCACCCGAAGGATACATGCCAAAAGATTTATACAATTTAAATTCCAGGTACTACGAGATAAGGATATAGATAAAGTGATAATGATCTCCTATGGAATCTGTTTTGTTATTGTATGCAAAGAATTCTAGCTTGCATTGAACTTTTTCACTAATTATAACTTGAAACCATTCTATGAGAGGGGTAAAAAAAAAACCACGGACTATGGTAGTGTTCAGGGACATCTGCTTACTTGCTGTATGGTCATATGGGATTACAGTTACCATAACTGGGTGGACTTGCAAATTTTGTTGAGGTGTCAGTTACTAAATAACAGTTAGTCATCATTGGTTACTTAATAGAAAAACAGTTAACCATTGTTGGCCAGTTCAGTTGTGTCACTTTTAAAAATCTATAATATTGTTTTCTATGTTCTTTTTCCAATATGAAGATAGGAGGTGCTGTTCTGAATAATGGAGAAATCTTGTGAGTAATATTTGTTTCGGTTGTGGTTACAAGTCAGATATGGAAATATTGATGAGCTGAAAGAAGTGGTGAAGACATTCCATGATGTTGGTATTAAAGTTCTTGGAGATGTTGTCTTGAATCATCGCTGTGCACACTATAAGAATCAGAATGGTGTTTGGAACATCTTTGGTGGCCGTTTAAATTGGGATGAGCGTGCAGTGGTTGCAGATGATCCACATTTTCAGGTACTGTTTATTTCCTGATCAACTTTTTCTTACACCTCTCTCTGAAATTCTCTATTGTAACACTTCAAGAAAAAGCTGCATTGCCATCTTAAGGGTTCCTTAAGAATGAAACTTATACAATTTAAATTCCAGGTACTATGAGATAAGGATATAGATAAAGAGATAAATGATCTTTGTTACAACCTCGTATGGAATCTGTTTTGTTATCATATGTTTGATACCTTCATTTCTTTCGTATCTCTTTTTATTATTTGTTATGATTTGTTATGTTTGTTATATTATTCAATGCCCTATAAAATGCAGTGCACCATGGAAAACTAATTGATGAATACTCTGTAGCCAAAGGGGATAACATTTTTGTGGGCGTTGTCTTTGATCAAAAGAAGTAGATGACAATATTTCTTAACTAGACTTTCTTTGATCACATCTCTTACTACACAGCAGTAATTGCAACAGCTCTACTGGTGGCAGTTTTAGTGGTGGTAGTTGCGGTACTACTCACATTAGCATTTCATAGAATGAAAGAAATAAGTTTATTAACTTGACTCTTTGGGCTAGCATTCATGTCTGCTTATATAATAGAAACGAAAGTGTAAACCTAGGAAGCTTTGTATCTGTTCTCTAACCTTTGGTATATATGTGACCGCAATGGCACATCTAGTGGAATCAGTAGATCTGTTTTCTGTCTACCATTCAAAAAATGAAAAAAAAAAAAATCTTGTTTCTGATTAATTCTTCTTGAAACAGAAGGTTAGAAGTGTGTTTGAGAGGCTTGGTCTCTGCTGTTTATATGATTTTAGAACTTTAGACCCAAGGAACAATGAAAATTATGAATGCAGAAGAATCAAGTGACCTTGATGCTTTCAGGATTGCCAACCTATTTCTGTATTAGAAATGCACAATTTATTCTATAAGCCTACGTTCCTATAATATACAATTTTTCTTTATTGGGCAGAATGCTAAGTATTTGTTCTCAGATATATAAAAGTACCTTAATTTTGTCATACAGGGTAGAGGCAACAAAAGTAGTGGCGATAATTTCCATGCTGCTCCAAATATTGATCATTCCCAAGATTTTGTGAGGAGGGATCTCATAGAATGGTTATGTTGGCTGAGGTGAGCAGTCTGGCCTGTTTTCTTGAATTTCTGAAGAACTTTTTCCTAGAAAACATTTATTTTTTGTATCAAAAGAGTCAAGAAATACATTTGAGACGAAGACATCCAAGATCCTGGGGTAGATCCACAAGTGAAAGCTCGAAGCTGGAATTATTCCACAATGAAAACCAGAGTTGAGTCCTGATCATAGCAGCTCCAGGGGCATCTCAAATCATTTCTTAAGGTTGAATTTGAGCCAATGCCCTGGTTTTGTTGCATAGTGTGAGAGCATCATGTTTTATTTAGAAATAATGAATGCATGAGAGACTTGGTTGTTTCTGGAGTTCAGAGGTGGTTCATTGGAGGATGGCCTTGCCCATAAATGTCCCTTGAAGTTAATCAAAATTTTTTATTGAATTTAATTGGATGGATAATGCATAATCTTCTTAACCTTAAAGTGAACTGGATGTAGCTGCCAAAAACTATGTCTTGAATGCGTGTACTTAATTCCGATTGTAATAGAAGCTTCACTTCTCATCCTTTTGATGTGCATATCTGCTCCATTTGTAAAGAATGTTTCTGTAAATAAGATCACGTTACGGGTTTTGTCATATAGATTTACTTTGAAAATGGGATCTGCAGGAAGGAAATTGGGTACGA
Source organism: Carya cathayensis (assembly GCA_011037825.1). NCBI lineage: Eukaryota > Viridiplantae > Streptophyta > Magnoliopsida > Fagales > Juglandaceae > Carya > Carya cathayensis. The sequence continues at coordinate 1,955,949 of QGSO01000154.1, forward strand.
TGGATGGAGGCTTGATTTTGTGAGGGGATTTTGGGGTGGTTATGTCAAAGACTACCTGGAGGCAAGTGAACCTTTCTTTGCTGTTGGCGAGTATTGGGATTCCCTCAGTTATACATATGGTGAAATGGATCACAATCAAGATCCACATAGACAGAGAATTATTGACTGGATCAATGCGACTAATGGAACTGCTGGTGCCTTTGATGTCACCACCAAAGGGATTCTTCATTCAGTAAGCATTCATGTGGAGAATTTTTTGACGTGGTGTTTGGGTTATTAGAAGATGTTGTGTTAAATCCTTTGTTTTATGAGGCTTTAAAATTGAAGGTCAATTTTGTTTTCAATAATTCATCTTGAAGCTGTATAGCTTGCAGTACTACTCCAATTCTTCATTGTTATTTCTATGGAAGCTGTATCACTTATGATTCTGGAATGTGCTAAGTTTACCTAATCAAAGGAAATTGCCAGAACCTGATGGCATGCATTCAACCTTCACCTAATATTAGAACATAGCTGGGATCTGTAACCAGGACTCCAATTTTATGGACTTCTACTAGTAATGACCTTTCTTAAGAGGTGGACAGTATATAATTACATGTATATATATTTTATGTAGGCCCTGGAAAGATGTGAATATTGGCGATTATCTGATCAAAAGGGAAAACCTCCTGGGGTTCTTGGGTGGTGGCCATCGCGTGCTGTTACCTTTATAGAGAATCATGACACTGGTTCTACTCAGGTTCAGACTTCTTTCATTTTGAACCATCCATTTTATCCACCAGTTTTGTCTTCTGATAAATGATTTTCATTGAACTATGGAAAATAATACAGCTTAAACTAACAGTCAAGTACTTATAAAAAAAAAGGTACTCTCCATTTTCAGCTAAAGCTAGGGCTCGAATGATATTATGTGGTTGCATTATTGAATTACCACAAATATTGTACCATCTTTCACCTTTCTCCCACTGATATTAGGAAAGAATAGCACCATCTCGACTTAAGAGTAGTAAGTGATATTGTATTCACATAAGTGAACTTTTTCATTATTTTCTTCCTGCAGGGTCACTGGAGATTCCCAGGTGGAAAGGAGATGCAAGGATATTCTTACATCCTGACTCATCCAGGAACACCCACGGTGTTCTATGACCACATTTTCTCTCACCACGAATCTGAAATTGCAGCTCTGATATCTCTCAGGAACCGGAATAAAATCCACTGTCGCAGTACCGTAAGTATCAATTATAGGCTTCAATATTGGGCATCATGTGCATAGAGAACCTCCTAAGAAATTTTTTTCTAAATTTCTTGTTATACATTAAAATATTGACAAATAATGCAGTCAAATCAGATTAATCTTTGGTCTCTAGTATAAATGTCTCTGTCATTTCTGTCATTGTCATTCTTGGCTGAGAAAATCTTACTTTTTGGAGCTAAAACATTCAATTCAATTCCATTTTTGTTCCCTCTTTCCATTTCTTCCTTGTCACCAAATGGACTGTTAATTTTTATTTCTAAATGGGTTATGGCTAAAGCCAAGTATGTTGGTAGAATTGACAGAAAGGTTTCAAAATATTGACTTCATCTGTGTAACTGCATAATCTTAGGTTCTAATCACCAAGGCGGAAAGGGATGTGTATGCAGCCATCATTGATGAAAATGTTGCAGTGAAGATAGGACCAGGTCATTATGAACCCCCAAGTGGGCCCCAGAGATGGTCTTTAGCTGTTGAGGGAAAAGATTACAAGGTCTGGGAATTATCTTGATATAGTCACAATGATATGAAATATATCTATAGGTATATAAAGTCAGTTACTAGAAGGTTTCCACGACAAGTTCTCGTCATGTTTTTAGCAAAACTGCAGTGAGAAATAATGTACTTGTTCGTGATCATGGTGGTCTGGTTGCAAACCTCCATTGAAGAAATTGCCTGTACCACATTCTTCTCTGCTTGACGGGCACCGACGGGGGAGTACTATTATGGCAAGTTAGCTAGTGTCTAAGCAGAAGCATCGTATTGGGTGTTGGATACAGATGTACCATTTAAGCCTATAATTGGACTGTAATACCTCGTGTAAACGTTATTTCAATAAACATGTCTGAGAATATCATTATACTATTTACTGTAGATTTCTGTAAACAAAAATTGATTGTAAGCGCGAAATTTTTATTCTTCTCTTTTGTACAAAACACTTGTATGTGCAATTTCTTTCTTTTTTTAATCAAGAGGAAGATACCCAATTTTATTACAAACCCTACTTATATGTAACATAGCCAAATTAAGTGTTTGGATGGAAAGAAAGTAAACGAAATTGAGAAAATGAAAGGATTGATCAGCCTGACGGTGATCATACCTCCAAGGATCAAGGATCAAGTTAAAGTGATCGGGAAAGTCTTATTCTGTCAGTCCATACTAACAAAATGCAGTACACAACTCTCCACTGCAGCTTATAGCTGTAATTTTATATTCTATTAATCAACTTATATAAAAATCGTTTCAAGCGGCTTCCATTTACAGGACATGGGTTGAACCTAAATTTTTTGCTCCAGACTTCTTTTTCTTTTTTTTTTTTGTTTTAATTTCTCGTGTTGTATTTGTTGGCTTTGAAAAAATTGTAGGGCGCTCTCACCCCATCAAAGCTTGTATCTTATAATCATTTAGTTTATCTATGATATTCTTATTTGCTTAGAAAATAAAAAACAAAAAAAGTCTTATTAAATTATTTATGCTTGAAATTGGCCTATTAAACTAATAACAGAATTACTATATCTGTTGGTTTAAACCAATCAGAATGTAGCCCAACTAACAATTAACCATTTATACAATAATGAGAACTTTTGGTTGGTGTGTGGCAAAGAAATGCTATATTACAATAGTTTTTCAAGCAGTTTTATACTACCTACTTATTAACATGGATCTTTATTTTGTATCTTTTTAATTTTTTTTCAACAAGTGTGCGATATAGAACTGTTGAGTAGAATTTTTCATTACAAAAGTCTCGAAGTTCCCATGGAAGTTGAAATTTCTCCTTGACTATCAATAAGTTTAGTTAGGGCATTTATAACATGCACGACCTAAATAAACTAAGCCTACATAAAAATTTAAAACCTACAGTAGTATTTAGAGTTTATCTTTGATACGTATGTGGTGTAAATCTAAGTTTTATGCCACCTAATATAAAATGAGAAATGCTACTATGTTGCTTTAGTTATATTGCTCACTTTGCTCCATTGATATAGCACCAGTACCATGTTGTGCCACATGATTTATTGGAAAAAAAGAAAAAGAAAATTATAAACACAAACATAAAAAGGGATAGGGGGACCTAGGGTTTCAGCCTTCCTCTTTTTGAGTTTTAGGACAGTATTTTATTTTGAATATATATATTTTTTATTTTTTAATAAACCACATGGTACCAAATGGTAATGCCAAGTCAATAAGGCAAAGTGAGCGGTATAACTAAGGCAGCATAATAGCAATTCTCATAGAAAATTGACACGTCAACATCTCTTAATTAGAGTTTTAAAAGAAGTGGGACATACATGATTAAAGCCTAAATTTGAAATAAGTCCAAATTATTAAAAACAAAAACGAAGTCATTGTATGAAAGAAACATGGACCTCTAAGTATCATCATTTGGGAATTTAACATGGAAAGGAGTACAAATCCAACAAGAAACAACCTTCTTGGCTTCATCAGCTCCACTACATTGTAGTCATCATCTGCGTTTTATAGCCAACTTGAGTGGGGGTCACCACAAACCACCACTACCTAGGGCAGCTAGGAACACCACGACTGTCAACATCGCTGCGAGGCCATAGATGAGGCCAAATCTACTAAATCTTGTCGGATTCGTCCGAATCTTGCTTGCGCTAGTGATTTCTTGATTGACGTTGGCAATTTTATGGCCAATTTTGATTCAATGAGGGGTGATCACATTGGGCCGAAGTGACTTTCTGGTCACTCTCGTGGTGGCATTTGCCACCTTGAGAGACAGCTAGCCAAAAGTGGCTGTAGTGGTAAAAAAAAATAGTTTAGAGTTAGTGCTTTGTTTATAATTTTATAATTTGGGATTTATATTTTAGGGTTTTAGAATATGAAAATTATACTATGGTTTAGCTTTCATTAGATAATATAGAATCTTGATGTGGAAAATGGAGATCATAGGGTGTAAGTTTGAGTAATGTTGTATATATATACTTACAATTTTACTTGCATTATTATTTACAAAACTCATTTTATCAGTTTTCTTATCAAATTCAAATTTCATAATCTTTAGCATATCAATAGCTAACACATAGATAATAAAGTTTTTGTAAATTTTTCTTAAATACACTCAGCATTTCTCAAACTAGGTTTTTATACCACATGGACTCTCTCCAATTAGAAACCGTCAATGTGGTAATCTCACATTGGGAGGTCATGTCAAGGTTGGCTTTACCCCGAATCTAGGTTGAAGGTTTTTCCTAGTAGTAAAAATCCTATAGAGGCTTCAAGCAATATTACAACTAGAAACAAATTATCTCAATGTCGAAAATTAGAGAGACGAGCCATGCATGGATTAATATCTCATACAAGGTTTCCCATAAAGCTTTACAGAGTTGACGAGAAACGGATGAAAAAGAGGAAGTGTACGTGACCAGCTACGCCATAGCAATTGACAAGTAAATATCCAATCTATCATGCATCCTCTCTAAAAACATTTGTTATCTCGAAAAACATCATAGAATTAATATATATACAATTCACATACTTATCGTGATTGTTCAATGACTTTAATTTCTTGTATGAGATGTGCACTCAAACATTTTATCTAACTAGTTTCAATGTCGTGTGCAAAGCACGTGCTCGATTCTCCATGCTCAAACGTTTGATATGCAAAGGCCAGGTAAACATGACATAATTAACAAAATGCATGCAGCATTTCTTTGGTAGACCTTTCTGTCTACCTAGCATTTTTTATCTTTAATTTCCCGACCCTTCAACAACTTCCCCCCCCCCCCCCCCCTCCTCTTAGGATCCTTTGACCCCAACTTGTCCTCTACATCGTGGCCTAGTCTAGGAACATCACATGGATATACTCTTCTTCTTTATCCGCTCCCCCCACCATCAAATGACTCTACTTGGAAAGCCTCCTCTTTGTTAGAATAATAGGTGTCATATTTCACTTGTTCAAGTTATGGAGCCTAGCTCTAGGAGCATCACACGGTTGGTTACATTCCCATTGCATATTTGGGAAACATTGATTCCACATCCCGCGGGTGAGAAACCCCCAACTCTTGAGACAAACTTTCAATTGCATGTTAAAAGAATGGAAGAAGAAATACGGGCCATGAAGGAGTTTTTGTGAAGGAAAATCATGATAAAAAGACAACTAATATATAATTTTTACACAACTCCCAATTAAGGTATAAGAGTTATTTTATTATCAAATCAGTATGTAGAGTATACCATCCATATCACTTAAATGATAAGATTTGATTTGTAAAATTCAAATTTATCTTCCAAATAAAATTATGATACGTAAGCATTTCAATATGTGTGTTATCCACACCAGCTTATAATTAAATATAACACAAATTAAGTCTTACCATTTAAGTGAGAAAAATTATATTCTTAAGCCAGTGTGTGGTGTAGAGGTTTTAAAATACCAATACTCATTACTCACAGTTAAAAGCTCTATTACCCACAACAATTCTCAACCGGCACTAAAGAGCAAAACACTCTTTAGGACATATAAATCGCTATATATATCATGCAACTCCCTCCTTTGTTATGGTATATATAGACTATGAAAGGGATATGCATTAATATAACATTTCCTCTTAACTAGATTAATGGTGACAATATATCAATTGATCGCGTTCTAACTTTTTTCAGGGGGGCCGGGGGATTTAAACGGACCTCATCGCATAGATCATGTGAAAAAAAAAAAATTTTTTTAAGTTCTACATAAGTTTTTGGAAAGTATAATAAAGGCAGTATATAAAGTGAATCATACAATATTTATTATTATACCTGTATAAATTTTTCTGATAGTAGTAAAGGCTCAATAAATTTTGTAAGGTCCATTTTATGTATTATCTCTCTATCCCTTGAAGCCCACAAGTTAATTAAGAAACCTCATTCACCATTATATTCAATATAGATAAATAATTTGCACGTGTGCGTGTTGGGTATGCAAGTCTCGTCTAGAGCTAGCATACAAGTCTCAAACATGCCCTTAAAAAAATGGACCCATTTAAAGAATTAAAAAAAAAAAAGAATCCACTTTTTCAAAAGTTATACACACCGTAGGCCAATTGTAACTAACATTTAAAAAAAAAAAAATTACAATTTTTTTTTTTTTAATACATTTGAAGAGGGGTTTCGAATCCAAAACCTCTATTTTTAAGATTTGGGGGTTATGCCAGTCAATGCCTTTGTCGGCACCTTAAACAAATTATGGTTAAGACACATGCAATATCATCGTTAGGACTTAAAAGTAGCACTGAAACTTGGAAGAATAATATTGTTCTTGCCGTCCCATATATATCTCATAAACGGCCATTTCCTTTTTAGTTTATATATGTAGCAGCATGCATGCTAGCTATTGGTCCTAGCTGGCGGGCACCAGAGTGCCAACGGCAATTAGCTAGACATGATAGAGATCAGAAGCATAAATAATGTAAACCGGCCATGCATTCACCTTCAAGAAGATAGGCCAGCCAGCAAATGTTAGTTTCAATACCTAAAAATGGCATTCATATGACGTTAGATAGGAAGCGGTTCCCCACTCTTCCCGCCTCAACCCTCCCCAACTAATTCACCAATTGTTTTAGACTCTTTTCTGTTGTATTTAAAACTATTCATACATTAAATTAACATCGGTTTCTTGCAAAACGCGTGGGTTCGTTAGTCATTTGGCCTGCGTCAGACCTTGTCCACCACCAGCAAGATCATTGCCGGTGATTGATTGAAGAAAGGAAAAAAAAAAAAAATCAAAGAAAAATACATATTTTAGGTTTTACATGCAGAAGCATTATTAATGGAAAAAGTTAACAAAAATGTCTTGCTCCTAGTGTTTTTGGTGTCATTTGTTGTGATTATCCCGATCCTTCATGCTGATGACAATTTCGTTCCATTGGATAGTTACTGGAAGCAACGAGCTGAGGAGGCCAAAAAGGCTTCCCTTGAGGCCTATGATCCTCATCCTGAGGAAATCACTAGGGACTTGAACTTTCATGTCAACAAGTGCGTAGGTTTCTCAATATCGCTACGTACCAAATAAAATTATCAATATCATACAGTCCGATATCTATAACTTCCTTTACAAATATTAAGTACTTTGTCATTCTTTTAAAACTTTTTGTGCGTAGGGTTCTGTCTGGGAGCAACAACACGAGAAGAAACCTAAAGAAGAACACGGGTCCATGCACGGCCACCAACCCCATTGATAGATGCTGGAGGTGTGACCCAAACTGGGCCCAAAATCGCAAGAAGCTAACTGACTGCGTGCTCGGCTTTGGCCGCAACACTGTTGGTGGAAAATATGGTCCTTACTATGTTGTGACTGATTCCTCGGACGACAACCTAGTGGATCCCAAGCCCGGAACCCTCCGCCATGCTGTTACCCTGGATGGTCCCCTCTGGATTATCTTTGCACGCAGCATGATCATTAGGCTCCATGAGGAGTTGATCATGACCAGCAACAAAACCATTGATGCTAGGGGAGCCAATGTGCGCATCGCTTATGGTGCCGGCATCACCATCCAGTTCGTGCAAAACGTGATCATCCATAACATCCATATCCATAACATTTACGCCGGTAGTGGTGGACTCATCATAGATTCTATGGACCATGTCGGTATCAGGACTCCTAGTGATGGCGATGGTATCTCCATCTTTGGCTCATCCAACGTCTGGATTGACCATGTTTCCATGTCCAAATGCCAAGATGGTCTCATTGATGCTATTATGGGATCAACTGCTATAACCATCTCCAACTGCCATTTTACCGACCACAATGAGGTAACCTAGCTATTAATCTTCACATATTATAATTTTTTTTTCCCCCAAAAGAAAACAGTATTATCTGAGCTAAACAGCTTAAATTTATTACCAATAAATAATTTACCAAACAAATCTGGTTTATATTACAATTAAGGATGATGATTTAACTTTTTAGTGAAAGATCATAAAAAGGCATCATTGATAATTCAAAGGGTGATTCAGGTGATGTTATTTGGTGCAAGCGATAGCTTTTCTGGTGACGAGATAATGCAAATCACAGTTGCCTTTAATCACTTTGGAAGGGGATTGGTGCAGCGAATGCCAAGGTGCCGATGGGGGTTTGTCCATGTTGTTAACAATGACTATACTCATTGGCTTATGTATGCCATTGGTGGTAGTAGCCATCCTACCATTATCAGTCAGGGTAACAGATTCATTGCTCCTCCAAACCTGTTTTCTAAAGAGGTATGTGTGCCTATGAAAAACAAAACTTCACTAATTGTGGTTCCATCTCTGTCTCTCCGTTTTTTTTTTTTTTTTTGGCTTTTTCCCATACTATAATTGTTATCAGCCCGTGAAGTGATTTAGTGCTGGAATTGTGACTCCTTTCTTTAATCTCATTTCAATATGATACCATTTTAAAACACACACACACTCACACATATGACCCAAAGTATATCAGAGTACCGACAAATGATTAAGAATATCATTGTGTCTTTTTTCATGTCCTTGACTTTACGTTATTAACAAATTCTTCATCTTTGACGTTTGAAGGTCACCAAGCGAGACTATGCAACTGAGAGTGAGTGGAGCAGCTGGATATGGAGGTCTGAGGGAGATTTGATGATGAATGGTGCGTTCTTTGTTCAATCAGGGCCTGAGTTCGACAAAAAACCATTCTCAAGGTTTGATGTGATCAAATCGAGACCTGGAACCTACGTGAAAAGGCTCACACGCTTCTCGGGCACACTTCGCTGCAAACCAGGCGTACCCTGTTAGCCTTGGTTAGGCCTTTACCCAATTGCTTTCAATGATATGTACGTTAAAGTTTCCATCCTCATGGTTTGAGGGGAGGTTTATATAAAAAGAGGATGAAAGAAACAAAAGATTGATCAAGGACAAATGCCAGCAGCAAGCTGTTGTAGCCGTAACAAATCTAAAATATAAATTTATATATTTTTATGTCTGGATTGTCATGGGAAGAAGGGAAAGCAAAGCAGTGTGTTATATATGGGTACAACAACAAAATTTGGATTTTGTGATCGATGGATGAAATATTGTGACAAAAGATGAATTTTTGTGACAGTTTTCACAAACCATCTCTAAAACTTTAATTTTTTAAAACAAACATTCGAATATTAATTACATTTGGCATTCGTTTTTTGGACACTTCAGTCAATGTATATGCGAACGTGTAGTATTAGTTTCAAACATAAACTAAAAAAATTTGAATGTATTTTTATTACATGATTATATAATAAAAAAGAAAATAGAAATACTCTTAAAAGAAAAATAAACCCTTGCATTAGAGAGAGAAAACCAAACATGACTAATTTTTTCATTGCATTATAGGGCAGAGTATACAATGATGGAAAAAAAAAAGTGCCCAAAAATTATCAAAAGGAGTGCGCAACTCAGAAGGTAATGTTGCTGCCTAACTCATGAAGTTGTGAGGGAGACCTAATGACCTTTATGTTTGGGACGTCTAAATGACAGAGAAGATTAATGGATATATGGACCTCTAAAGATGTCCGAAAAGCCTATCTATTTTTCAATGCTTTACGATTTCTAACATCATAGCATCAACCCAAGCAATTCACGTCTACCGGCCTGTGGCATCGACTGGACCCTCCCTAGTATGGGTTATCAACATTAATGGGGTTAGTTTGGATCGGTGGTGCAACATCCTAATTTGGAACCACATTCTCTTGACAAACATATATGCTGATTGGGCCTATGATCTCTGCTCAATCAAATACTCTAGGCCTGTGGGGCCACGTCCCCTCGCTACAATTGCAATTAGCAGCTAATTATAAGTACCCGGCCAAATGGTAGCTAGATTGCCGGTAGAGATAAGTACTGGACTTATGTTCCACTGGGTATATATATGTTTGTTGTAACTATGAGTTGCAGCATACAAAAAATGGAACTTAGGTGTTCTAATTGAATTGTTACTCGCGATCATCTCGAATGGCATGCGGTATCCCCTATGAGAGCTCGAAAGTCCTCATTATAGTTATCAGCATCACCCACGGAGTCATCATTGTCAGAAGGGGTAGCATCTACATATGATGAACCCAGCGTCCTACATCTTATCAGCTCCATGGTAGCCGATGCCTCAGCTACTTGAGGGTTCTGTAGGAGCTTGATAATAGCGTCTGTGGAGACCTCTATCTGCACTCCACGTCTAAAATTGAGAAGGGTCACTCTGGATAGGTGACCTCGTCTCTTTCCAAATATATATATATATATATATATATATATATATGATCATATGACTATCCGCAGCTAGAGTTAGATATTTCCCACATTTGAATGTAGAACTCCCGCACTATATCAAAATAAATGTGTCCCTTTCATGCACATATGATTTTCCATTGTCTGTCAATAAAAACAGAATACAAGAACCTGCCCAACCTGCATTTTGAGGAGTAGAACTCGTCCATGATAACCTCACGCTCGACTACAGTAGTTCAAGCATCGAGACCTGTAGGGTAAGCTATATTTTACGCACTGACGTAGTAGTTTAATGTAAGAAAAATGCTTGGGTGACCGATGCATGCATCGTGTATAATTAGCTATTTTTTTCAAAAAGAAATTTAATTTTTTTAAAAAAAAAAGGCAAATACATTCATCGGTCACCCCTTCGGTTAACCTAGCATCACCCTTAAATATATAATATGTCAGATAAACTTTACAATAAAAAGAACTTATAATTATTTACAATCTGACAAATCCACATTAATTTATAAATTTGCTTATATAAGATTTATATATAATAGTCCAAGTATTTCTCTACATTTAATAAAGAGGTTTCTTAGGAAATACCGTACGTCGCTGTTAGGAGCTCCTTGGTGGAAACTGTTGATAATCAGATGTGTGTTCTGATGATGAAGGCTGGAGCTTGCGAGAGAAAGAATAAATATTGCAGAAGACATGATGATCTGATGGCAAATTCCAACAGAAACATGCAAACTTCCATTGGGACTGAAGATGTGGAAGAAATTGCATCTTGGATTCAAGGAAAGATTTCCGAAATGCCTCCACCACCATCTCATGCGTGTTCCATATTTAGAGTTCCAAATGGACTACGCAGGCATAATGAGAAGGCTTTCGTCCCACAAGTAGTTTCAATCGGTCCATTTCACCACGAGAACAAGAAGCTAAAAGGAATGGAAAAAATCAAGCTATGGTATTTAAAATGCCTCCTCAATCGAGCACCTGCTGAGGAAACAGTAGTTAGCTTGGTTTGCTTGGTAAAAGCCGTCGGAAGTACTGAGCAGGATTGTCGTGAGTATTATGCAGAAGAGGTAGATGTTCCAAGAAAGAAATTCATAGAGATGATGATCCTCGATGGTTGCTTTATCCTCGAATTCCTCTGCAGATATCAAAAGGACCTGATGGCAATTCGAGGAGAGGAAGCTCTCGTGCCTAATACGTCATGGATGCCCAGAAAAATATTAGCCGATTTGCTTCTGCTTGAGAATCAAATTCCTTGGTGCGTGCTCGACTGTTTGTTCAACCTCATGCCATACTTGAAAACTGAGTCGTGCACCCGACTTGATGATCTGGTTTCNGGTACTTAGTCAGTTTTTGGCAAGACCTGCTGTTACTCATTATCAAGCAGCAATCCGAGTCTTAAGATACCTTAAGGCAACTCCAGGTCAAGGTCTATTATTTTCCTCCTCATCTGACTTACAATTAAAAGCCTTCTCAGATAGTGATTGGGCAGGCTGTGTAGATACTAGGAGGAGTATCACTGGATTTGCAATTTTTCTTGGCAATTCATTAGTTTCTTGGAAGTCAAAGAAACAAGTTACCATCAGTAGATCTTCTGCAGAGGCAGAATACAGGGCAATTGCAGCAACCACATGTGAAATTCAATGGCTTCTCTATGCTTTACAAGATCTTGGTGTCAACCATACTCAGTCAACTTTATTATACACAGACAGCAAATCTGCCCTATCTATAGCCACAAATCCAGTTCAACATGAGAGGACCAAGCACATTCAAATTGATTGCCATCTCATTCGGGAAAAGTTGCAGCAGAAGGTTATTAAAATTTTTCACATTCCATCAAGACTTCAGCTGGCAGATATGTTCACAAAGCCACTTGGATCCTTACCATTTCATCATAACCTCCGCAAGATGAACATTATTAATATACATGTTCATCTTGAGGGGGGGTGTTGGAGTGTTGCATCTCACATTGAGAGTATGGAATTAAAGAGGAAAGAAGAGAAGTTAAAGATAGAGGAAGTCAGAGTTCTTGAAATGAAATAGTTTTCTTTATTTCTATTTCACTTGTAAATATAATATAAATAGGACTACGTGTCAGTGTAAATGTACAGAAACTCATTCTCTAATACAGTGACTTTGTCAAAGATTCAGTTTTTCGATTACTCTGTTTCACTTTCCTTCTATCGAATTAATCTTGCTCACCAACAATGCTTGTCATAATGTGTGTGTGTGTATATATATATATATATATAAATATATATTCTTTCATCTTGGAAACCCAAAATAGTTGAGGACGAAAGGTGGCTCAAATTAATGAAATTAGAAGAAAATATTTTGAGAATGAATCAACTAGAAGATAATAGTTGAGAATGAAAGATGACAGAAATTAATGAAATTACAACCAATGCAAAATAATTTGTCTCAACAAGTGAATGAAAATAGAAGAAAAAAAAAGGAGAAATAATTATGGTGTCACAAATTAATAGAAAAAAAAAGGAGAAATAATTATGGTGACACAAATTAATAAGATTAATGTTGATAATCAGATCTGTGTTCTGATGATGAAGGCTGGAGCTTACGAGAGAAAGGGGAAAGTGAAACAGAGTAATCGAGAAACTGAATCTTTGACAAAGTCACTATATTAGAGAATAAGTTTCTGTACCTTTACCCTGACACGTAGTCCTATTTATATTATATTTACAAGTGAAATAGAAATAAAGAATATAACAAACTATTTCATTTCAAGAACTCTGACTTCCTCTATCTTTAACTTCTCTTCTTTCCTCTTTAATTCCATACTCTCAATGTGAGATGCAACACTCCAACACCCCCCCTCAAGATGAACATGTATATTAATAATGTTCATCTTGCGGAGGTTATGATGAAATGGTAAGGATCCAAGTGGCTTTGTGAACATATCTGCCAGCTGAAGTCTTGATGGAATGTGAAAAATTTTAATAACCTTCTGCTGCAACTTTTCCCGAATGAGATGGCAATCAATTTGAATGTGCTTGGTCCTCTCATGTTGAACTGGATTTGTGGCTATAGATAAGGCAGATTTGCTGTCTGTGTATAATAAAGTTGACTGGGTATGGTTGACACCAAGATCTTGTAAAGCATAGAGAAGCCATTGAATTTCACATGTGGTTGCTGCAATTGCCCTGTATTCTGCCTCTGCAGAAGATCTACTGATGGTAACTTGTTTCTTTGACTTCCAAGAAACTAATGAATTGCCAAGAAAAATTGCAAATCCAGTGATACTCCTCCTAGTATCTACACAGCCTGCCCAATCACTATCTGAGAAGGCTTTTAATTGTAAGTCAGATGAGGAGGAAAATAATAGACCTTGACCTGGAGTTGCCTTAAGGTATCTTAAGACTCGGATTGCTGCTTGATAATGAGTAACAGCAGGTCTTGCCAAAAACTGACTAAGTACTTGGACTGAATATGCCAAATCAGGTCTTGTAATTGTTAGGTACAATAGTCTACCAACAAGTCTTCTATAGCCTGAGGGGTCATCATATAAATCTGTATCCGATGCAGACAACTTCAGATTTGACTCCATGGGGAAAGCAGCAGGTTTTGAGCCAATTAAACCAGTATCTTCAAGTATATCAATTGCATATTTGCGCTGGCAGATAGAAATACCAGTTTTAGACCTTGCAACTTCCAATCCAAGGAAGTATTTAAGTTGTCCAAGGTCTTTAATAGTGAAGTTATCATGTAAGAAGTCCTTCAGTTTCTGAATTTCCAGAATATTATCACTTGCTAGTAATACATCATCCACATATACTAGCAATGCTATAAATGAATTCTCAGACTTCTTAGTGAATAAGGAACAATCAGAGTTACCTTGAACAAATCCATAGGCAAGAAGAGCACTAGACAACTTGGCAAACCATTGCCTAGAAGCTTGTTTTAAGCCATAGAGGCTTTTTAGAAGGCGGCATACTTTCTTTTCTCCTTTGATATTCATACCAGGAGGTAATTCCATGAACACTTCCTCATGCAAATCTCCATGCAAAAATGCATTATTTACATCTAGTTGATGAAGATGCCAATTTCTAATTGCAGCTACAGCAAGCAATAACCGAATAGATGTAATTTTGGCTACAGGAGAGAAAGTGTCAAAAAAATCTAATCCTTCTTGCTGAGTATATCCTTTTGCCACCAACCTAGCTTTATGTCTTTCTATGGTTCCATCAGCCTTGTACTTGACTTTGAATACCCATTTACAACCGATAGTCTTTTTATTTGTAGGAAGAGTAACAAGCTCCCAAGTTTTATTTAACTCCAAAGCATTAATTTCATTTTTCATGGAAGCTTGCCATTCAGGTATTTGAGAGGCTTGTTTGTATGTTCTAGGTTCTAAGGTATTTGAGATGGAAGCTAAAAAAGCTTTATGAGATGCAGACAATCTAGTGATAGAAAGAAAGGATTGAATAGGATAGAGATTACCTTTATTTGAACTACAATCATCCGAAGTAAATGGCTGAGATGCATTCTGAGATGAAGAGACAGTACCACAATAATAATCCTGCAGATAAGTTGGTTTTTGTTTGATTCGAGATGATTTTCTGAGCTGTAAGGTATTTTGATTAATATCTGGTTGAGAAACAATTGGTTCACAACCAGAAATCTGATTGTTATTTAGTGAATCAGAGGAAATAAGTGAATCTGATTGTATATGTAGTTCTGGTTCATAAGGAAGATTTTGACTTAAATGTGAACCATTATG